>CAKJVC010000199.1:0-107940 GCA_918026815.1 Chalara sp. BL73
TATACTGTAAAACTACAGTGGGACAGTCAGAGTTAGTGAGTAAACTACCACCGACGAGCCCGCGCATAACAGCAGCCTCCACCATTAAAAACAACCCCTAAAATGGATCTCACTTCGGCTTCAATGCTAATTTTAATTTAAAAAATAAAAATAAAAATTCATTCTAAGAAGTGGAAGTGAACGAAAGCATTTTCGTAACCCACGTTCACCGCAATGCGGAAAGTATAACGCCGTTCACGATTCATGCATGTCGGTCGGACAGGGGGAGAACAGATACAGTATTGGTCCTGGAGAAATACACGGGGAATTCAGTTACCCAAGAACTACCATATCTAGTCCTTTACCTGCATGATGGGCATTGTCAATGAAAACCCGTAATCATTCATTCACATTGCGGAAGAAAAATTAAGCGGATGGAAAACTCGGTACAGTAGGCTGGTGCTCCGTAACCTCGCAGAAGGGACTAGCTACTATATATGCAAAGGCTCAATAAGAGAACAGGAAGATGAGCTTCTGTTTCTGGGCATATTCTATGTCATAAGAGAGAGATAGAGAGATAGGGGTTCATGCTTCTACGCTGCAAAGTACACATAGGTGCTGTAGATTAATCGACAGTTCTCGAGATGCTCAAGCTTGAACCCGATGTAATGCGATGCTATCCATCATTGAAACCCGACTCATATCAGGCCCTAATCAGGGCGTGCTGCTGCTGCTCTGGGGTTCCCTTGTGCCGTCTGCAGAGAGAGACAACTATGATGCTGCTTCACCGCACTCCCGTTTCCACACGAACCGTTTGAGCCTCTGCCTCAGCGATTTTCCTGATTCTTGATGTTTGACTCCGGGCCAGCGACAACGGAGGCAAGGCTGCACCCACATCTTGCCTAACAAAGAGAGGAATGAATTGTGGAAATATGGCGCCTTCTGAATATAAAACTATGGGGCCGAGAACAATACTTACTGAAAATAAAATGCATCCTCCGGCATTGCCATTGGATGAACAGATAACCCCTAGCAGATGCTGCTTTAATTGAGGAGTGGGGATACAAAGGTCGAGTGGGGTAGCATGGGTTTCAACGGTAAGCAGCCTGCTGCTGGGAGAGACGTCCATCCATCCATCCATCCATCCATCCCATCCTATCCTATCCACCCACATCCACCATCCTATGCTCTTCTGTCCTTCTTGTTCATCATATCCACCATCATTTATCATCTTCAATCATTGTTTTTACACGGCAGATGTATCCGTTCGACTCACCTCACTTGCATAGGATCTGGACTAACAACAATCTGCCTGTTCAACACAGCATAATATTAGACACCGACTGTGAACCGCTGGGGCGATACCATGACTAGACTGACTCGATCATCCACCACGGGCTGGCAGAAACCATAATTAATCGAGGGAACCACTTGAAGGAAAGCTACGTACTACTAAGTTACGCAAATGGCAATCTTGATTCGTGAAGTCCACACTCTTGGGCTAAACTGCGGTACGACATGGTCCACATATCTTATCCGACCTCTCCGATTTTCAGGGTCTGTCATCGATGCACCCCCGCCCCAACATTGGTCGGTGTCAAGATTGATGGCTCCTGTTTTTTTACCCACCATTTTGCCGTCGGCCGCAAACCAAGCAATATTTAAGGCAGTTTATGGCAAGGTTTCGTAGCAGTGGGGGAGGGGAGGGGACGGTACTGTAGTGTAAACGTGGAAATAAGCTCGCTTCCGCTGCCCAGGTACCTTGGAGCTACCCTCAAGCTGAGGTTGTGTTACCTTTGGTGCTATGCTTAATGATATAGCAAATGACTTAAAAATCCTTCTGATGGTGGCGAAGATGGCCGCCATCTTAGCAAGGAATAAGGTCAAGCAAGAAAAAAAAAATGCAGGTGGAAAATATTGATACTGGCAGGTGCTGGTCGAGATGCAAGTCCAGCCTTTGCCCCTCCATCTCCTGGTCGGTGCTTCTCCGGGAACTGAAGGTGGTTGCTCGTCTTTCGGCGCCTAGAGTGTCAAAAGAAAAGCTCAAAACACAGCTATCCTCGGAGGTGCTACATGCTCTGTATGTCTAGGTACTCGCCATCCACAGCCATTACACCACGTAGTCCTGTGAATAATGAACTTATACTTACACAGCGTAGGATTGTTCTACCACCCCAGCCAATACTCTTCTGGGCTTACAATAGCTCTCGAGCCTGAGCATTGTGTTCAGTAGTATGCCTCTTCAGACTCTTTAGTGGCTAAGATACCTTTTTACTAAGGTAGGGAGAGGCACTAGAGCATTTCTGCAGTGAACAGCAATGCTCGTTTTACCTGTAAACTAGGAAAAGCAAGAGACAGGTGGGATACGACGTTCTGTTGTCCGAAAGCATGTTGATACAGTTCCCAGATAACAGTCGAGGACTTTCCAAGCTACTTTGAGTGAAACTTGATTGATCTCGTAAGACACTCATCAGTACTTGTTTCTGGTGATCTTGATGTCAGGCTGCATTAGAAGACATAGAAAATAGGCAACATCAAGTCATCCGATTTCACAGAAAGAAAAGCAATCACGGCCATCGCTGCAACCTTAGAAATTATTGGTGAATACATGTCAATATGCTCTTTCTGGTATAAGTTGGATGAAGTGGGATGCTGTCCCAAACAGCCTGAATCCACCAAGTCTGGCTCGATGAAGGTAGAATATGATTGTTGCAATATAGCTGAAGCGTGATGAGTATTGACCGCCAAAATTGCTCACATATCCTGTTAAGGATCACCAATTTTGTATGGTTTCTTTCTATCTGGCAGAAACTTGTAAATTTTAACTTCCTCAGAATTATGATACTGTAAGCCCTGAAATTTGAAAGTTACCAGTAGGATGAGAGACCAATTTGGAATCAAGACGCCGCGGGGCGACTCGTGCGTTCGGAAAAAGCCACAAGCTACATTGGAGCTAAATATCCAGCCTGTAAACTGATTTAGCTTCCGCACATTTACGCACGCCACAGATCATAGTTTTTTTCATGAAGAGACCGAGGTCGGAATAACTCGGAATGTGATGGGTGTGTTCTCGTGGTCAGAGCTTGGTAATATCAAATAGCATCAAATATTTGCGGTTTACAGAAAGTCATCCTACCTAACGTCCAAACTCATGCCACACAGAATATGGATCATGCTGTTCTATGGAGCTTCACTCGACCCCTGTGCTGACACAACAGGTCGTGGGTGATGAAGTAGGTCCAGTTTGGACGATCTTCAATATCTGAGGGCATCCCACTGTAATTTAGTTCTTTCATATCCGCAAAGATTGAAATACTTTAGAAGCAACCAGACGAATAATCAACAATGAGGGCAGGCCTAGTCGTGACCAGAGCTATATAAACAGTACGATGCTTAGATTCCGGCTGTCCAGATAGACCAAAAATGTGTAGGTCTGGATGCCTAGCTTGCCGCGAAGGCGGTAAACAGCGCTGCGTACCTAATATCAATAAATTTGCGGTGAAAGGGCTGTCATTGCTGGACGAGTCATATCGTCAAGAGTGCTCTTAGTGAAATCCGCCTCAGACCTATTTTCCCTATCAGAAAGGATCTTGTTATGGTTTATTGTCCTTTTTTGAGTGGTTTGTCCTTCAGGCGACCAATCACAGATCGCGATTTCTTGATTGCATGTGACAATGTCAAATGGCAGTAACTATTCAAGCCCCCTTATGGAACAAAATCCAGGATCATCTCTGCGTCTTTCGTTAGGGCTTTCGGAATAGAGCAGCACTGTGTGGGAAACCAAGCCGCCGACTCGGGCTAGCCGTGTATTCGGAGCTTGAGAAAATGGAAACGAAGCTCCGTGATTGTGAATTCTACGGCGGCTGGCGCATCAGTGTCCCGTATAATCAGGAGAGGAGGATGTTTCGAAGAGGCTGGGTGGTGCAGAAGGGCCTGTAATTGTTATGTGGGTGTGCGTGGGGGAACGCTGCAGAGGTGGCATTACTCCGGGGGTAAGACTGAATCCCAAGCACAGTAGTGGCCTACCCTGGGATGACCAGCGTGGACCATGGTTGGAACCTGCAACAATCTGGCGATGCACCTTCACTCAGGGATAAATTGCGAAAGTCGACAGAAAAGCAACGCGTGGGGGTGGCCAATCATAGTCAAGGGGATTAAATTTGACAGTTTTGGAAAATGGAAAAATCGATGATTGTCGTTGTTAGTACTGGTCTTTGTGGTAGTGGAACTGACGCGTGTGCCATGAGTCGTGACACGTAGAATGGACCGGCCGTTGATTCTGATGGTCCCACTGCCGAAGGATATGCACAATTTAAGACTCTAGCGAGACCGAAAGAGGTGGTGTTTCGAGGATTGATGCGGAATGATGGGAGCGGCAGTGGGTGGTCGGCAATGTCATATAAGGAGGATATGGGCGAGCCGAAGATGAGGATTGAGGAGGGGATGGTTGAGCAGGTGTGTCTGGCCGGTACGGTAGGGTATTTCATCAATCAGGTGATCTGTAAACCAAGCAGGGACATTTGTTGTTCCACTCCTGCCTTTCGTGGATGGGGAGTCCAGCATTCGGTGAAAGCACTTAAATGTTCGAATCAGTGAGTGGACATGGCTCTGGCTTTATAGACGAGCAGCCGAATGAACATTACCAGGGCCCGCGTGTGTTTTTTCATACGGTGAAGGCCGGAATGCTATGGCATGCTATCGCATCATCCAGGTACAATCAAACACAATCGGGCTTTGGATGATAAACATCCCAGCTGACATAAGATGAATCCTGGCCAACAAGGAATCTCTGTCGCTCTCGATGCATTGGGCAATTCCAAGCAAGTGTATCGCAATTCAGCAGACTCGCCTTGCGCAGAAGAGGCCCAATCTCACTGCGCCATGCATCTTTCTGATGCCTTATCCATGTTTCTTTATCTTTGATACCAACTCTATTGCGGTTTTTTTGTACGTGGTCACTTCCCTATCGTGGATCACTCGGCAAGGGGCCTGCTTGGTCACACACAGATACGCAAATCCCCAGATAAATCTGCGGCATTTGAGATATGGCCGCGATAGGAAAGTCGAACCAGGAATAACGTCAAACTCGTCGACGTTTACTGGACAATCCCTATGACGAATTGATAATCCTGGCCGTCGCTCTCCCCGCTATCTGCTTTCTCCAGACCAAGAGATTAGATCTGATATCTCTCGCGTGCTCGCCGGCCACCTATAGACCCGGAGATCCCGCCCAAGATATCTAGATAAACAATCGCTTCCTGCCGTCCTCTACATCGAAGCTCACTTCGCGATCCCTATCTACAGTTTGCTTTTACGCTACGTCCTTCGTACAATATACATGCCGCCAATAAAACATATCTGTAGATATACCAAGCAACCCAATGTTAGGCAATATATTGTCAACACACCACTGCTCTGTGTTTAAAGGCTCTAGTGGAGGAGTAGAGCTTCGTCCAGACGAAGATAACCCTAGACTCCTCTCATACTGGTGCCTATCTTTGGAGCAAATCCTGTGTTTGGACATTTGCAGTGGCCAAGTGATCACGCTACACCATTTACAATGTCGAGACTCGGAACAGCAATTTCAAAGAAACTCTCATCCAGCAGCTCTCCTCACTTGATATCCTTTCTTTAATCATCAACGTCAATGGCAGGAGGTCAGCAGCACTACCGTCACCGCCGAGTCTAGCCTTTGTTCTATGTATAGTTTTTCCAACTGCGCAATATTTCCTTTGTCTTGACCTCCTGAAGCAGCTCAGCAGTCAATTAGGACAATGGTCCAGAATTGCATTAGTCGCGATCGTCAATTTAAATTATGTTGCTTTTTACCTTACTTTCCATCTCAGTCCTCAGCCAAGTGGCGATGACATCCAAACCACAGATCTCCTCCGCCACCTTGTTATACACGGAGCTACTACTTATTGCACAGATTGCTGCTGGGAGAGAAGCAGAAAGATCGATAGCATTTGCTTCCGAGCGTGGTGTCGTCGATGATTTTTACAGACAGAAATCTAAGCAAGCGCCACACTTTCCAGTGAGCTCAACCACTAAGGTATTTGATAACGAATTATCAGACTCCTCGATTTTGGTTGCTCAGACATCGACCAAACCAACACAACAAACTCAGCAGGGACCACGACAAATCTAGTCGTCATTCAGACTTCTCAGGAGGTTCTGATCGAGCCACAGGCTCCTCCATCTACCACTCTTGCCCCTTCCACTAACGTTCAAGCTACACAAGAGCCTTCCCGCTCCATTTCTTTAGATATTTCTTCTACTCTCACAACTATGGAGACTCAGCCCGAACCAGACGAACCGTCGCCCACTGCTCTTATCACCATATCTGAGCCTGCAGAAGGGTCTTCTCTACCACCCATTTCAGCTTCCACTTTTGAGATGCAAGTAGGACAAGTATCTTCGACAGCACAGATAACAATACCGCTCGTGAAAATAAGTGTACAAGCGCCTGTGAGCATAGGAATATCATTTGAGCCTGTCCTATCACCAACTCCGCCAATATTTGTTGCAGCTCCTTCCCCTGACGGTAGACAATATTCTACCCGTCGTCCCGCTCCAGCCATAAATACTTCACCTGTATCAGTATCCAGTATGCCTCCTCCAGCTACGTCACGAACTCTTCCATTTCCAGATCTAGTATCGCCTTTCTCTTTAATCCCGGTTGAGCCAGTATCGTCAGTACCCTCAACGACAGGCGCACTTATTGACATTGTTATTATCGCAGCTTCAACAGAATCACTGCAGATGTCCCCAAACTCACAAACGCCACCGCTCATGGAGTCTTCCCCTCCGCTTTCCTCAATTGCGTCCCTAACCACAACAGATGAGGTTTCGCCGTCAACTAATCCTTTGAACGTATTAGACGCAATTTCAGGTAGTCCAACCGATCCATCAGAAAGATCGACTAGACTATTGGACAGCCCAAGCGACACGATGGATACCTCAACAGATGGCTCCAAAACATCAGTCATCTCTTCACGCAAGCCATTCCCATACAGCTGGCCGTCTGCCCTCCCGACCTTACCTATGGGCACAGATATGACAGCATGGACATCGTGGCCCGCAGCATCCACAACTCATCCGTCACCCGTCCCAATATCAGCCACTAACACCCATGACAGCAAGTCGACGACAGGAACCTGGATTGGCATTGCATTCGGAGTCTTAGGCTTGTTCCTGCTTTTTCTAGCCGTTCTCTTCTTGTACCGCAAACGCCGTACCGAGACCCAGCGCGTGGCTAGCCCCAGCTTCTTTCCGAGATACAGAGATTCAGAGTTGTTGAGAGAGCCTATGATTCCCCTGATCACTATTGACGACCATGATAATCCTACTATGGCAATGGCTGTGGGAGGAACCGGGGCTGGTGCTGGATTAGGTATCGCAGCGACTACAATAGGAAATAAGGAAATGGCAAGGGAACGGCCAAGAAATCCGTTGTTAGATGAGTGGAAAATAGGCGTGGTGCCAAATGCAGTCTCGATCGAAAAGAAACGCTCAGTTCTAGCAGTGAAGACAAGCGATGATGTGAGCGTTGGAGAAGGCCGTATCGACGACAATGAATTGGAATATATGGACTGTCGGCTCTCGGTAGAAGGCGCAAGAGCGATGGATGCTGACGATGTGAGCCCCGTCTCACCGAATGGAGGAGATGTGAAGATTGGGAAGGCTTTATGAAGTCTGTGATCGCGGTTTTCCGTAGATTTTATGAAAGCTAGGTTTACGGATCAATATGAGGTGCAACAAACCGAAAGCATCCCTATATATGTGATATACTCCATCTCAACCACAATAAATCATAGTCTATTTCCAGTGGCTCTGCGAATTCGATTCATAGATAGAGCAATAATCCTGCAGTTGCAACATCTTCTGGCGGAAACTCCAATAGATGCATTTTAATATAGGCTTTGTTGCTCAGTATTGTGGCAGAAATAAGGTGTCATATATAACTTTTCATCATTCCCTCCAAGTGCTTGTTGTGAAGAACCAGCTCTTCGATTATTTACATTCCCTGTCCTCACCCAGCTGTTCTTAGCTCAAAATATCACCGACGAAATGCTCTAACGATCGTAGTCATCATGAATGGTTTGAATCGCTCCCGGTAGATGTTCTTTCATCCGGCAAGCTCAGCGGGCACACACATTCACACAGAGAGATGTTATATAAAGACATCGACCTCTTGAAAAGACGGAGTGAGTGTACGTACGTTCACGTGATTTTTATATTTTTAAGTTGGACTTGAAAATATTAAAAAAAAAATATCATTTGATTATTTTTTTTTTTGAGACGCGCAACAAAAAAACCGTGTCGGCCAATTGAACTCCCTGTTCTTTCGCTTGAGCCCCTGAATCGACGCATCTTCTTGGCGATGCTGGGAACCGAGACTCGCTCGGCTTCTTTATATGGAAAATGTTGGCACTTTTGTATGTAAATGATGTGATGTCAACTTTAGCCCGTATGGGTCTTTAAGTTTTGTTTTGTTTTGTTTTGCGACCAAGGTAATGGTGGAATATCGCGAACTAGATGTGTGTTTACCTGATGGCGAGCATGGAAACTCGGCTGGTTGATAAGTGGCGGTAGGTTGTTAGCATTGAAACTTTCATGGCTCCCGATGTTGTGGGTAGCATGAAGATGGTGAGGGATAGGAATGTGCAATTTCTGCTGGGTTATGGGTGGGTAGATTTTGAGACGGTGGGCATTTGCTGCTGGCTATGAGAAGACGGTGTATTCAGGATCATTGGGTGTAATCTTCCGTATAGCACGTTCAGACTCTAGACTCGGAAAACTCGCCAGTATTTAGCTATTAATAAACGTAGCGTGGTTCTGTGGCTTATCTAACATCGGAAGTTCAGGTATCAGGCCTTAGGCAGCTCGCGGTGAGCCGTCCGTGGTGGTTACCAGGTATGCTCGGTACCTCAGAGTCGATCATGTCGTCTTCGAGCTATATGGTCTTGTAAATACTGAGATAGGAATTAGCCACTGGGCAAAGGCCATCAAGGCAAGAAGCGCTTGTTGATGAGAGAAAGGTGTGGTGAGAATTGCATCCACGGAGTATTTATGTTTGCCCCGAATCATGGAGTTATCAGCCGAAAAATGAATCATAGGGTAATTTGACTTAAAAACACGATGCGTCACGGAGATGAAACGAGGGCAGTTCTCTGAGAGGTTGCCTCTGCGAAGCATCACGAGAAATCGGAACTGTAAGGTACAAGACTTCTTTGCCTCGCAATTATCATAGCGCTTCTTGAATGTCACTTGTCGTAAGTAAGCAAAAACTTTTATTTCATTCACTGTTCGCTCTGCTATCTCGTTTGCCTTATTTCAGTGCCCTGGCTATGGTAAGCATATGTTTTATGTTGGAGAGAAAATAAATAGGTATGCAGATACTCAGAGGAGCATCTTATGCCTCTGCCACGCTAAGTCAGTGAATAGTATGTCTCACTGTCATTTACGGTGCTTCACAAAAGACATTCACATAAATTAGAACCAAAGAGATTGCCCCCATGTGCTAAACCAGCTGCCAATTATAAGAATACGTCCATTCAGTTTAAGACTTGGTCTGCTGATCAGAGTTATACGCATAAATTCAGCCCACCCCAACTCTGAATGGGCCATCATACTATGATACATTTCAAAATAGACCTAATTTAATGGGTACCCGCGCAATTTATTCCTGCAACATACAAGTAACGAAGATTGGTAACGAGCGGCGTCCTTTGAGAGACGCCAGAAGCCAGTATCTTTACAGCCTCACCTCCAAATCTCACAACTTCGATACTCAGGCACAATGACGGACAATAACACTTCGATTCAAAACTCAGCTATGCCTTCCACCGGAGATTCCACTACTGGAAACACACCTATCATGGAGCACAGCTCTGCTGCCGTCGTCGAACGAGCCCGTAACAGATCTCTACTCTGTACAACACAAACAGGATCTGCAAACAGCGACGGATTAAGCAAAGAGCCTGATTCTACCAAAAATCCTATCAAATGCCCAATCTGCAAGGAGGAAGCCGAACAGCTCATCGCCATCAAACCTTGCAAGCACGAATATTGCAACGAGTGCATCCACAGCTGGCACCGCCAAACCAGCTGCCGCCCAGGAGCAGGCAGATCCTCATGTCCACTCTGCAGGAAGACCATCGAGAAGATCGGGGACGAGTCCGTCAATGATTCGCAAAACATACTTGAAGAAGGCCAATTTGCCGTTTTGCTGGATATCATCTACGATTATGACTCCGGCCCCGACCCCGACCCCGACTCCGATGGCGCTGATCACGGTGCGGATGGGGTTCTTACTAGAGAGAACTGGGTGTCGAGGGCACCTCTCGGCGAGGTCACTTTCCAGCACACCTTTGTAGTAGACCCTACGGTGGATCTCAATTCTCAATACACGCCTACGCCGCCAACGTATTCCGATTCGGAAGCTGTGGGTTATATGGAGGTAGATGCAGCTTTTTTGGGAGCTCCTCCCCATCCGAGCGGGCTGGACTTCCACGGGGGCGAGGCGGATGGCACGGTTCAGGAGGCAGGATTGCCAGCTCCGCGAGCTGATTGAGCAGTCTAAGGATGATTTGCGGCATGTTGGGTTTGGATCGGGCCAGAGAGGAGGATGGTAAACGCGAGTGAATAGTAGACAAACAAAATACAGTGTCTGGATTTCTTTCTATGGTAGTTGTGATGATATCTCTATGACTAATCTCACTGTCCTGTGCAAGAGGCAACTGCAACCATAGTGAAGCACCTCATACCTCTCCTTGGCGAGGATAACCGTCTGGGGAATCTGGTATGACAGAACTGCTGATTATCATTCTCCCATCACGTCGGGGAAGTTCCTGATTCGAAGATTGGAAACTGCTCATCAGGTATATTGAAGTCATTTATTATTCAAATGTGGCTTCGCTTGGGATATGATTGGAATGTGAGGCTGGTTTATGGTGGCTTAAGAAAATAGACATCGACCGTATGATAGTGCGTCCACGCTCCTTACTCACTGCGCAGATCTATTATCACCAGCTTATTTTAGAATGCTCCGGCTCAGCCTTCTTGTTATCGCTGTCACTCACTAACTTATTTACCAATCCGATTACTGATTTCAAGAAAGGTTTCAGGGTTGATATTACACAAGTGACGTATTGATATCACAAGGCAATAGACTTAATAGGAATCAACGATTGTATTGTTGTTGTAATAGTTAGTTGCAGAGGAATATATCATTGTGCGGCCCTTCCATAGTAAACACTTGTTTCCCAATTGGGCTATGTAACTAGCCATTTGACCAATCGGGAGCCTTTCTTCTCTTGATTCTCTTTATAGTGAATAATCCTCCTTGAACGCTCCGGATGTTAAGATATCGGAACTCCGATGCTGTTACGAATGACCATATAAGCGGAATAAAACCATGCCTTAAGAAGATCTCAGGTATTTGAATAACACACATTCCACGTAGCTCTATTTGCTTTCGGACACTAATTCAGGGACTGTCCCCGAATCAACGCCGTTGCCCTCGAATGCATGCTCTGCGTGTGTTATTCCTTTACTCCAGTAACACTTAAAACAGAAATTGAAATCTTCGCACACTAAACATTTCCAGCGACGTCCGTAAATTGGCTAGATGATGAAGTTAGGCAGCACGCCCTCAAGCCAGATGTGATGGATGGTTAGATTAGGACTTAAATTTTGCTGGCAACCATCACAAACGTATCCGCCAGCCATCTTACCAACTCTCCATTTACCTTTCTTTGACGGTTCCTTTGACCGCGAGATGCCGCCATTTTCAGTTTCATCTGACGTTTTGCCTCCGGCAAGTTCGTTATCACTGAGCAGAGGTAGTAGATCGGAGGCATTGTGGAAAATCGCAATATTTTCTGGCGTCCATCCATGCTTTGCTTTTTTAGAGGAATCTGCTCCTGCTTCGACAAGAAATCTTACCACATTCCCGTTTATATCGCTTCGACATGCCCAGTGCAAAGCGGTCCATCCATCAACGTCTTCTAGGTTGCTCAATTCTAACCTGCGATCTTGCATTATCATCTCCACCATTTCAAGAGTCCCACCCATTGCTGCATGGTGCAAAACTGTCCTCCCCTGATAATCTTTCAGACTAAGATCACCACTCCTAGCCATAAGCCACTCCATATTCTCTACAGATCCACGCCATGCAGAAATATGGACGGCAGTACGCCCCTGCTCGTCTCGAGCGTTGACGTCGGCACCTTTTTCATACAACATTGGGACTATGGCAAAATCACCAAACCAAATAGCTGCGCTCAGAGCATTGGCGAATAACCCACCACTGATGCTTGCATCAGCACCATTCTCAAGCAGAAATTCGACGAGGTCATCATAGCCGCTAACAGCGGCAGCCTGAAGGGCTGTGTTGTAAAGCCCTCCCTGTGCATTGACATCTGCGCCATATTCCATGACTAGTTGCTTTAAAACGCCTAGCTCGCCGCACCTAGTAGCTATATGAAGTGCAGTTGGAAATGCCCCTCCCCCCGCATTGATGTTGAGACGATCGGGAGTCTTCAATAGGGTGGTCCAAGCCGATTCCACTTTGCGACGAATTGAATAGGCGACGGCCTTAGTGACAGCCATGGTGAGGGCCGTCTCGCCCTTCTTATTGCGTAGTTCTGCGTTAGCTTCGCATCTGAGTAGGCTTTCAATCACAACATCGGCATTCTTTTGGACAGCAAGCAAGAGGGGTGTGTTCCCGTCTTTGTCTTTGAGGTTTATGCTTAAGTGCGGGCTTCTCTCCAATATGGTGTCTACAAATCTGGACTGACCTTCGAGAATGGCCATGTGTAGTGCCGTATACCCATGGTCGTCCTGATCAGTAACCACATTAATATCTCTTTCTATTAATTTTAGAGCGATTTGGATATGTCTCCCACGGACTGCATAGTGTAATGCTGTTTTCTGCGAGTTATCTCGAAGGCTCAAGCTAACATTATGAGAAAGGAGTAGCTCCAAAACCTCACTACAGCCCCGCTCCGCAGATGTCATCAGGGTTGTCTTGCCGGATTCGGTCTGCGCGTCAATATCCACTGAGTGTGCAAGGAGCCACCTCACTGAGGCCGGCTTTCCAAATGCAAAGTGTAGCAAAGTACTGCCACCTTGACTTCTGCGGTTTAGTAAGTCTGGGGCTTCCTCCCAGAGCATCTCCATTACTGGCACATGGCCATACATTGCCGCGACATGCATAGGTGTCCAACCATTATCATCTTCAATCAATAACTCAGCGCGCTGGTCGATGAAGAACCGGGCAATATCTTTATTTCCGCCACACACGGCGTGATACAAAGGAGTCCAGAGGAGTTTGTCCTGCAGTCGTGAACTTGCGTTATGGCGAAAAAGGACCCGCACAATCTTTACATTACCAGACCTCGCTGCATGATGAAGAGCAGAGCGACGCTCGTGATCGACACCATTTGGATCAACGCCAGCTCTTAGCAGCAATTTAACAGTGTCAGCATGATTGTCTTTGTCGCCCGGTATCTTGGCTACATGTGAGACCAAGTTGGTCTTATTGATTTGGAATGAATAGTTCGCTTTTCTGGCTAAAAGTGCTTTGACAACCTGTTCTCTGCCTGCGATTGCGGCTAGAGCAAGAGGAGTGTAGGCTTTATTAGTATTCCGGTCAAGGTCGATCGTCGCTCCATGGTTTACAAGGAGCAAAACAATGGCAAGATGTCCCTCTCTTGCCGCATAGTGTAGTGCTGTATAACTGACCGCATCCACTGTGTTCAAATCGTGTCTAGATATTCTGGGGATGCACTGCTTGCAAATAGAGAAAAATCCCCTTTCTGCGGCTAGAATGAGTACAGAGATTATATCCACAATTGCAGTCTCTGTAGGTGATTCCTTTAAAATCATCTCTGCGACTTCCTCATGTCCATTGAAAGTCGCAGCATACAAGGCGGTGTGTCCTAGAACATCTATTTCCGTACTATCTGTCAATTCCACCTTTGCCCTTTTTTGCATGAGCAATTTTACAGCAGATTGATGTCCATGGATGCTGGCTAGCTTCAATGGAGTATTACCCAGCGAATCCTGGAGATCTATGCCAGGGTCAAGCTCATCTTGGGTAAGTAGCTTGATGACTTCCGCATGGCCATTGAGCGCAGCTAGATGCAATGCCGTGCGGCCCTCGCTATCTTGCGTTAAGATGGGTGGGTGCAACCCCAGCAATAACCCCACAATCTCGTAATGACCGTACTGAGATGCAAAACGGAGTGCTGTGTGCTTATCATCATTGAACGCACAAACATCCACTACTGAATAGTGCTCAACTGCTGGCGATTGTAACGCTTCTGATAAGCCATTTGTAGTTCTTGTATTTGGGTCAGCTTTCCAAGATAATAGCTTGAAAACGACTGACTTATGGCCGTTCTTTGATGCTAATTGCAGTGGAGTACATCCCTCATAAGCATAGTTTAGATCAGCCCCAGCTATAAGGAGCTTTGAAACAATTTCGTCATACCCAAGCTCTGCTGCTTGACACAATACTGCAGGGTCCCAGACTACGCTCCGAGTCGGGCTAACGAGTTTTGTAAGCAAAAACTCTACAATGTCTTCAAATCCCTGTCTCGAAGCATAGTCGAGAGCTAGTAACATGCTTTCTGAGAAATCAGCCAGCCCATCATCAACGAGCATCCTCACTACATCCAAATTGCCTGCCCAACTGGCAAATAAAACTGCGAGAGAGCGGATTTCAAGCGGGATAGAATTTTCAGTCTCTTTTTTGAGGTAAAGTGCGACAATATCTGTAAATCCAAGATAGGCTGCCAAGGAAAATGGGTCCACAATGGACAGATTTGGCGGGCCATGTGCAATTCCAAGTGTAGAGCTTAGCCCAAGCCAAATTCGTACCAGATCCCGATGGTGAAGAATGTGATACATATCCTTCACATGGTAATCTTGCTTCTCTGCCTGAATGTAATGAGTTGGCCAGAATCTCACTGCGTAATCCATCAACTCGAACACGATGCCTTGGGGTGTCTCCCAATTGTCTTCCCCAAGCGCTTTCTTCGTTGCAGCAATAATATCATTAGAACAGAGAATCTTAATCAGGATACGCATAATGTCCCAATGGGACATAATCGGAGCCTGTTGTTGTCTTCCAGCCTGGGACTGCCTCGCTTTCTCTGTGCCCAAATTCAGCTCCTCGTCTTTGGCAAGTTCCTGAAAGCACTGTCTTACTTGCTCATGACCGAAGCTAACCTCGTTGTTCTCAGCTCTGAGGGTTACACCAAAAGCTGATTCCAAGTCCGTTGGTAAGTCAAGCAAGAGTTCATTTTTGTTAACCTCGATCGACTCCTCGCCTTCGCTAAGGGCAATCGCAACAGCCAGTTCCTTTATTTTCATAGGTCTTTGTGCATTGAGAACCCAACCAAGAACCTTTCTTGCCCATTTTGGCAGCGCTTGAAAAACTTCGAAAACGAGGTCTGACACCTCATAAGGGAGCTTATGAAGCTCTAATTCGATAGAGTTACCATTTGATGGGAGCGCATGGTAGCGTTTCGTGAAAATATCAAAGTTCATTGACAATTGAAGAAAGCTTCCACACCTTTTTAGTGCATCATCCAGGTTTTGTCGAAACTCTAGGAGATGGGGTCTCTCTTCAACCAACTTCGCAATTACCGAAGTTCGGTAGGGCATGAGAGACTCTGGAGAACATACTAGGCCATTGAGATGGACTGTGGGTATCAGATTCAGAGCGGTTTTGATATCCTGTCTCTCTTTACCAATGAGAATTATCTTGAACCTGGTGAGTATATCTTTGCTGGCTATGAGAGTTGACAGATCTCTGAGAAGCTTAACACGAGACGTGTCACAGTTATGTATCTCGCTGATGACGCAATACAATGTCCTCGACCCCAGAGTTGTTATGAGCAATTGAAACAAGGTCCATACCGCGTTTGAGTCCAACTGGAGTGTTTATTGATAGCAAGGAAAAGACAATGAACTTGTCGAAACCTTAGCGAATCCTGGATCAAGAGCTGGTAGGCCAGCGAGCTCAAAATTGATTTCCGTGTGGTTTGCCGCTTATCCTCCAAGCTAAAGGAATAATAAGTGGTATAATCTCCTTTGGGCCTCTGGTGCTGAATTGATCCAAACAAAGTGCCCGAGAGTACACTCTTGCCCGCTCCTTGATCATCATAGAGGTATGCAATTGATGAGCTGTCTGCCTTCAACCATGTTCTGATCTCTCGGTGTTTCTGAAAATGATCCAAATCTTGGTTCACTTCTACCGGGATAGAGAACGATGGTGCGAGTGTTCCCAAGACTGAAAGACATTTGGTATAAGCCTGATGCGCATCTACGTCCACAATTAGGAGTCGTGTCACATTTGTGAAGTGAAGAGAAAACAATTACCTCTTTGGAGAGACTTCAAGATCACAGTGAGTTCCGAGTCCGTCTTCGAGAGTCTGCCAAGGTCTTCATGGGTTGCTTTTCGACCGACGTTAGTTTCATAGATAGAACCAGTGGTGGCGGAGTGATAATTAACAATCTATCCGCCCATTAGTCACTTATGCTCGTAATTGCGTATGGAGAATTGAATAATTATAGCGAGAGTTGCTTACGACATTTTCACTTTCGTCGTGGGAGTCATGCTCTTGTTGATATATGTTCACAACACTTTCCCTGGTGATTATCGACTTGAATTCCATTGAAGCTTGAGCTAAAGCCCTGGAGAAAGCTTTTACTCTGCTGGGCAATTGGTGGGCGCGAAATGTTGAGGGAGAAGTGGCAAATATGATTTTAAATACTTGATCTTCCCATGACTCAACATCTGTAGCGCGGTGAGGAGTCCCAAAAAATACCTATTCAGCAAGGTCAGACAGAGCCTTGTAATCAAAAGGATAGCGGGTAGTCTGACGGACCAACTGTTGAGTATTCTTAGCAATAGATGAGAAATTTCTTTCTCCAGAAGCAATAATAAGTGCCTAAATTTATGTGTTAGCAGTAAACTTATCAAAACTCAGGAATACCCTGCCTCTTTGATGATGGCGCCCCCGAGATCATGCGATATAAACGTAAGGGTTCGGTTCTTGGACTAGTGAATATTAGCCTAGCTCGATACCGTGGTAGTTCTTTTTCACTTACCACATACTGCCTTTCGCTCTTCAGCGAAGTAAGCAGAGCCTCTGCAGTCTGCTTTAGACCATTTGCGGATAAAAAAGGATTCTTTTCAGTGCTGCTACACTCATAGTGGAATAGCATAACCCGTGAATTTGGCACATATGGGGGAAGCAGGTTTTCGAGCCAGGTCGACTCAGTTTGCCCGGATGTCCGTGCCCTCTATGACATATGTGGATGGCCATTCAAGCCATTCACAATAATGAAGCTGTCCGTGGAAGTGAGTTGGTCAGAATCCTAAGCCTGTTTGAATTTTGGAAGAACCACTTACTCGACTCCTTCCCCAAGCATAGAACCCGACTCTCCGCCTAGGAGCGACAAGCCTGTGAAGGTAGACTTTTCCATGGTGATCGTGAAAGTGCAGGAAAATTTGGCATCGGAGCAGAAAGACACAGTATTTGGTGCTTCGCGCCGGGAGGTTCAGCTGGTTGTGGAACAGTCACCACAGTCTGGCTGGAATAGGCCCCACCTCAGCTAATCAGCATGAGTTATCATGCAGCCGCCCTTGGATGTTATTTATCGTACAGAGTGACATTGATCTGCACCGAAAATATTGTGAGCCATACATCCTACATCCACGAGTTGTACCGAAATACATTATGTCCGTTTTGAGAGCCATTCAGGTCGCTCGGGTAAGGCAGGCAGCCATATCATGATTACCTTGTCCTCCACCGAGTAGATTACGAGTGGTTTGATATCATTGAGGTCATATTTTAACAATTGTGTCCCACTTTACGTAACCTAGATACACATCTCCCAACCTCAATTCGCGTTCAACCTGGACCGACAACTCAAAGTTTCATAGTTACTCGACAAGCCATCGAAACAAAATTCACAGTAATGGCAGGGGGCTTGTCTGCTGAAAATGCCCTCAGATCGCTGTATACCAAACCAAGCCATGAAGAACGAGATGCTTGACTAGCTAAACTAGGTTATATAGATAGAAAAGGACAACAGCAACCAACTCCGAAGATTAAAGCAGTTATCACAGAGTTGCACATCCGAATTGCATGCCAATTCAACACGGCGGTCGAAACCTTCGAAAGCGATGCGCAGGTGTTTGATGGACTCATGCGCGAAGTGCACTACATGGAGCATTTGCTAGCTAAGGGTTACGAGAACAAAACGATACTGCATCGAGTTCTCGATTCTGCGACGTACGAATCCCAAGAAACCACATCCCATGGGCTAGTGCTCGACAGAATCAAGCCCCTGGTGCGCTTCCTCTTGAAGATATGCCCAGATCTGCCAGCGGTTGAAGATATAGAAAAAAAAACACCTCTATATTTGGTAGTGGCGCTACCGTGGAAAGTTTCTGTGAAAGAAGAAGAGGATTTTGAGGTGGAGAATAGACCGTACGGCAATGGTGGCACAAAGCAAGAGACAGGCCGGGAAAATGGGGATTCTGTGCCCAATATTGCGACGAGACCAGAAAATGAAGAGCAACAGGAGAATTTTTCGAGAGAAATCATGGCGAAGCAAGATTTTATCAGGTATCTCTGCGGAGACAAGAAGAATGGCTGCTTGGGATCAGCTGCAGCAATCGACTCGCTGAGGGCAACAACAGACAGCAATGGCAAGAGCCAAACCACAAATAGCCATGCGCTGCACAAGGCTATTGAGAGTGATGTTGAAATTGACGAAGAGGTCGTTAAGGAAGTCGGAGATATCAATAACATTCCTACAGATGCTGAAGCTCAGCAATTCAAGTCATGCTTGGATTTGTGGGACGATAGCGGCATGACATGCCTGCACCTTGCCTTGACATGGCCCTTTACACCAGCCAAGTGCAGGTGGGCAAAGATGCTTGTGGGGCTGAAGCCGGACCTTCTGAAAATTGTGACAGAAAAGGACAATGAAGATTCAGATGTTTTAACTCCACTCCAACATTTTGTTGAGGAAAGGAAGAAAATAAATACGGCTGGACTAGCGGGCCAGGTTACTGAATCTAAGGCAGAGGAATTGAATGTAATCAGTCAGACAGCACCTATAGATGGTGTTAAAACGGAGCCTACGGTGTCTTGTCAAGTAACATTGAGTAATACTTTACCTCAGAGCAAAGATGGAGAGTCAGATTTGGAGAGTTTAGACCTTGAAAAGGAGTTGGAAGACTGGCTAAAGCTGCGCTGCTTGGTCCATTTCGACAATGCAACCGCAAGGAGCATTATGTATACTCGTGGTCAGAGTCAGTTACCTGTTTCATTTTAATATTACAGTCCGTCAATGATTAATATCGAGATAGTGCGTGAGACTTATCTCGGCTTCGAATCTGGAGACATAGTTTCTGGAGACTATTTGATGGAGATGAGAAGACATTACAAATTGGACACCATACTTCGGTGCGTTTTCGTTCCCCTTATCAGCGTGAAGTGGGACGACAGCAGCCTTACCGCACAAAAGACGGCAGAGAGCTGGAAATGCGTGGGTAAAACAGATTTATACATGATATTCGACTGGCTTAAAAGGAAGGCTAAAGTGAAGAAGGTGGTTGAGATAGTGGTTGAGGATTTCGAAGGAGAAGACAGGAAGTCTCACAGCGAACAAGCTATCGTGGAGTGTCTTCGAGATCTCAAAGTTGAAACTTGGAACTGGAAGAGGAGGGACATCTCTAGTGACTTGATCTATAACGTGGCAAGTGAACATGTCAAGGTTGTCTATCTGTATTGCAGCGGCAACAAAGCTGTACTACGAAGCTGGTCAGATAGAAACGGGCTTGCCAGACTGGTGAATGTAGGTCCCCTTCTTCGGCTTTACTTCCTGTTCGGCTGACCTCTCAAAGTTAGAGCAAGTGCATCTCGAAACAAACCAAGTAACCTCCCCTGCTTTGTTTCCTTGGGGATATTACTGAAGCTTATGAATGACAGGGACTAGAATCATTTGAAACAATGTCTGCGGCTGTCCGAGTATTCAACACGGAGCTCAATAAGTCATTTCTCGCTGTCCATCAGAGAGAAGTCTTAGTACATTCCCAGGTTATTCAAACCGCGGATAAGGTGCTAGCCGAAGAAACCCAGATTTCAAAGGTGAAGGAAGAGGGGGAAGATGGGTATGAAGAGTAAGAACCCAACTTTGTCGCGATTACTTACGAACGATTCACGGAATCTTTCGCTTACGATCTCACAGACAAGACTGGCTGAAGTGTATGGATAAGTTCGCCGATTTAGTCGAGGAACTGCGCTTTTCTGAAGAATCTATTCCCAACGATCAAGGCCAAATAAAGGCTGCTAAGGAATCTGTCGCTAAAAGTGTGGTAAATCACCCGCTCTCCATGTCCCAACCATACCAAGTCAAGATAGCGATCATCGACGATGGTGTCAAGTCAAGCGTCGATGGGCTTAACGACTTCATTGAACGTGGTGAGTCCTGGGTCAAACAATCCAACCCGAAGTACCGCTATTCTGCATATACCACTTCTACAACGGGCCATGGTACAGTTATGGCATACTACATTCGTCGAGTGTGTCCAAGTGCAAGACTGTACGTTGCAAAGCTCGATCCACAGATGGTTCAAGGCCGGATCACTTTCACGATCGAATCTGCTACCAAGGTGGGTGCTCTTGTCATTTGTCGTTTGTCGAATGTTCCGCTGCGCTCTATGGGCAGGGAAAGGAAGCTGCTATATTGTCTGCCGGGTCCTGAAATTGACAATTTGGGCAGGCAATTGAATGGGCAGTAGCAGAGAGCGTCGACATCATCTCCATGAGCTGGGCCATAGAGGAGAAGAAGACCGAAGGAGCAGAGCCGCAAGAAGTTGTAGCTCTACGTAAAGCAATAGGAAGAGCGAACGAAAAGAACATCCTCCTCTTCTGCGCGCACCCAGACAAAGGCCCAGGCGAGCAAAATAATACGTATCCAAAAAAAAATAGACACATCACGCGTATTTTGCATCGGTGCTGCAAATAGAGATGGCAATCCTTGGGGCCAAATCGGAGAGAATTCTTCGTCTGACTTCTACCTTCCAGGGGTGGATCTCGGGATTAAAGCAGAGACAAAAGACATCCAAAGGAAGAACCACCCACCGGAGAAATGGAAAAAGTATAGCGGTAGTTCGCTCTCATGTGCGCTGGCAGTTGGACTGGCAGCTCAGATCCTATTTTGTGCACAACTCGTCGAGCACACCAAATGGCGCTACCTTAAGACACACACAGGCATGAAGCAGGCTTTTGAGCGTATAAACATGACAAATAACAAATGGCTTCCAGTCCGAACCGTTTTTGGAGACCCAGCTCTCACTAAGGCAACAGGAGACGAAAGAAAGAGGACGCTTCGGGTGGTAGTTGTGGACAGATTACTTGCCAACATGGACACACAAACGAAGCTGTCCTAGTGAGGAGCGTCTGTGAGAAAGTCTATGTCTTGCAGGGCACAGTTAATGCCCAAAACCTTTATTGAGCACATTCGTAAGGCATATCCTTAAGAGTAAGTTGCTTCAAACCATTATTGAATCCCCAAAGGTATACAGTCCTTAGGAATTTGCTTTTGATTTTAGCCAAAGGTAGCAATAGCATGCGTTACCATACAGACACGAATTTCTTGTCGCTAATAGGATAGAGCTCGCTATAGAGTGCCCTGTAAGGAACCGCAAAGCCCCATGGTCTGGACTCCTCAGAACGCCGCTGCTTCTAAGCCTCCGCTAGTGGGATCTCGGGGTGTGCGAATATGCCCTAAAATAGAAACAGCCTCGCCGAGGCCACTTCAATCGTTTAAATGCTTCATCGAGCTAAGGGTGCACACTGATTAATCCATTAACGGACATAGTGCCCGACTTGGAAGACCATGGCAGAAGACCAACATGCACGAAGTATTGATACAACCTGAAAGTATCCGTAGATATAGATGCAGCTGAAAGCACTCACCGAGGGTACATGCGTACGCCGCATGCAAGTTGCCGATGAAGACTACATTCAAGTGTGACCAGACTGAAAGTGCCTTGCTTCGCACCTCATCCGGCTCTTCCCCACCTTCCTATAATACGACGGCATAAAATAATGGCAAGTCGATCCTAGTGCATATCCACAAGCATCACCCAGTGAAACAGAAAACGTCTAACTATGAGGGAAACCGATACTCAATTTAAAGTGGTGCTTGAGGATGAGGTAGACGGCGACGCAGAACTCAAATTTGACATCCAGGGAGCCAACTATGCTGGGGTAGAGCAGCAAGAATCCCAAATCGATTACGGCATTGGCGACTCCCATGTAGTCTTAGCAGATATGATTCAGGTATATCACGGCACGCTGGTGGAGGGAGGATCACCAACAACTCTCATTGTGATGAAATTCGAATTCCAGGTCTCGGGGAACTATAAACGATTCAAAAACATCGAGGCTAAAATGACCTTCTTGAAGGGAGCCAATTCAATCACCAGCCCGGAGGTAGTTGATATTACCGCTAAAGGGCGTGGTCGATTCTTCGGTCCAAGATACCGGAAGAGACAACCCATACAGTCAGCCCCAGTGTCGAAGGAGGAGGAGGGCCTGTCAAAGCTACAGCTGCATACACATGGCAGTTCAAGAAGACTGTAGACAAAGAAAGCAGCGCTCGAATTATCGGTACCATCAGAGCACTGGGGATGGACCGCTCAAAGAAGAATACGGCTATTTGGACATTGCTCGAGAATCCAGATACCAGCAGTGGAATTCCAACACTGTTACAAACCGCCGTTTTACTGAAACGAGAGAGGACAGATGATAACCCCAAAGGAGAGAAGTTTAAGGCGAATTTGGAGATCCATGGTGAGGCGGACAAGGTTTCATCGTGGAAGGAGTGGTGGAAACAAATGGCTGCCACAGTGAGAGGGAAAGCCCAAAAGGGGGAGGGAGTGATATTCAATCCCGAGATAAACAGGGGTATCGTTGATAATCCGGATAATCTCAAGTACGAAAGGCTGGAAAAGTTCGGAAGGATAGTTACTTTGCAGGAGTGGAAAGACGGTGACGCTCTGGAAGAGGTTGGCCACGGGGATGTAGAGTGATAGTTCTTCATAACTTGAATGCCAAAGGTCCGGCACATCCGCTCCTCAATATACACGCGCAATCAAAAATAGAGGTCTCCCCCGAGCTGAGGATTCGATTTTATGTACTCAGGTTCTGCGTCTGCAGAGCACCAGTGGTTAACTTGGCCCCAGGTGTCCGATTTTAGACCTAACAGTCTGACGGGATAGCTCATACCCTCCTATTCGAGCATCCCAGCTGTCCGGCGTGTCCAGAAGGCAAGGGGCAGGTTGATGCCAGTTGCAAACTAGGGTTGCCACCGTGCCGATCTCGATATTGACGAGGACGGAAGCAAAATGGTGCTACGTTTATGCGCTCTTTTATTGAAATCAAGTACTAGGCGCTAGCACGCCCATCTGGCAACTGTCTGCCTTACCCGCCCTCTCGCTGATCAAGTCATGCAAGCCTCCCGTCTTCCCTAGCTGCTGAATCCACATCATGCACATGGGGGCGACACGGTGTTGCTAAAACCTAGTCCTTGGAGGAGACCGGCCCGATACCAACACTTAGTTGAGCACCGCAGCAAAGTCCTTCCTGAGGCGGAGGGGCCTTTGAAACGAATCACCCCTTAGTAATTTTGCATCTCTACAGTTTTTTAAATGCTTGTGTAGCACACTAACTGTCGTAAGCCTTGGTGCAGCTGTCATACTGGACTTTGTTGCGTATTTTTGCGTAAATAGTATTTCGCCTAACAGAAGTTGTGGATTACGAGTAATAAAGCGTTCGTGATTCTTAATTTGTATTGTCGTTATTAGCTTTTAACACTATACAAAGTCGTCGATCAACTGTTATTACGAAGCAATATTTGGGGAGACACAGAAGTTTGAGCTGCTCCGGATGGAACCGGGCTTGAAACCAGCATGCTCAACCCAATAGGTTGAGTCCAGAGTTGGTGGGGGACTTGACAGCCAAGTCGTAGAACTCTAGGTGCTAATCGCACGATCTCATCTGCATCCTGAAATCGAAAAAGGACAAGAATATCCTCTTTGCGACGAGAAGATAGAATGGTCCCACTATTCAGAAGGCTATATCCGTGCCATGCGGTTTCCATATCTTGCAATGATGGATTGCAGGGTAGATATGGAGGACCTTGCACTCTAGAATTAATCAACCTCTTTTGCTCCATCATATAACAACCCTTGTTCGCTTGATGATAAAACTCGTTAGCATGACAGTCAAACAGATGCTAGGTGGTCGTTTTGCTTTTTCAAAGCTTTTTTTTTAATTCCAGAATATTGGGCTACAAGAATTGAGTTTCGGACACTAATAATAATATCGCCCCGAATTTCTCAGCTAAAAAGGCTGGGTCCTGCACAATAGCATCCTCACCACTGCTTCGCTGTTCCAAGCTACCCGTTGCGACGGCGTTCCTCCTAGTAACTGCTCTTATGATATCTCTCCTCACAAGAGATCGTGCGTTTTCAACACGTAAATTCATCCCAACTCGGCCGGTGGAAGTCTGAGCCGATCCATCCTGGTTGATATATCATGCTAGTCCTTCACCAAAAGCCAGTGGATCCGCGGCTGATATATACCGTCTTGGCTCGCCATAAACTTCTTCAAAACAAGATTCTCATTGATGGTGTGTCTGAAATGGTGTGCATGGAGTGAGGACGCGACGAATTAGCTTGATAGGCGGCAGACCTCCCATTAGCTTATTTAGTTTCGGCGTATGGAAAATGTTGCTCTCGGAGTAATAGCGCTGGCCTGGGCATGCCGCCATTGAATATACTTTAGATGGAACTCGTGATCGCAAGGCTGGATGACGACTTCCGTTGTGAAGTTAGTCATGCAGATGAGGCACCAACGATGAAGTCTGGTGAAACCATGGTAAGAATTGAGAAGAGCTGAGTATGTGCAGCTGAATTCCGGCATGGGTTCTTTTGGTAGATGATTGCTTCTCCGAGGTTGATGCTCAGAAATCGTGAGGCAAACGCAGCTTTAAAGATGAGGGTTGTTTTCGGGAGCTTGAAAGTGATGTATTAGAGGAAATGAATAGAATTGTGCCTCGTTACCTCTTACTTTCTATTTATAAGTTAAAGTAGCAACTTAAAGATACGTGATGCGGATCCCCTCAAACGTGCTTCATTTCCAACCTAGTGACTTTCCCTTGGTGACCTGGCGATTTAGCACGTAGCTTACATAATCATGCCCCTTTTATCCTCGCTTAGGTACCCCTTGCAGCGATGCCCAAACCTGAGGCTGAAGATGGGTAGGAGATATACCGCTGGAGGAGGGTGTTGTATCTTCTAGATATTATGATACGGATGAGTCTGGGTATCTATGCTGTTATTACATATTCAAACATTTCTCTAGCCCTGGCGCTTCAGCTCTCAATCCACTCCCCCACTTCCTTCTCTATATCCCCGCCCTCCAACTCAAGAATCTGCACCCTTTGCTCTGCGCCCCCCGTTTCGGATCGAACGTGGTTCTTCATCTCATCCTTCGTGATGCTTCTTCGCATCACTTTGGCCATTTCTTCGGCTTGCTTTTTATAGAACTTCTCGTTACTACATAGGAATAATGTCCTTGGGATTTTGAGCCCAGAGTGCAGGGGTGGGAATTTGAGGGGTGAGCGGCGGAGGATTTCAATTTCCTCCTCCTCCTCGGAATTTTTTGGTGAATAGGAGGTGGAGCCTTCTGCACCAAGCCTGAGCTCGAGGTCAAGACGTTCTGTGATGATCGGTTAATACTGTTTGTGGTGGCGCAATCTACGTTTTGGAGGGGTAGAGGAGCAGAATGAAATGTAGATGAGGACAGGGAGATGCACATACCTGCTTCCGAAAGCGAAAGGCCCGCCAAATCGGCGGGAGGAGGAGAAGGCGGCTTCATTCCGGGGAAATGTCGAGGGATGGAGAAGCCTGGGGTATGAAAGAAGAGAATAGGGGAGGCGAAAGAATCGAATGCCGCTGCTGGCTTATCAAATAAAGATGATTTCAATGCGTGTAACGTCTGCAGATCTAGCGGGTTTTTCGAAGCTAGTTGCTTCGCGACGGCGTCCCATATCTTCGCTGTTCCGTTCTCCTCGAGATCTGATAATGGTTCCGGCGGTACAGAGGTGGCGATGGACGTCCAATCGTAAACGCCATTTTGGAGAATGACGCTGATCTCCGGCTTGAGAGCTGAGGAGAAGGATTCCGTTAACGCGAGGGACAGGGCGAGGGAGGCGCCGAGATGAGAGCCGTAGATTATCAAGGGACGGGGATGAGAATGAGGTTTGCTGGAGGACGCGGAGAGCGGTGGTTGTGAGCTGGACTGGTGGTCGAGCTGCGGGATATAGAATTCTTGGAGATAGGTATAGGCTGTGAGAGTGTCGTGGAGAGGGGTAGGGAAGGCGAAAAGTTGGTGTTTAACGCTGCTAAAGGCGGGCTCTGGACTTGGATCCGTGGGTGATGGTGGCTGCTCATGTGGAGAAGAAGGTATAGATTGTGGAGGGACATGATTCCAGCGGTAGTTGACACGTGCAAGCGGGAGGTCTCTCTCTTTATCTAGCAGGAAAGGTGGGATAGGTAGGTGTGCAGAGCGGATGTGTGAGCCGACAGGCTGTAGGTAGAAGATTAAAGGTTTTGATGGATTGCTAAGAGCTTGGCGGTTGTAGACACTGGAAGTATGTTAAATTTGGGTAGTAACGGATATCTCCAATCGATAGCGTGGGAAAAGGAGGAAGAGGGACGGTGCTCGGATCGGGATTGATTACCGCACCCACCGTGGCGGTACTTCCGCGCAACCCGAATCCGCTAAAGTAGGCAAATAAGATGAACCAGATATTACACTTTCGTGTGTCTGCTTAGAGATCTGGGAAGTTTCAACTGCACTTTCCAATGCCCGAAGTCCCTTCTCTTCCCAGTGCTTTATATTCCATATTCTCATGCAATATCTCTTCTATAGACTTGAAACATGAGAGTCAAGTAGCCGTCCAAAGAATGCGAGATGTTAATGCCATGTGAATCACGTGATCAACACCATTTCCGAAACCATCCCAAGTACCAAAGCATTGAAAGATGACGAAAAGACCTACTCTACAGTAATGCTTCCCTTACTCGCACATTTTATGTCAAACGTGTCAATGTCAGCATCTCCCTCGTACGTTTCACGACCCGAGGAAAAGAGCCTCTTCCCTCCCCTGAACCCCAATGGTAGCGAGCAGAAGAGTCGAGGTCGGTGTTTATTTTTCCGACATACGAATCTCGGTGCGAACCCCATCATGCCAGCGCCCCAGCCCCAGGTATGCGGAGGAGGACGCATCTCCAAACGGTCGTATATCGGCTCTCGTAGTCGTATGTGTCGGGTTCTTTTTTTTTTTTTTTTTTCCTCTGGTGTCGTCAGTCTCCGTCTCTTCGTTTTCTGGTTGGGAAGGCTTTCTATGTTAGGAGGAACCAGGGCCGGGGAGGGGAGGAGGGAGCGAATAAGACTTGGGAACGAGGAATACGCGCATACCACACGGACGCCTCTACGATACCACCGCGCAATAACCTAGGATGCCCTCCTAACCTCTCCCCCACCAGCTCCTAAGACATCCAAGACTCAAGGAGCAGAGATGGTCTGTCACCTGGAACCGGTATGCCTCGCCCCTACCACATACACTCTAGCAGCCCTTACTCGTTTGATGGCTCATTTTTTGTGACGGATGGATGGATGGATGCGTGAACTTCTGATTTGGCAAAACACCACTCAAAAAAGAAAACGGGGATGTGAAAAAAGGGGGGCCTGGGCCGTCGGTAGGAGGAACCCGTAACCGAGGATTCTTTACGAGCGCGATGAGCGATGAGCGATGAGTTTGGGATTATTGCACCCACCCCTCGTCGTCTGTCCACAGTCAGGTTATGCCTGCTGAGATCATTAGGAAATATTGGCTGCTACCCTTATCGCATCAACCCCGAACCAAACCCCCCCCCCCCCAAAAAAACCACTAAACTCTATAATTACCGTTTTTAACCCATTCAAAGAGGGAAAGGTGTACGACGTATACCCTTCGTACGCTATTTGTGAGGGGCTAGCAACTATTGTTACAAGCTGAGGATCATGCGGTTTCACGGTTTCTTCCTTCCCTTCCCTTCCCTCCCGTAGCCCCCCGTCGTACACGTTGTTGACGGAGGTGGTGCACAGCAGCGGAAGCGGTAGAAGGGGAAAAGAAAAGGCCCCTTCAACTAAGCGCGTTCGGCACCACTGATTGGTGCGATCGTTCTAGAAAGAATAAAAAAAAACACCACGTAAGGGGGGCATGACAGATCTGGCCAGCCCAGGGGGGGAAGGGTTTGGTAGGTACGCAGGTCGAGGTCTAGACCAACAAGCAGCTGGATAAGAGCTGAGTTCCAATTGCGAATGAAAGTCTTATGTTGTCCTGCCTTTGCACATTGTAACAAGTAGGTTTAGACGTCCAAAGCAAACAGGACTAGCCTATAAAATAATAAGGAAAAGGGAATGTTTTGCGAGACGGTGGCGCGGCCTCGCCTGCATGACCAATATTTGACTAATCATTCCAGCTTTGACCTTTCCTGCTAATGGAATTTGCTAAGATTTTTACCATGTTTTATAGGCGTGTCCTTGATTTTTCCACGGAGCTACGCATCTTTTGTTACATGGTGTTTACAGGGTTTTTACTTGTTCTCAGGTTAAAAGCGAGCAGCATTGGATCGTGATCGCTGTAAGTAGCCTCTTGGGGTCGGACGATCAGAGTGGCAGTGAAAGTTCCAAGCTGCTGGGCAAGATCTCCCACTCTTGGCTGTGCGTCTGAAATGCCACCTTGATTGCCTATCTATCGTCATTTTTTTTGATGGATGACCATTCTGTGATGGATATTTTATGGGCGGGCAGCCGCATAGCAACTATTGAAAAGATTCGCACGAGTATGGGGTCTGGGGAGAGACAAACAGGCAGGTCAATGGGCGAGAACCCATTTTTATTTGTTGGTATCGATCAGCATCTCTGTAAACATTCTCTCCCATCAATATACAACAAAGGCATCAATGGCCATTCTCCGCTCTAAACACCAACACACTGCACCCTCACTGCCCAAACGCCCATCGCATCGCCCAGAGTCTGGTGGGCTTGCGGTATTTTTTTTATCATTCATATCAAGGTTGATCCCACCCGGTAACGCCAAATAACAAATGTAACGCCGATCGTCATGATTCCTCGCTCTAAGTATTTCAAATGCGTGTCTTTCCTGCCCGCTTTATGATCGGATATGCTAGGTTGTCGCTTTGCCCAGATTATATGCCGCTATGTGTAATATATAACAGAATCAAAAAGGTATTATGTACCGTCGCGAAGGTGATTACGGGTATTCCCAGGAGATCTCGTAGAATGGGAGGGAGGGGCCAGTCCATTTCTCGCCGTAAGGATTTGCACGGCCCGCCGAGAAGAATCCGTCTTGGGCACGCTGAATGACGTTGAGCCAAGATGAGGGCTCAGGGTTTTTTAACCACTATTATACGATATTAGCTTTTGGGGGCATTTCAAAACAGCAATGTGAACATACCTGGTTGTGAACGTGGTAGGTCCATGCCCCTTTGAAGAAGTTCTCCATGGTCCTGTTTGTCGGTGGATAGTGATCCTCCTCAATCTTGTACTCCGCTTTGCCCAATGCATCGCGGTCATATGTCACCGGCGTATTTGAGCGCACAGCTCTTGATTCTATCTCTGGGACGTCCCTGATCTCCCAAAAATGGCCACGATCCGTCGATTTAGTTGGTTTCAACTGCTGTCCCTTGTAGGCTTCCCACTCGTCCTTAAGAGGGAATGCTTTCGAGCTCCCCTTAAAAACCTGCCCGTAGTCATGCACACAAGGTACGGTGCATTCTCCAAGTCTGCCCCAATTGAATTCCGACCAGATAGGATCAAATGCTGCGGTTTCCAGCATATTGAACTCGAAATTCCTGTGATCCTTGACTGCCATGACACCAATGACCCTGGGGTGGAAATTCAGGCCCATGCGGACCCCTCCACGAAGAAGGTAAGACGAGAGTGAAGAATTTGCTGTCAAAGACATGATTGCAGTATTGTAGTCTCCAGGACTTGGATGTGCTCCCCATCTCTCGGCAAAATTATGTTCTTCCCCAATGAGCAAGGGCCGCATGTCTCTCAGCATAATTACGTCCATATCGAAGTATGCACCGCCATACTGGTGTAACACAACAAAGCGTACAGCATCCGAAACGGCGACGGGTAGGAACGTTTTCTGTTTCTCAGAAAGAACCAACCACTCTTGACCTTGTGCATCCCGAATAAGCCCATCGCCTACCGCGTACTCTCCCTTTGAGTTTGGCTTTCCCGGCGTCTTGTAGTATCCAACCCCATCTGTGTTGTCACCCTTTGGTAGAGGAATTCGAGACGGGAATTTCCAGACCATGATGGTGATGTCTCCCCGCTCGACGAATGGCAGGAATTTCTTGAACAATGGATCGGTATTCAACATTTTCTCCTTGGCTTTCGGATCTCGGTCTCCGTCCAGCCAGAGAAACAGTCGCACACATGGGATGTTCTGGGTGTGAAAATGGCTCTTGATGAACAATTCTACCCTCCATGTCGCAGGACCAGTCCAGTAGACATGATAGGGCACAATTGGGCCATTGCATTGCCCGATCGAGCCTTTTGTAGGAGCTTTCCATTCAGGATATTCTACGAGGGTGTTGTCATGGCCGTCCGAGTTCAAGTACTCCGCCAGCTTTGGAGGCTGTTCGCTCGCTCGCTCACCCCTTGAAGGTAGGTAATAATATTCCTTTTCGCCATCTGCCATGTAATTCATGCAGTCCTGCACATAGGGCATCTTCTCAATATTCTCATATGAACCTCTGCATTGCTCCACCAACTTTGTCAGGTTGGCGACGGTATCGATGTGAGGACGTTTCCCCCAAAAGTCATCCTTTGGCACAACGAGACTTTCTGGCCGGTTGAACCAATTCGCATTAGGATTAATCTTCTCGACGTTGAGCTTGCTGGGTATTATAGGTATGGCGGACCCGATGTTGTCTGCGGAGGATCCAGGGGGGGATTTTGAGGCTGGATTTTTGATGAGTTCTGCTGGTGACTTTGGGAACGAGCCTCGTTGAAATGCCAGAACAGCCAGATACAGGAAACTGTACAGGACTGCAGCAGCCAGCACACTCTGCACCACGCCAAAAAAGTTTCTCGCACAGCTTTTCTTGGGCATCTTGCTGGTTGGTGGCCGTGGCTAGTTGGGACGCGAGACAACTTTCGCCGTACCCCCTACTCCAAACGTTTTGTGTTGTGTGATGTGGGTCGATTGCTGGGGGGGAAGCACTCGAAGGATGTTATGAGGAGAGGAATGCCATGAATCTAGTAAAGCAAAAGTAAAGGAGCGTGAAGAAGGAGGAAGTAGGGACAGAAAGTAGGAAATTGAGGCTTGTAAGGTTAGGATGGATTTCTCGTTGGAGATTCAGATTCGTACCCCTTTCCTAGAATACCCCGACACCCGCTCTGGTCCCCTTCTCATTCGTTCCGCTAAGGCTAAGGCTGATGATCCATGACGGGGACCAATTTAGTGGAGCGGCACAGCGAATGAGCACTGGAAGGGTATTAATATAAAAAGATGCACAGCCTCGGGACAGCCCACAGGACAGGGCAGGGCAGGGCAAAAGAAAGCCTGTAACTTCTCGCTTCAATGTAGAGATGACCCAAAGCAGGTTTAGAAGGGGGGGCTAGGCATTGTCTAATGGGTTACAGGCTGGCAGGAGACACAAGTAGGCCTCCGACCTATCACCGCCGTGAAGGAAAACAACTGGGGGAGGGGAATGTACCTACAGAAGCACAACCCTGAATTTTGATTCTCAACGCTACGGTAAGCCTCTGGGCCTCAGCTCTCAGCCACCTATGGGATGATGAGCAAAAACGTGTACCTTGGTAGGTAACGTGACACAAATATGCATCGTCCCCTTTCTCAGCTTTGGGTAATTTCTTAAGGAGAGAGGTATTTTTTCCGTTCGCCTCAACCTTTGACGTTTGGGCATGGTATGGTATGGTGTGATGGGTAGATATACCTGACATGACTAAGGGATTAGTAGGAGTAGTAGTAGTAGTAGTAGTAGCGCAGTCATGTCACGTCAAGAGTCAAGCATGAAGGCGGACATGCTTGAATCACGCAAACAACCACACGGCCTGGGCAAACCAACGCTGTTTTAAATAAGCTGACTGCAAACAGAAGGGGAGATGCTGCTGCTTTTGGACCGAACCTATCGCTGCTCTACCTTCGTACAGCAGCCATTCTTGGTTCTTGGCTCCAGGGTTGCGATAACGCGATAAGCTACTTCCCCTCACTGCTTCCGCCAACTTACTCGCTCACTTTCTTACTCACTCACCCACCCACCTATCTGGCTTTGGAGGAGCATCTGCCATCTGGCGTCCGCATCTCCATCATCACCATCATCACTTATCACCCACCCACCACCGAATGCAGCCCAGCCCAGCCCAAGCCCAGCCAATTCTTCCCCCCGCATCCGCGTGATGATGTCGAGATGTAGAGTTACACTTCCGCCTTCTGTCTTTGTACCTGCCCTGACCTTATCGGGCTAATCCCTCCCCGCCATTCTCTCTCTTTTCTTCCCTCCTCCTCCTTCTTCTTCTTCCCTTCTGTTTTTTCTAGTACAGTAGCCCTAGCTTTAGAAAATATAAATCTTATCTACCATTATATATATTCTTTCACTCGCAGCAGCGACAAGCTGTTGGCTACGGATCTCTTGGAGCTACGCTGATAGCTTCGGGAAGCTACCCCGCCCGCCGCTCTGTCATGGCCGCCAGCTATCTGATCCGCTACGCAGCTTCACTGCTTATGCTCTCCTCGACCGTCGTTGCTCAGTCCAATGACCAGATCACTTGGGGAACCTTTATTTTCACGTATCACGGAGAGAGACGGCCCGTTATTGCTAACAATGGCGAGAATCTTACCCCCTTAGGTGCGCAACAACTGCTATCTGCAGGAAGGGATTTCCGCAATCTCTACATCAACCCCCCAGTAAATGGATCGCAGATCACAACCACCGCGCCCATCAATGGCATGAACATCAATCCCATTGACAACTCTCAGATTTTGATTCTGAGCACTCCATGGGATTATGTGACTGCAAGCACACAGGCATTTATGCAAGGCCTCTATCCGCCGAGGGATGCTCTCATTGTCGATGAAGAGAGCATGTTGAGCAATGCGTCGCTGGTGCAATACCCCTTAGATGGCTACCAGTACCCTCAAATTCTAGCTGTGACGCCGCTTGACTACAATTACATCTCGTAGGTCTCCAATGCCCGTATCTGCGCATCTTCAGCGCAGTCAAAACAAACGGCTTCTAACGCTTCTTCACAGACTTTCTGGCAGCAGAGACTGTTCCGCGTACTCTCAGGCGTTTCAACAAATCATCAACTCTGACATGTACGCAGCGGAAGCGGCAAGGACACAGAATTTCTATGATCGGCTGGCCACTTCTGTCTTCGCAGATCTAGCTTCGACATCTGTGACTTTCTACAACGCCTACCAACTTTATGACTATGCCTTGTACCAGTACAACCATAATGCGACTATATTCCGAAGTTTGAGCGCAGGAGATCTCACGCAGCTTCACAGTCTTGCCTCGCAACAACAGTTCCTGCTCAACACGCCAAATTGGTTAGGGACTATTTCCGCAATCTCAGGGGCAACTTTGGCGGCCAGGGTCGTAGATGAACTTGCAGCCGTCATCGATACAAGGGGGCAGTATCAAAAAATGTCCCTATTGTTCGGATCTTTCCAACCTTTCCTCGCTTTCTTCGCACTGTCAAATCTCAGCAATGGTCCTGCGGCCTCGCGCTTTAGCTATCTACCAAGGCACGGCTCCAGCATGGTTTTCGAGCTGTTCTCATCCAAATCCGATCAAAATAGTACCTTTCCTTCAACAGAGGACCTCTGGGTACGTTTCCAGTTCAGGAATGGCTCAAGTGACACAGACCCTTTGATCGCATACCCACTGTTCGGACGACCAAACTCCGAGACGGATATGACATGGCGAGATTTTGTGGATGGCATGGGAACATTTTCGATGACCAATTTGTCGTCATGGTGTAATGTATGCCAGGGCGTGACTCTATACTGTCAAGCCCTTCGCAGCGCCCAAGCAAGTAGCGGGTCTACCTCTAATTCTGGCTCCGGCTCCAAGAAAGGAGGAATCTCCCCTGCGGTAGCTGGTGTTATCGGAGCTGCAGTCACAATCGCAGTTTTCATCCTCGCAGGCGCTATTCTAGCCATCCTGGGATGCAGACTCGGCAAGAGAGATAAAACAGACGGAAGCGGCATTGGGGTATTGCGACGAACCGGAAGCGGTGGTGGCTTCAAAGGTGCCGAGAAGCTCGCTAGCGACACAGACCTCCGCTTGAAAGCAGCCGCCACCGCAGGAGCTGCTCCAGTCAAGAAGGAGCGGGTCGGAAGCTGGGAGTTGAATGAGAGCCCAACAGGCGCCAAACATGCAAGTCTTGATAAAGAGCTTGAGAGCGGGAGGAGCACTGCCCATTATGGACGTCCCAGCGAGGATGGGCTTGGTGATGCCAATCCATTCAGCGATCCGGTACAGCCCCGCGAATCTGTCTAATTGCGTTTGATTTTTTTTTTCTTTTTTTTCAATATCTTTCTTCTTCTACTTTTCAACGAGGCTATATGGGTAGGAATTTGGAATTTGGAATTGGGTTTGGGCTTGGGCTTAGGCTTGGGATATGTGATTTTCGGAGTGGCTGGGATGATGATACCCTTTCTTGACCCTCGTTATATACCCTACGGAGGCGCATACCGGTTCCTTGGCTTGCTATAGACGATTAAAGATATTATGCATTGGAGTTCTGGGCTATGGCGGGTCTGTAAAGATATGCATGCACGCAGTGTTTCGGCCATATGCCGGATTTCTCGTTTAGCACAATGGTCTTTAGGACCAGAGAAAGAGTCAGAAGAAGAAGTTGAGAAAGGATATGATTCATTCTATAATACAATTTATTCAGAAAGGCAAAGTGAGATATGCATTCTATCCTCCATGATGTTATCCGTGCGAGTCACTTCTTAATTCGTCCAGCTCCAACTCCGAAGACGAAGAAAGTAAAATTCCCAAAAACGCATCCGGCTAAAGAAGCATGTCATGAAATTTTTCACATCATGACTTACGTTGCGTATCCAGCCACTCCAATATATCATGCTCAATTTGTTAGCAGCTTACCAGAGAATACCATCAATACCGAAGTAGTGCGCCTTCTCTGCAGCGATAGTCTCCAGCTTAATCACAGGGATTTGCTTTGATGGGAGCCATTTCTTCCAATATGAGATGACCATCTTTGTGATCTTGCGGAAGTGTTCCTCAATATGGACAGCGTAGTGATCCTCACGGCCATCGCCAATATACTATAAGATATTAGTGAGATCGCCTTCAAAGTAAGGGAAATATAGCACATACCAGGACGAGCTCCTTTAAATTGCAGAAGAGCTTAAGGAATCTGCTAACCTTTTGTTCGTCGCCTTTGATAAAGTCTCGAATTGGGAGTGCGAGGCGCTGAAAGCGCTCCTTCTCGCATCTACGAATGTGTTGAACCATAAAAGTGTATTGATCAGCGCACTTGGTGTTAATGAAAAGACGGTCCTTCTCGAAATTGAAATATACGTTTGGTGGAGCCCAACGAGTTTCCAAAATCTTCTCGCATAATTGGAGACCGAGATAAGCTTTGCGAGATAGTTGACAAGTTCGTAGAAGTGGCGAGGTAAGAGTTTTGGGCTTCCACCATGTGTCGATGGAGCGATCTCTCTCATCCCTGCAGTTATAATCTTGGGGTTAGCTTACTTATCAGCAGATATTTAATTGGCGTGGCGCGGTTGTAGGAGTTATCTACTCATAAGATATAGTCAAAATTATGGGCGTGGCTGGTAGTGTAGGGTGATTCTAAGGAGCGGATTTTTATTTTTTGGGTTGGCACTTACAGACCACTGTATTCGAATTCCACACGTATTTCACGTCTGCTCTCATCTGCCGCAGCATACTCCCAAACAATGTGGGCAATATCGTATGGGAAAAGAGCGAACCACTGGAATTCGGCCGGAGACGCATTGATTTCCTTCTTATCGAAGCACTTAGGCATTGCTCCTTGATCAAGCGCTCCGGCACGGATCTCTCTGCGAAGTGCGATGATGCGATGACGGTTATGGGTATCGAGGTTTAGGTAGACCCAGTGCTCCCAATGAGAAGGAATTTTATCCCATGCATGATAACTCGGTTTGCTGGGCGAAGTATAATGATTTGACCTAGCACTTGTCTTCAATGGGTCCTTTACGAGGAAAGGCATCTTTGTAGGGCCTTTGGTGATTTCTCTGCGAGGAGCTTGCACTCCCATATTGTTGGCCTCATACATTACGAGTAGCCCACTGGCAGGACCGCTCTCGCGGGTCATGGCGCTTGAGGAGCTAACTTCTTGCTTCTCCCGGGGACCAGCGACAGCCGCAGCAGCAGTATAACTAGTCGGTCGAGGCAGCGCAATCTTTGTCTCATGTTGGGCAAGAGAAGTCCATTTCCTGGCCTTCACCTTTGGACCATATTGTGGACGACACTCTGGCGCTCTTAGTGTTGGTGGGAGATTAGGCTCTTGCGTAGCCGCTAGGCGCTCTTTGACATTGTTTGGAGCAACGAAAGATGTCGTTAGAGGGGTCCTAGGCGTGATAGGTGGAGCGAGTATCTGAGACAATTAATAGCTGCTTAAGAAATTGTATGGAGTGGATATATACAGCATTGCGGGTGCATGTAGTTTGGGCGTTCTTGGTGCCATTCAACTTTTTGGTGGCAGCTGAGGAGTCGACAATATCGGATATCTCCTTGTTATTCGTTCCACTTGAAGGCTTAAGGATGTCGGTAGTCTTCTTGCCGTTATTGCCATCGGGCCAATTGCTAGAAGTTGAAACATCTGCACCTTTAGCAACCCTACTCTCCTTGGTTGCGAGATACTGCCGGACTTGCTTGCGAACATTGAAATTATGGACAAACTTGCAGTTCTTCATTTGATAGCAAGTGGCGCCGGTGCAGTAAAAGTAGCAAAGCCAAGGCCCACTGAAGCCAGAATCCCATAGCAGAGCCCGCTTCTCGTCCAGAGCACGGAGACGTAGCGATTCGTGGTGAATAAACCAGCATTCGCTGCCGTGAGTGCAGCAGGATTGGGCGTACCGGCGACATAAACGATTGTAGTCTAAAGCTTCTTTGGCTGGTAGTGGCTTGACTCCGATGGACTTGCTACCGCGTTGGTTATTCTTGCTTTTGAATCTCATGGCGTCTGGCGTTGTGATGGGTGGATGCACGAGAGGTTGTCGAAGTGACGGATTAGGAGACTTGTTAATTTGTAAATGGAAGTTGTGGAGGAACTGGTCTGTAAGTAGTTTGCGAAGGTAATGGGAGGTTTAGAGGAGATAAAGGAGAATTGTACTAATTATTATAACCTAACATGATAAACTTACTATTGTTCGGACATGGGAGCTATCCTTATTCAGGCATGGGCTTGGCGAGGCGGTCGAAGCTACTCGCTTCCGAATCAGGGAGTCATAATCTATGGAGGTCGCATATTGGCTGTCTATCTACTAGTTAGCAAACGAGGACCTAGAATTTACATTATTAATAAAAAAAATAGGAATTAAATTGCAGGATTAGATTGTTACAAGTAGAGCATAGACCACATTTAAGGTAGACCTGAAAAAGTTCGCATAGGTGAAATTATATCGATTCAACTAGTCTCCAACTTCAATGTGAAACGAACGACCAGCAGAACAGCACAGATAAATTAGTATCAATCGCAAATATCCCCGTTGAGCTAATAACCTAAGCCTCTCCAAGTAATGCTTGTCCATCTTGGATAAAGACCAAGGATCATCTACTGAAATTTGGATAGAGCAAATTACGGCGCTGGGACATGTTTTGGATTCCACCATGGATAGAATCGCTCCCCCTTTGCTAGTGTCTTCAGAGTACAGGGAGTACCCTCACAACCAATATATGGCTGATCGTTGCCCCACCATGGGATCGTAACCTGGAACCACGACACTGTGAAAAGCATAATGATGGCTGCGATGGCGATTCCAGCGGAGAAAGCAGCGGAAAGAACGAAATTGTACTATAAGGAATTGAATCAGTCCCTGGCGCGCCCATAGAGATAATGTGTCAAAGAAGTAGATGAGACGAACCTTAGACCAGAATCCGAGGAAGCGGTTCTTGATATAAATCCACGACAGCCACGCAACGCCGATCGACGGCATCATATATGAGAAGCTATAAGGTGCCCAGTTGAGACCGCCATACCACAAAGCGACGGGGTGAATCTGTCGCAACCATCTGGTTCTTGGGAATTTCTTGATGATGAAGTAGAACAGAATTGGTGTAATGATGCCGAAAGGAAAGCCGAGAAGTAGCATTCCATATTGACCTACAACGATATTAGCAAATAAACTTTATTCTTACCCAAATAAAAGAGCCGTACCTTGGTGTCCAAACACCTTAATAGGTCCGATCGTTCCCCATAAAACAGCTGCGGTGAAAAATGTGTTCGGGCCGGGGCAATAGAATCGCATAGGAGCGTCAGGTGTGCAAACATTCTCGATGTTAATCTATGTTCAGTCAGAATTATTAGAAACCATCAATTTGTGCTAGTGACGTACTTGATATTGTATGACACCACAGCAAACGATGGTTGAGATCAAAGTTGCGATCAGCTGGGCACAAAAAGTGTGACGGGGTGGGATCTTATTTTCGGTTAGCATGGTCTTGGTAACAGTGATATCATAGTTGTTCACCTTGAGGTAGTGTGCAATCTTCAAGTCATTTGCAAACTGAATGGCGTGCGCACAGGTAACATATCTAAAGTCGTTAACTCACAAGATCTAAGACGGTGGTGTTGATCAATTCTTACCCAAAAGATTTGAAGAAATTCATGGCAAGTGCGTTGCCCTGCACCCACATGCCACCAATGAACTCAGCCAAGACGTTCAGAGTAACCTCAATTCCGGTCATAGCCTTGATAATACCAACAGGCACGACGAATACGAGCGCCAAAAAGACTCCATATGGCACAACGCCAAGTGTTGTGTATGTTGGCCAACCACCGACACCTGCGAAGCCAAAAGCAGCAGCAACAATCAGAATGGCAAAGTACCACCATTCAGAGACTACAACAAGTCAATACAGAAATCATACAAAGACAAAGCTCGGGTATCATCACCTTCAGGATATGCTGACATAAGGCGGTTATGGACATCCTTGTACTCGTTTTCTGCGATCGCAGCCTCTTCGGCTTCGGTGTTCTTCTTGCGACGCAATATTCTCCACAAGCTCTTGAAGCCCATGACAATCTCGTAGCGATGGAACAAAACTACGTGAGTGACTGCTGCAGCATAAACACCAAAGAATGCGCCATATACTAGTTTGAAGAGAATAATTAGCAAGGTGAAAGTTGAATTCAAAAAAAATCATATATTCCAGTAGCAATCATATTCCAACAACCGGCTTGGAGGAAAACGAAATGCTTACCTATCGTATTTGCGGCTCCAAGATATGCGGCTGAGTAGTTCATGTATTTTTCGTGGTCATACATTCCCTTCACATCTAATGCTCGCGAGACATTATAGAGCTTTCCAAAGTGATCGTACACGCGATTGCTATTGACTGGGATGTATCCTGTGTTCCATGAATTTGTGAAGTATATCCCAAGAATGAAGAAGCCGAATATGAACATGCCAAGTGCGGTGTTGAATGTGGCGAAGGCGGGCACCATCTAAAAGCATAGTCAGCGGTGGATGGGGAGCAGAGCTAGGGAACCTTACCAGAGGATCAACTCCTGAATATAGCAAAACGTTCCAGTCAAAAGTGGGCCACGGATTAAACAACTGACACCCATCAGCCACGTGAAAAATTACAAACGAATGGAGCTCTTACACCAAGTCCTCTCTGGAAGCCCGTCAATACTTCTAGATTATGGTTATTTGGCGAAATCCAGGTCATCCAGCTGAAGTATGTGAGGGTTTCAAAAATAAAGTTCGGGAACCAAAAATAGACAAACATGGCCCCGAACGCGTACAAGAAGAACTTGAACCGAGAAATGGTAAACATTCTCTTGAACGGACCAGGAACAGCAAGGTTCTTGTCATTGTGCAGGGCTGAGTTCAGAGCAATGGTCACTAGAGATGCTGGCCACACGCAGAACGAAGGGTACACGAGGAACCGGCGAGTCAAACCAGCCAGACCGTACCCGATGAAATTTGTCGACAGGGCGATAAGGATTTGGTACCCAAAGCTCCTAGCATATTGCTGGTTGAAATATTGAGGGAGCACCTGAGTCCAGATGATGTACTGAGTATAAGGCAGGCTCTTAGCCGTGTTGGCCATAATTGCAATCAACATGTGTTCCTTCTTGTTGAATGGACCTGGGTTCAAGCTATGCTCGGTCCCAAAAAGCTTGAACCGCCAATCAGGCATCGTCTTCTCCCATGCTTTTCCGAGTGGAAACGCCAGAAGCTGGGCAACGTTTGAGTCGATGTTAATTGGTGGCTGGCGAATCGAAAACATTTGGTTGATGAAGGCAAGAAAGACAGAGAAGAAACCGCCTATAACCCAAGCTCGAACTGTGGAGCAAGGCGTTTCGGGGTTGTCCTTATTATCAACAACAGCACGAACTTCGGCGTAGGGGCTATTATTAGTAATAAGCGCTGCCTCAAGCTTGATCTCCCAAATGAGCTCTTCATGCTTCTCTGGGTGCTCGAAAATATCCTCATTGTCTGGGGTCTGTTAGAGGAGTATGCAAACGGCTAGGTATGACGCACCAAGGAACTCGTGAATTTTCATCAAGACTCTATGTGGGAAGTTCGCATCATGCTCATGGATTCTAGAACAAGAATTAGAATACCAATCTCAAGTAATGTGGTTGTGATTGGGGCCTCGGTAAGTCTCTTTTCTCTACCGATGTACTTATCCGATAGTGTAGAACCTATGGACGCTCTAAAGTGGGGAAAACGCTTCGAGGTTTCGGTACTTACTTGAGTACGTTCTTCATCATCTATCTTCATGTTAACGCCATAGGTCAATGCGGTTAATAGGGAGTGTCACCTTGTGAACTTGTTCAAGGCTCAGGGCTTCCGCCATAGCCTTTGCTTCTACGAGATCCTCTTCGGTGACATTGAGTTCCCTGTGTATTGCGACACATTAATTGGCTGGTATGGTAAATAATATGGTTTGCACTTACGATTCAAGAGCTTGTTCAAACTCTGTGAGCTCTACTTGTGGTCCCTTTTGAAGAGGTATCAGCGTCAGTTACAAAGTGATGGGGTGAGAATCAATATGCAAAGGCCTACCAGTTGCTTCTCTGAAGCAAGGACATGCTTTTCATCACCAGCAAGAGATATGTCTCCATCACCACGAATGTCGGTTGCCATTGCTTCTGCTGCAGAGGTCTTTTGACCCAACGGCGTGCAGAGAGGTTCGATGGATGTGCGATGCCTCAGCTCCCTGGGGGGATGGCCTCTTTTAAAGTGATTTGCCTTGTGCGACCAGTACCAGCATACGGGAAGATGCCAATGCCTGAATGTTGTATTTCAAGGATCCCGATGTGCATGTGTAAATCATCTCCATATCGACGGTAACTTTGAGCATGACCAGGATATTGTTGAGCGTCCTAGGTTTGGCTAAACAAAACCTTAAACGAATCATGATAATCTCCTAATGACCCAAAGTCTTGGGAGTTTTTGCGGAGAGGGCACACCTTCTGGAAATGCTTGAGAGACCTGCTTCATTGAGATACCAAGATCTTGTGTGTATCACGATCTTTGGTGCCAAGATAGATAACAGCCACTCTTCCAAGAGTTTTCATGTGTTGCTAAGGCTGATCGTCGAATTCTCGCGCGATGCATCGGACTCTGTACAACCAAAAACATCAGCCATGGATATATTGACGATTGCCGCCACACTGTCGTATTACAGGGCCTGGACGTTCGCCGAGACGTAGACAATAGATGATAGGGCAATAGTCCTCGTGCTGAGGATAAACATTTCATCACAACATTAGTAGATCATACGCAATCAAGAGTTCATCCATGATCCGGTGTATTCATGACTATCCTGTGGGGCAGATCCCCTCTACTCTGAGTTATGGACGATTGTTTCGTAAGTTGCTGTAAACAATGGAGCGCGTCCCAAGTAGACATTGATCGTGGGTGATTCGGGCCTCGAGTGATTGAAATTGAGGGCCTTGGCAAGATCAATAACACACGCATCGTGGTGGATAATCGAGAAGCCGTCAAAGGCGTTCTCCGCAATGCTTGGATCTGGGCAATGCTTGGCCTAAGTGATAATGGACTCAAAGCACATGCCGAGCCAATCATTGGAGCCCAGCTTTGAATGTCCCAAGAATTTCATATACTTGCGCAAAGGTTGGCAAGCAAGCCACTAATTTTGAAGGAGTTAAAAGCAGCAATAATAGGTGAGAAAGGTTGTGCTATTGTCGGGTAAGACGACTTACAAAGGGGGTGCCAAGTTGCCGATAACATAGCCTATACACAAACAGTAGGTCTGAATATTGCCTAGGTTAGACGTCCTTGTTTCTATTCGCTTGTTGCGACCTATATAGGAACCACCGCCACGCACGCCAGCAAGCAAGCAACATGGTTGAGTATTCCGTCGTGGCGTTTCCACACTGCAGAGATCAATTCTCGTCGTCGCGGGAAAGGATGGCGGGACATGTAGTGCCAAGATTAGCCCGCCGTCATGTGAATCCACTTTTTCTGCCATTTGTTAAACGTTGAAAGCTTGAAAGTCTCCTCTTTCCGCCATCAAACTATCGTTCTGTTTCCGGCATCGTAGAAGAAGATATCGGCCCTTGGACCGAACCACCGTATCTGCAAACGTAATTGAGTTGCCCGCGCTCAGGTGATCCTGTTGAATTATGGAGGGGCGGGTGTTGCCAAGTTCTTGGGTCCTTCGAGAAAAACCTCAGCTTGATGCGGGCGAGGACTGCCCAGTCCGATTGCTCCTGCTTGAAATGGACAATGGGGTTGAGGGGGATTCTTGATAAGATGATTTTCTGTGCCTTCTCGAAGCGCACCCAAGATGGAGACTACTGTAAGTAGAGACGCATCCGTGAAAGTCAATTTGGGCCGCCGCCTGTGTAGGTGGATCTAGTGTTGTGTTGCTTAACCTTCGCCGAAGAGGGAAAATGCGGCCGCACGAGTTATCCTTGGCAACATCGCACTGGTCTCGGCAAAGGCTTCACTATCACACTCTCCCTGGCCTTGACCTTCTTCTTATTGTCCTGCTTGTTCCGCCACCTTCGTGATAATATAAACTAAATTGAGATTGTTCAATTTAGTACCAGACAACGTCGTGATGAACCGTCCAAAGATTCAAAAAAAAACCCCCAAAAACGAGCGGCGTCTGCTCTAGGAAAGTGCTTGCTATCTTGGCCGCCAGAATCTAGGTCTCATGGGGCTTTCCCAACATCTAGAGGGGAAATAAAATAGTTTCACAATAGGGAAGTCTTGTCAGACTGCTGCTTACAAGATTCCGTGATGCGCGAAAGAAAGTCGAAATCATGGCAACAGAGCGGAGAGATGCACTGGATAAGACGGAAAGATTGTTCCCAGAATCGAAGTAAGGCACAAGCCAACCATCTGATCGAAGAAGCGTATTGCTACCGCGTGCCTGGGTTCAGCGATTGCCACTGTTATGTCTGACCATTTACAAGTCCGATCTCCCTGCTAGCCACCAGGAGCCATCACAGCCTTCGCCTAGATGATCTGTGAACTCAACAGAACGTCTGCGCCTTGAATGACGAGCCTCTATCCACACAATTAAGCTTTCTTCTTATGTGTTAGAACCTTGGTTCATTCAATGAGGGGTTTACCAGCACTTCAGATAACCCTGAAGTCTTTGCCTCGCCCAAGCATCCTCCATTACATGACACAACAATGAGATTCCAGACAACGAAATGGTAATTTCATAATTACTATCACCCCATTGGCACTCTCTGCCGGCTCTCTCTTTCCATAGGCTTCCAAAATGAGCTTCCGTGTCAATTTCTGGTCAATCACTGGATTGATATGGCAACACAAAACAAACAATACTCAACGGTAAATTGCTAACACGCTCCAACAGTGAACGATCCCGCGGTGTTCAGAGTAAGAATATCTGAGGAATTAACGCCAAACTTGGCATGGGAAAAGATTCAGATATGTGTCTTGTTGTTCTGAGAGCTGTACATTGACAATCTCTCTATAATTTTACCAAGGAATGCAATGGAAGGAATCTTTGACGCAGTGGACCTACATAAGATTTTCACCTGCAACAGGTGCATTGTATGCAAAACCTCCTGGGCCTGGATATCTCCTCCCGCAGCTGTTGATCCCTCCATCAACGCGTTCATCAGAAGCCCGTCCCCGAGCTTTCCGGTATCCCATGAGAGGGAGAACGCATATCTGATTGTGCGATTCTGTTAGAATATATCTGCGGAAGGTTTTCTAGCAGCGAGTCGTGCTGCCCGAGAAATTCACCAAAATATTTGATGTTCGATCATAAAGGGCACAATTATCGTCATCGTCATTCGAGACGATATTCCTTTGAAAATGTCGCACCTAATAAGTACCAATACTCCAAGCTTAAACAGCGTTCGATAGTCGCCAAAACGGTCCATGTGCCGCATATTCGAACCAGATATTCCGACCATAATGATACACATCCTCCTTTTTGAAGCCTAGACATCTTGGATAGCGTGCAATTCTCTACTGGGACCCGTTCATGCCCATGAAGACACAGTAGCCACGAAAGTCTCAATCGGAGCCTGGTTGTTCCTCGCTGCTGAAACTACCCAGTGCATCTGCACTCCCAGGTTCTCCCTCCACATACCAGCAGCATATGCTTTAGTTGGATCCCTGTCTGGATTCTAGAGTATGCATTGCCGTTCTAGCCGGCCTTCGGAGATATCCACGAAATCACCATTTCTACGTCCAACTCCCTTGCAGAAGTAGGACACATACTCACTCACCCAGAACTCCTCGGATAACGGCCGTATACCCGGATATAGACCTCTGGTTATGGAAAATCTACTCTCTTCTCGATTCTTGACACAGCCTGTCATATGCTGGCAAGTTATAACAAGAAGCTGTCGTCCAGCACCACCACAGAAGTTGCGACCCAGCGAAGAGCAAGGCTCATGGCAGGGGCAGCAGATCCTGCATAATGTGGCCTCTTTGCGCAAGTTCAGAGAAAGACGTTGGTATGGCTATACGGTGAGGGACGCATTTAGACAATACCTGTTAAAAAATCGGATGCGGTGAAGAAGCCCTAGCATTTCCAAAAGCGACAACATTCGCAGAAATTCCCCTCTCTGTCGTCAGTCGCACCGGCCGCTAGGTTGAGAAGCGTTCTGTTGTAAAAGGCACCTATGTGGAAGGCTCAATCTCCCCAGTCTTCAGGCTTATCTTGAACGATGAACTAAAATCTCCACAAAAACGGTAGATTTGAAGACATCATATAGCTTTGATGACGCCGCAAAACTTTTCGTAAGCTTGTAGATACGGACTACCAGTTGTAATTTTGAGAGGTTGTGTTTTATCGAGGGTATGAATGCGAGTCTGTTTGACCTAAATTGCACCATCTGAATGGATGAAGCCCTGATTGTCAATGAAGACCACCTGTATTGTGGATTCAGCTCTGCGTAGTTTATTGACATTGCAGGTTGCATAAACGCGCAGTGATGGAGACTTACTCTGACTTCTCTGTACCCTCTAGTTCCTAGGGGTGGGCGTTGCAAAGTGTTTAGGTCTATCCTTCAGCTGAATTGAAAGACAAAGCTGTACCTCATTTCTATTTACAAATATACGCTTTATAGGCATGCGAATGGAGCCTCGCATTGAAGATATGTATGCTTTTAGCCAGGCTCGTGTTAGCCAGCCTGTTTTCTGCTGACGGTTGAGTATTGTGGCAGGTAGCCCTATTATAGCGGATCGTAAGCGATTCATGCAAGCCAATGTGAAGGAGAATGAAAGAAAGAACATGACTTGTAAGAAAGATTTGTGAACAGAGTTAAATTATCCACTTCCCAGCACAGACTAATATATGTGCAGAGTTGGATAGACCACCCGCTGACCCCAGACTTCTGAACTGGAAGCTCAAAGACGATACTGAACTTTCACTGTTCAATTATCACTACACAATAAACAGCAGATTCAACACTCACAATATCTTCGTGAATCACTCGCTAGCTGCTGGAAACATATCAGGAGACGTCGCCTGTCGAAACGTAACAGCAAGGACCATATACACCCGTTCATACTCGATGGGAAGGCAGGCATAAGCTGTCACCCCACTGACATCGCCTTGCTCATGTGGAACCAGGAAAGTCATGTTGGGTTCTGTGATGCTTCCTCTTCAAGCTCTTTCGAAAATAGATAACCACACAGAAAATATATCTTGTTAAACACGCGCAGCCCACCGACGGTGTGAGATAATGAGAGCAGACACTGCAACCACACCTCGCAGAATTATTTCCGGTATCTCCGTTTCTTAAATCACGGCAACATCGAGGAAGTTCCCACGTTGCATAATTTTTGGCCGAATCGTCGAGGAAATGCGCGCAGTAGTAGCGTATCCGAGAGACATATCTTCCTTAAGGACTGAAGTTGTTCGAGTCGATGGAGCTGAGCCCAGATGATCAGGTCAGGATACTGGAATCCGCCTCGTTCCATAAGATATATAACTTATTTCTTTCCACAAGATTAAGACAAACGAAATCTTTCATAGCGTGAGCAGCGTCATAATTTTTTTTCCCCTCGCCAGTCGCTGCTGCCTATCTGGCAAGGACTTAGTCATCATCTTCAGAACCCATGCTGGGCAAGCTTGCAGGCTCCAAACTCTGGCACCTCAGAATAGGCAGCAGCAATTTCAAAATATCACCCCGCTTTCGGGGATGTACGAAGTATTAAGTGTCTTGGGGATCCTGAGGCATCTGGCAGTCTTAATTACTATTGCTTACTCTCGTCTGTCGTGGCTCAGATGTCACAGGTCACAGGTCACAGGTCAAATAATCGCCAGTTCCAAACATTTTTGTGATCCGTCATGTTCAGCAAACCTGTAGGCGAGATTGAGGGAAATGAAAAGGAATAACCGGGATAGGTGAGGGCAGTGAATGGCTTTGGAAGAGGATGAAGGGTGTTATGTCAGAGACTGGAGGCTCTCTGTATTCCGGGTACTTTGAGCGTTGTCTCTTCATATATCCCGCTCGTACTGATATTTCAACAAAAGGTGTAGGCCTCCGAGCTCCGGTAGAGACAACTACTTCAAACTTCAAGTATGATACTGGGTGCTTAGTCATATACCCTCCTATGCTGTTCTAAGAAATTTTCACGAGACAGACATGTTTCTTGATAAATTTTAATGGCCAACTATCAACCTCTGCACTCATCACTGCTCTTGCCAACATTCTAGATAGCTTACGATGGCGACTACGTTCGAACGTTAATCTTTCTTCGATGATCGTCATGCTGCCAAATACCGTCCTTGGCCCAGCATGATCACGTATTTACCGTTCCATTCGGTGCTCCTAACTTGCAGGAATGTGATATGTCCCGCCGATCTAAAAATCCATATCGGGTTGGCGCAATATCCTTCCCTGATACATAATATCTTGCACGCTTTGTCCCAGACGGAAACTTTTGCATTCGAAAATCCTGTTTTGCGGCTCGGTTCGATACCTCGGACGACATCCGCATCAGCAAATATAGGCAGAAAATTACGGGCGAAAACTCAAAATGAAGCTGCTCGGCTCGAGAAACAGAATATCCAGGAGACGTTCCATCGGTCCTGCTTGGCCAGATTAGCGTCCCTGCGGGCAACTTTGGAAGTTCCCAAACGCAACCTCAAAAAACTCCACTCTTCTGTGACATCGCTATGAGACGCTCCAAAATAATAATAATAACATCCACAAGAGAAATGATGTAAAAAGAAACCGTGTGCAGTTTAAGGCATTGAAACCTGACACACGGACCGCCCCCAAGCTCCAGGATCTTGGTACGAAAACCTGCCCGATGCTGGCGTACGGCGCGTGCCGCTAGTTAGACCCTTCCCCATCATCGCATTTTCGACTCCACCAATCCAACAAATTGCCTGCCCTCCTTATGCGCACGTCCTTATTGTTGAACGAAAAAAAAGATGGCCGTAATATGGGAGACGTCGAAGGCCCAGGCCGTCCATCCACACCTTGCCTTGTTGAGGAGTTCTCCATCTTCCCATTACGAGCCTTAACACGGCCATTATCCCCATCCACAAGGAAAACAATTTCGGATACTCCCCTGCCGTCCGTGGTCTGCCTTGATATTTAGACGGCGAAGCTCGCTTGATCCCGAAAGGCGTCCCGATATATTTTTCCGCATGGGATTTTTCGGGCCACAAGGCGCATACGGAATGTCCCAATCTGACAGCTTGCATGGTTGCATCCCGTAGAATAGATGAATCGTACCGTTATCAGATGATCACGAACCTACCGACGGCGCTATCCGCGCTTAAAAACCAGTGCTTCTATCTTTCATCCAAAGAGAACACAAGTCAAGCCACACAAAAGTTGAGCTATTCTCTTATGCTGGGAAGAGGCATGGTAAAGTGAAGGAGTGGTCAAGTTACAGTAAAAGCTCAGTGGTGCATGCTGTTAAATGGTGCTAAAAGACACAGATAAGGAATGGGCGTAGGTTGTACCAAAATCTCACCCACAGATTCTTGCACAGGCTGAAATGGGGGTGGGTGCTCAAGCGCCGAGTAGGCGGCCGTCGTAACATCCATCCTGGTATCATCGTCAGCATAAAACCATTAAGCTGAGTGAGCCTTAACCGAATCTTTCCCTCCTTCCCGTCCCCTGCCGTTGAGAATTAATTTAGAAGGGAGCGGGTAGGGCACCAGATCTGTTCTCGTCTCCAAGAACCTTCTTCCTTCGCCCTTTGGGATGCATCGGCGATTTTCGTCGCCGATTGCTGACAACATGAAATGAGATTCACGAGCTTGAAGGTCGGATGTTGTGGAACAATGCGTGCATCTTGAATATTGCGGGGTTTGTGCGACCCGTCATCTAGTGAGCTGGCCTAATCGAGATATTATCTGAGGATGATGAGCTGGTTATAGCCTGATCACACGACTGTAACCGTAAAGCAAGGGGCAACTGCGATTGTGGTACATATATCTCCCCACATATGTCAGCATGACTACTTTTTTGGTACATACAAACAAGATGATCAGTCGATATGCAGCCTCTGCTTTTTTCAGGCTTTTAGGTCGTGATCCTTCGAAGGCGAGAGCCATGAAACGACATCCAGTGCGCAGCTTCCACGTATGGTTCGAGGATGTAGCGGTAAAGTAGTAACATCCAACATATATACCAGTATACAAAGCTTTCGCCTTTGGGTATGGCTCACTACCAGCCTAACTAACTGGAAAGCGTGACCTGAAGGGCCATGACCTAACCCGCACCTCTCCGTCTCTCCGCGCTTCATAGCTCAAAAGGCGTCCAATGCGTATGTGCTTGTATGACATAGCGCAGCAACACAACTCCTGGCGATTGACTTTCATATACTTTGCCATGCCATCACAAGAGTCTGTTGAGAAGTATGAGGTGCATAATCGCAACCCTTATCTAGCCGGGCAGAAGTATGAAAGACAGGGAGTATGAGGAAGCGAGGGATGGCGATTTCGACTGGTCGGCCCGCTGCAGGACGTTTTGTCGCCTTCCCTTCCCTGCACTCACATCATGGGCTGGTTCCTGCACCGTCAAGTTCTAGCGGGAAACCCAATCATTATGGAGATATTTACCCGTTGGGGGTGCTGCAGCGGCCGAGCGGGCCCGAGCTGACCAGCTCGCAGAAAACCAGATTGACAGTGCCAGGGATTTGGGCAAGGATGGCAGCATAGGAGTGTCCAGCTGAACGGCTACTGGATCAGTTATTTCAAGCTAACAATCGAGCTGGACGTGCATTTTATTGGCACTTGGCGCATCAAAATTAAGTACTCTGCAGTAGCCTGTCCTGCATGCCAAGATTATCAGACAATGAGCCGGCCCGGCGTGCATAAACTTGGGCCTCTTCGTTCCGCACCGCTCTTTGCGGGCGGGAATGCATCACTAGTGCAGCACCAGAGCGGCTACACGCATGAGATTAAGGTCACAAGACGTCTGAATCCGGTTAGGTGGTCCAGCGGTGTGCATGAAGCGAAATGCCAAACGGCCACTTCTTCGCCAGCCATTGACTTCGTATTGGTGAGAGGGTGCGTACGATGGTGGCAGAAGACAATGCAAGATGCGTTGGCATTGTTTGTCGTCTTGCTCGGACCATCATGTTGGAGGGACCTCTTCTGTGGTTCGTTGAAACGGGAATCAAGATATATGGGATATTTCCATCATCAAACTCAAAATCTCTCGATCCTCGAAAGGCTTTCCGAAGCTCCGACACTTTGCTCAATACATGCCCGAGTACGCATAAGCTGCAAATCGATATGTTAAGGATGCAGGATTCACTAGTATATTCCCTCCTTCAGGTATGGAATCTGACTGTATGTAGATTAGTGGCAAAGCATTGCTTTGGCGCCTAGCTTGAAAGGCAGTCAAGAGGCACGGCTTATCACTGTAAATACTTATGCAGAATGCGACTCGAGCAGAAGGCACTTCATGCTCGCAGATAGTTCTCGCTGCAAAAGCACGTGTTTAGGTTACCTGACGTGATATGTCGCCGTCTGATTTGGGGTTTTCCGTAATTAAAAATATCATGAAGTTAAGCAGGACGGAGAATTATCCGAAGAATGACAGAATGGCCCCAGAAGGCTGAAAAATAGATACAGTATTACGGGACGTGAAACGGTTTCAGCTCAGGCATCATGAAAAACATTCTTCATCGCTAATAGCGGCTAATTTTAGGAGTAAATCTGACAGAAGCATTTGCAAACATCCCAAGAACCAGGATAAGAACCATCCATCTCGGGTCGTGCCATTCTTCGGGCCGCAATATGACACCTAAATATTTGGTAACGTTAGCCCTAAATGTGTTTGCTTCTGGGGTGAAACAGCCGAACGCCTGTGTCTCCAATTCTTGTGAAGTCTAGAGATCCCAAAAATCTCTTTCTTGTAGACTCTCGATGATGTCACAGATAATGGCTCCGTTGCAAATGAGACTACCCCTAGTGCAAATGTATCTAAACACAAAATGTCCATATGAGTATGTGCATTTTGGCCTTCGTCACATCGTGTGTATAATATGCAGCTAATTTGTGGCCGCTGCATAAAAGGGTAAATAGCCTCTGCGCTCTCCGCGCAAAAATCGTTCCGCGTACCCCAGACCTGTGATTGTGTTTGTTTCTGGTTAGTCAAGAGATTCTCACTAGAGACTAAACCAACGACAACTGGGCATGCTTGCATATCGTTTTGAGTTCAAAATGCTCGGAAGCAGCTGGGGGCTTTCCACGAGATAGAAGACCATATTGAAGTCGATCTTCTGGCGTGAAGCATGAGCGGCCAACGGGTCCTAGCATACCATTGCATTTCAATTGTGGAGAAAGAACAAGATATGCTGCGGTCCAGTCTACATATTCGAACAAAAGGGATATGCATGTCTTGCTAGGCAAATAACTTCTCCATTTGTCGCGATATGTAATCATACAGGCTCCATTCCGCTTCGTGCCGTCCCCTCCTTCAAATTCTTTGTTTCGTTCAGAGTGGATACAGACATACGTAGTTGCCATCGTCGTGGGACTTCTCTCAGCCATCTACCCCTTTGTCGAACGGGACCTCCGGCATCTATCTAGCAAGCTACTTTGACGGCGTGTTCGTGGGCATCGAGTTGTTTTTCAGCATATACTTGCCACACGGCTTCCCCCTAGTCTCATGGGTGTGTCGCAAACGGAAGCATGAGCGGATAGTGCCTAGACCCTGTGACTCGGGAACTGAGAAAAGCGCCGCACAAGAGTGCTATTGGCTTGCTAAGCTTACATTTCAGGGATCCCCAGACTGGAATATCACCAGGGGCCAACTGGCTGGGTCGCGCCAATCGACGCCGGCACGCCAAAAAAGGGTCCGAATTCCCCATTGCATCGTCTGCGCCGGCACGGTCCCCACCCACACCATAGCACAAGGGAAGTGCCCTCAGGTAGCAAGGAGGAAGTAGAATAATCAGGTCTATCATTATCTCGTTATAGGGGTAGAAAGCTAGCACAGCCTGCTGTGCGTTGCATCTCTTCCTTCTGACATCTCTTTTAACCACTCTTCGCCTAAAAAAACAAGACCCGGTGCTCATTCATCAGCGGCTTCACTTCACTTAGAGATCTTGAGCCTGGAGATTTTCGTGACGGGGGTTATCAATCCCGCAGTCCTGTCATCGCTTTGCGTATTTCGTTCTCAGCCATCGTCCTACCTTGCGAAAAAGCAAGCATCAGCAGCAGTGGCCATAGGCGGCTTGGTCCGTAGCGTAAGCTTTGGCTTCTGGAGCATCATATTCGTTTGGGTGCCGAAAGTGCCACAGCATTAAAACCACAGCTCTTGAAGAAAAGACTTGCATCCGCCTTCTGCCTCCTTCGCGCAGGGCTGCATCCAAGGTACTTATATCCACCAGTGTGCTGCTCCAGGGTTGTGAAAAGACCATCGTAACATCGCCTGGCCAGCTTCTGATCAATAAGCCGAATACGGCCGGGTTCAAATCCAACAACAAACGTGTCTAATCGACTCTTGACCATCTTAACCGGTCCAACATCTAAGCCATCGTCCATTTTTGTGCCCTGTGCATCTGAGCGCATTGCATCCGCCTGCATCGCATCGCCATCGCATCACATTACCGCTCCTTCTTGTACACCGCAGCTAGCAGACCACCTCTCGCGACGGCAAAGGTACACGCGCACAGTTTGAAAGAAAGTTGCGACCGACCTACTTTCTGTAGGATCCAGCTACCAGTCGGGAAAGTTGCTCGTAAACAGCAGACCCTTGTCGTTGCTACCTGGCCCGACCTATCCCATAGCGAGGCTGACGCCGAGAGGTTCGAAGGGGGGTTAAATTCGAAGGCTGAATCATAAGAGTTCGTTCCTGATTGAACTGGAATTTGGGGAGGAAGACGAACAAGCCAGATCCAGGAATAGGTAAGGTAGTGGCGCCTGAAAGAAAACACGCTTCAGGCGTTCAGGCAATAGTGACAGGGATCACATAGGGCATCGCGCGCGTGCACCGAAGGGCACGGATGCGGCCTTGTGATATACCACCTACATACCACCTACCAGCTACTACCGACTGTACCCTTTCGCTACCTCCGTCCTCTTTGTGCGGTACCCGTCCTGTATTATTTCTAGAAGGGACAAGGCCTGGCGACATCTCTTCCCTCTTCCCTGAACTTGAACCTTAACCCGAGTTTCGGACCCCTCCACGTCCAACCGATTCGCACCCACTCTTTTTTTGCCCTCCCACCACCCGACACCATCCACCACCAACTGGATAACTTATTATACTACTTACACCCATTACCCACCCACACCTTTTCCCTTCTTTCTTTTCTCTCGGTTTGGATCGCATTTCGATCAAGCGCCGTCCCTTCTTTGCTCGGCCCCATCAACTCCCAGCTCTGGTCTTACATCCTCGGTCATCCTCCTTCTCAGCTCGACCCCATCCCTAGATTTCTGATTGACACCCTCCGCAAGTCTATACATACATACCTGCGACCATTTCCATCCAGCGACTGTTCTGCTGCGGCTCGTCGCGTTTCCTCGTCTCAACCAGCAGATTCCCCAATCACAGAAGCGCACTGCACCGCTGCAGCACATCACCCGCACCCGCGTGCGTGGGTCGCAGAAAATCGACCCCCCCAAGCATCTAACTTCGATCTAAGATCAGGCTCGCTACATTCGGGCCTCTGCTGCCAATCTGCATCTCATATCCTTAGCCGCAATCTAGGTAATAAAGGCACCGGTGGGCGACTTTAAAAGATATTCGGTTTAATTCAGGAGGACGATCTTGGTAGAGTTTTGCGCGGCCATTCGAGTTTTGGTTTTTGATATTTCACAAGATAAACTTCACAAATCTTCTATTATCAGGAAAATCCATAGAGGGAAGACAATTGCCCCCAGGAAACTGTTGCAGCATTGAAGCCTATCCCGACTCGGAGCCGGTTTTAAGGTTTTCAACCCCACACGTTGCAAACAGGACGGTTAGGAGGAAACTGCTACCTCTTCAGCTTGAACGAGTTTTGGTATATTTCCCCCAATTTCTTTAGATCCTCTGGGGGGAAAAATATTGAGTTCTGAGAATCTTGACACGAGTGCGTATGCCCCGCCAGATGCTAGGAATCGGAAGTTCCCCCGAGATCCAGTCACCGCCAGTGTGTGCGGAGACTGGGATAGTGGCTCAAAAAGGGTTCCAATGGATTACGGACACCCGAGTAGTCTTAGGCGCTGACTCCTGGCTTGCCTGCTCGAGACTTGGCTGACTTGAGTTGTAACAGACACTTGCGACCAGAATCGCACCATAGATACTATCATAGTATCTGAAACCTTAGGCTTAGCTAGGTGCTATCCCAACAAGCGATTGCTCTGCTGAGGAACTTGGGATTATTACTTCGCATTCTCTCTACAGTGGTACCTTACATTATTAGCAGGTGCAGGGCCAGTATTCCACGGCCTACGGGAGGGAGGCACGATACGCTCCTTAGTAGGTTCAGCAGAAGCATAAGAAAGAGCTAGGATCCAGCGGGCTTCACGCTATTTTTCAGTTCTACCCACATCCCTAGCAGGAAGCACCACTGAACGGCTTTACTCGCTGTTCATATTTGTTTGCTCTAAGATCACCAGGCTTACTCCCTGAGGGTCTAGCAGCACCTGGCCCGTCCGTTTCCGTAATCCGCTCAAACCATAAGGTAGAAGGACCTGAACTTCCCCCGCTACTCGGCGCTCTGCCCCTCTCCTTTCTTCTCTTGAAATAATTTCTCTGGACCACATTGTATCACTGTGAACATTGTGTTCGAAAGTCGACTTGTTCGCGAACACATTATTTCAGCCTGCGCATTAGACCCCCATCAGCTGGTTTATTTCACTCATTAGGGCCGTCAGTAGTCGTTGTTTCGCTATTCGTTCGAGGGCCGTTATTGCATTTTTTTTGCGTCGACCGTCTCTCGTCGGTGACTTTCAAGCTGAGGTGGTAGCATACGTCAAATCCCACTCTACATTTACACGATAACTCGACACAGTTCTACGACAATATTTCCAGCAACTCCGAATACGGGAGCGGGAACAGCCTCTAACTTTTCTCCGCAACCGAAACCATCATTCTAGGTGCCATACAAGTTGGCATTTCCATCAGGTGAGCTCGGCTTGAGGAATGCAGATCAGCATGCATGATCCTCCCTTGTTTTTTACTGACGGAAATGGCTAGGTACATTCCTTTAAATTGCAACAACAGCCATCGTGGCGATCTTTACATCGAGGATGTCGTATCAAGACCATAACGGTGGTTATCCACCGCCGCGCGACCAGAGTGAGTCTCAATATCCTCCGCCTCCAGGCGAGGAAGATGATCGCGCGAGAGCGTATCATCAACGAGCTCCTTCATCGGGCGGCACCAATATCACTCTTCCTTCTATCTCCTCCCAATATGATCCGCAATATGCCCAGCCTCCTCCAAATGGCTATCCCTCTGATCCTCGAACCTATGGGCAACCCGATCCCTATAGACAACCACCTCCGCCCGGTCCTTATCAAGACAGCCGTCAATATCAGCCGGATTATGGAAGAGGAGCCCCACAGCAACATATGACTTTCAATCAATCAGCTCCTCGGCAGAGAACTGCGATTGCGTGCAGATATTGTAGGAGACGAAAGGTGCGTAATTAGCAATCCCACTACATGCATTACAAGCGTGCATTCGATAGAGCACAGTTCAATCGAACTCTCACTGACAGAACGAAAGATTCGATGCTCTGGCTTCGAGCAAAACCCAGAGGGGCGCTGCGTGAATTGTCAAAGGTTTCAGCAAGAATGCATCTTCACACCAGTTTCATCGCAGGCACAAGCTTTTGTTCCAGCACATGCTCTATACCCTAATATGCGCCCTGGGGCGCCTCCAGGTCCAGGGAGAACGCAGGGTTATCCACACGGAACGCAACTCTATGGGGCTCATGGGCAGCCACTAGGAACAATACCTTATCAGAATAGTGGTTCAGCTCCTCATAGTGGCTCGCCATATAGTGACTATGCTCAACCATCACCCACTAGCTCTTACAGCTCTTATACAGAAGATCGTGATCGCTCTCAACCACCTCAAGACAGTTCTAGAAAGCGTCCGCAGCAAGAGCCACATCCGTCAATCCTTCCACCTCCTGTGCCAGGTCAGCAAGGCTATCCACAGACAGACTCCAACAGCCGTCGACCAGCAGCCCAAGATGATTTGCGTTTGCCACCTGTGACCCCAACCAGTGGGCCTCAACATGAGTCCAAATATTCGCCTGGCTCCTCTACTTCCTCGCATTCAGCCCTGCAACCCCCACAGACGCAAGGCAACATTTCGTCGCGGACACCTCCTCCACGAGGAAGTCCAAGCGAAGGCGGCAGATCAGACCCTATGTCCTTGGGCAATATAATGGGTGGAGCCGATATTGACAGTGGTATGAAGAACCGCTTGAATCGAAAGGGTAAAGACGACTGTTTAATTGTACCCCCTGTCAAGCGTATAAAACTCCTTTTATGACAGAAAGCAAATGAGCTAGGCGGATGCCTCGTCGGACGGTGGCATGTTCCGGTCAGCAATTACTTATTCTCGGAAATTGAATGCGTCTGTGAATGGCGCGTAATCATGCTTCTGAACAAAGTGGTTTCTCGACCCGAACGTGGTACGGTTTTCTTTCAGTCCTTGTCCAAATAGCCCATTCAGAACCACCAATTTCCTTATGAGATATCTCGAGTTTCTAACACTAAAAGAAAATCTGCTAACCTCGACTTGTGAACAGGTTAAACTTTTCATTGAAAATGTGCGCATGGACAACAAACTTGCGAGCTATTCCAACAGCGATATCTTTTCAAAATAAAAAACAACAATCCCGAGCTTCGAAGCATTGACCAGCTGGCTGGCTTCTTGCCTTCTACCTTCATTATTTTCATTATTATCTTCCAACGGCGTGCGCACAAAACTGGGGCATTATCTTTTTACTAATAGCCTAGGAGGGTGACGGGTGAGGTACGGGGAGTAAAAAGAAACTTAGAGGAAACCGCCGCAAGGCACGCAATGTTTGGTGTTTGGGGGGGGTTTTCTATTTGCTTTATTCTTGCTGTCTTTTGTTTTGCGTTTTACTGAGTTTGCGTGTTATGGTGCAGGTAGGAAAGGCTGGCTAGCTGTATCAAGGTATTGAGGGGTTATTGTACTTGGTATGCTTGGCTGGTTGAGGTGTGTCTATAGCTGGAATACAAGCATATACGTGTTTTCGTGGAGGTCAGAACTTTGCAGGATATCAAGCTGCGTTATGTACACCGTGATTTTACGCTTCGGTTGATGCGTATTGTGTGCAAGGCTTTGTTACAGTGGCCAATGCGACGGGCTACACTCTCCTGGCTCCTACTCAGCGACTGATGAGACAATGGCTCCGATTAATTCGTTTAAGATAGATCTTGGATACCAGCACTTTAGGGCTAGTTATACCATCGTCCTCGTTTCCAAAGCTTCCTCGTTCCCCAAACTGTTCCAACACCAAAAAATTCAAGATTGCCACAGTGAGGCCTTTAGATACTTCATCCTGTGTGTGTTCATCACGGCAAATCTTAATCCCAGCCAGGCTTTTCTCTCCAAACTCGCCATACCTTCTTCCACTCTTGTAGTGTTGGTATCCGAAATACCCCAGCCTCCTTTCATTAGTTAAATTGTGCGTGCTCAGCCTATCCGCACTAACTTGATCGACCGTATCCGCAGAGAGCCAGCTCTTGCGGCCTGTTGAACGCTGCAGATACCGAAAGAGCGGCCTAGAGATACGATATTACAAATTAAATAAATCTAAGGCACAAAAGAACTTTAGGTGTTCTCTATCGAAAAAAATTGGGTCCTGCTTCAGATGAAGACAGGTTCCAATGTGGCATTCCCAAAGGAGGGCTTTTGTTCAGCTGTTTTATTCAAATTGCTTAAATCACTACGAGGTATTCCCCGGCAATCGGCTTCATGGAATATAAAGATCTTGGAAAAAATCTCGCCAGATCTTCGTAAATGACTGTGATCATATCTTTATAGGTGAAAAACTAGCCCCGCACCCGCATCTATCTCACCCATGTCCGTCTTTTATCGATAAACCCCTCCAAGCCCCATTAACCCCTCTGCTTATGTAACAGTATCTTGCATAAGACCGCTTAGCTCCGTATCTCCATTCTTCCTCCCGAACATGAATACTAAACCGTGATGTCACGCCGTTAAGATTAAAAAAACATCTCCCAATAACGAAGTAGTATAGCGCCCAAATATACTTGTTATGAAGAGGGTAAAACACTGAAAAAGGGGACTTGAAGGTGAAGGAAAGGGCAGAGAAATGGACGTGGATATGCTCACAACGCTGCCGAATGAGGTGCTCCATCACATCTTCAAAGATGTGGACATCGTGGACATTGCGAGGTATGTGACACTTTGCTTTTGGGTATACTCTAAATTGGAATAAGAGTGTAGCCAAGTGATTCTGGATCTTGCATTACAGGAACATGCTGTAGGAGTTGTGATGTACAAGTACAGTTTGCATTAAGCCTCCCTTCCTTCATGCTGCTCCTCTTCCTTCGAAATAGTAACTCTCACTTATGCATTTATAGGCTAACCCAAACATGTCGAAAACTTCACGCGTTCACAATACACAATGTAGCCCTTTTCAGAGATATGTTCCTCCAGAGACTTGTAGGTGTCCATTTTCCCGTCAATGAGCAATTACTAATCATAGAACAGGATGGCTCAATCTTTGACACTCGAAACTGGGAAGAAGAACTTCATTTACTCGTGAAAATGGAAAGGATTCTAGCTTACAAGACCCATGTAGAGAAGGTCTCCTGCCTTCCACAGCTTACCGAAATGGTTGATCATTTCCTTAAAATCGCTGCTATAGACAATCCATCTAAGACACGCATACATCTCGCGGAGATATTTGCCTCCGCAGAAGATAAAATTGCGTTCTTGCTTCAATCTGAGATCTACCGACGGTTGCGGGCCGATACTGAGCATAGGCGCGATCCAGAACATACGCCCCATCCAAGGTCTTTAAGGTCGGAATCTGGCGAAAAGTTTAGGCAGCGTCAGGCTTCTGCAAAACTGCATGTCCTTTATGGTGGCCCATCAGCTGACCCAGAGTATACGTGGAGCTCTCAGGATAAAGCATATGAGTATGCTTGCTCAGTCGTATATGATCTGAGGAATTATACTTTGGGTCCATTCTTGCCAAATGGGAAGGCGACGGCGGATTGGGAGAAGATTGAGGCTATTTTGAGTGAGTGAGACTTTCGAGCTTTTTCGGACCAGTACTAAAGCTTCTATTCCTTTGTTCTGGGTCCTGCCTAAGCTGTTTTGCTTGTAGCATAACTAACACCCCGTTTTACAGTTGTGATCAACTATAATATTAGAGCATATCTGGACGATGACCATCGCCCTTATATAGAGAAGCTGTGGAGAACGGCTTTTGAGGGCGTAACACCCGGTAGTTTCAAATCTATCCCTCAAGGTCTGTCAGAGCCTCAGAAACCCCAACCATTGGACCACGCAGATCCCTATAATATCACCGGCACATATATCAGAGTACGTTCGCACCATCCCTACATGAATCTCTCTAAGAAACTAACACGGCGTCAGATAATCTGCTTCTTAGGTAAACCATTTCCTACCCTCCTCACAATTCTTCACCAAACTAACACCTCAGATTTCCACGAACTCCACCACTATAACTTCACCTCCCAATCCTCTCAAACTGTCTCCAACAATGAACCCCGCCCTCCTCTTGCCACTCAAGAAGCGATCCGCATCCTACGCATGGAGCTCAAAGTAACAGCAATCAAGTATCCTGGCGATGAAGGCTATCGCGGCGCCGGTTCCGCACCCGCGGTCTATTTTGAGGGCGTGAGCGGCAGCGCGAGCAGACATGATATGGAAGGTGGGCACTCAAGGACAAGGGGCTGTGTCAGGATGAACGAGGAGGGTGAGCTCAGATGGACGACATTTAGTGTTTACTGGGGGGAAGAGAGATGGAAGAGTGAGGGGATTCAGGTCGGGGGCGTGAATAGTGGAAGGGGTGTTTTCGGAAGTTGGTTTGATAAGTAAGTTCTCTACCTCAATCTCCTAATGCCTGACGTAGCTGTTATTGAATGTGGGAGTTCAAGGAACTAATAATAAGTAGACATCACAGCCGTGAAGGCCCAGCGGGGCCATCAGTATTCTGGAAGATTAGCGACGAGATCAATCCGAAGAGCAAGGCCCTATTTCCAGGCGATGGGAGCGATGACAGCGAGGACGATGACTAGTATGCTCTTCCAATCCATTCCCTCTCTAAGTCAAGAACCATTCTCACATAGCGACAGTATTCCTATTCTCTTTGCCTAAGGCAATCTGCAACATAACTAAGTGGACAAGATCAGTAATTAAGCTTATTAAATGCGATTTTAAATTATGAACTGGCTCCAGTTTTGAATATCTTTTTTTGCTTCACGTGTTGTACAGAAGTTGAGGACTTTGAGCTGTGACGCTCCTTCATAAACATTGTACCCACTATCAAATAAGCCTATCTAACTATCCCGATGTCCAGTATATTCTTTTATGCATTGGTGGACGAGGCGGGGTTCAGGGCAGAATAGATACGGGAAAGGCAAGCCCAGAGATGGGACATATCGTTCATTTGAGATATCGAACAGTTAATAATTTGAGGCTGATGTACAGTACATTGAAAGTGAAAAGAAAATTTTTACATCACCCTGCTCTTAAAATGCTGTGACCAGCAGCATAATATGATTTGGGGTTGGGGGGAGGGGCGGGGAGAAGACCAAGTTCAATGAGCAAGCTGTATTGGGAAGGAGGCGCTGACTTACTCTGACCTCTGTTGTGCTTTCACCAATCTGCTTTGGGCGCTTGCTTGGGCGTGTCTTCACACACCTAATTGTGGTGTGTCATGCGCGTCATTTGTCTGAACTCAACTAACCAATTTCGGGTCAGAGAGATCTGCTGCTGTATTTTTCCTACTTAGGGTTCATTGTATCTGCGGCCTCCATGGAGGATTAAAACTGGATTAAATATTCAAAACCTATCACCATTTATAGCTGCACTTAAGAACGCCCAAAGAGACTTATAATTAGAATAATTTCAATATATCTAGGGCATGTATCTCGGACCAAGCTGTCTAAATGTTTGAAACATCGCAACAGGAAGGACGAGCAAATGGGCAAGAAGGCCAAATTTATAAGGAATATTGCTAATATTATGTGATTAGATAGGTCGAATGATGTCTTGGTTAAATAGTCTACTAACAATGTTGATATCCTAAAATAAAGGTAGTATATATGCCGGATACTGGGAGAGGAACCTGTAGTGAGCATATTCAGTACAGAGTTACAGCATACGGCCACAACTTCATCACTACCATGTCATATTATTGCTGGAGTATGAATTCCGTGCTTGACTTCATAATTTTCTGACAACGTTGCAAACAAGGAGTGTGATTGAAGCAAGAATGATAGTTAGGCTCAAGTGGGCTTGGTAGCGGAACGTGCCGTCCCGAGTAGATTCTAAAAAGCTAGCCAGACGCGAAGATTCTATATTCTCTCTGCAGGGTAGTCGTTCTCCCCCTGTTTGGCATTTGTTATACATTTAAGAGGTTGGAAGCGTAGCGATAATGGGGTATGTCTAATTTCTGCCAGTTTCTTTTTTTAGTTTTTTTTGGAATTGGCAAACAGCGCCTCCAGGATATTCGAACAATCGCTAAACCGTACCCTCAGTCTTCTAATTTCATAAATTGAGCACAAGGAATTAGAAAATAGGAATTGAGTGTAGCTTGCGGGTGGCTCAAGGTTTAATGGACTGGACTTACTTGAAATTGGAACCCGCTATAAGGACGTCCCAGTTTAGACACTCGAAGTAAAATATAGTACTCACGATAACTAAGGCATCAGGAATATTCGAAGTTGTGGAGCTACAAATTTTGCCACTTGTACCTAACTCATCTAGTTATAAAATGCTTTGGATAACTTGCAATGAGAATGAGTGCATTTTGCAACACTCATCCGCTGGTTATATTGAGTGGACGTTGAACCCACTCCCGCGCCTCATGATCAAGCTATATTACTGACGGTCATGTAAGCTCATCAATGCGGACATACGAAAGCGGCTTGAATACATGGGTAGATCTATACAGAGCCAAAAAAAAACAGTCTTTTACATATGAATATAACTCTCGATAGTTTCGACCCTGAAATATTTAGATGAGCAATACAGGAGAATATCCTTGAGTCATAACGATATAAGAACTCGTTGTACAGATGCTCTACGCGATGTCATCCTTGGATAATTCTTGGCGTGTCTGACATCACCAACTTAAAGGGCACCTTTGCACTTTGCAAAGAACCAAGGATCGACATTTCGGCAAGCGAAATGCGACATGCCGCGTGGAAGTTTGACCTTCCCACATGCTATTGAGGTTACTCATGCCAATCGCATACCGGCCATTTCTCTCCTTGTGATAAACATGCTGAATTTACCCAAGTATTAGAAACCAAAGTCTTACTTTCTTTGTAGTGTTTTATAAGTAGAGACGTTATGAAGCAGGAACTTCCAAGCCAGAATTCGCGATCCTGCCTCTGTTACAGGCTCAAGTGAACAAAGTGACTGTGAGATTTCTATAAAGTCTGCTGCAAAGTCTGCTATAAAGTCTGCTTTGCTTCTGCAACATTTCGAGCAATCTCAATTTCCAAGGATATACTCAACAAGCAAGAAATTCACAAACACTCAAATTATTCGATTTCAATAAGCAGAAATAGACATGCCTGACGATTTGTAAGCTTCCGCGGTTCTGAACTTTTCATTTCCAACTAAGAGAACACAGGCGCGAAGGATTAGGCGATCAGGTTGGCGAGAAAGTCACTCCTCAGTCTCAAAAGTCCTACAATCAGGTTGCTAGCGAGAAAACCTTCGACATCGCTGATAAACTGGCTTCTACTACCCAGCCTTGTAAGCTCCATTCATTCACTTGATATGACGTCGTATGTGTTGACCTGTCTCAGCGGATTCCAAGTTAACGACCCAGATGTTTGGTGACAGCACTCGCACCAGTGCCGACGATGCTCAAGGGACATATCTTGACTCAGCAAAGGAAATAACAAGTGGTGTTGGACAGACCGTACAAGACGCGCTCGATGCCGCTAAGGATTCCACCAAGGACAAGAGGCTTTAGAGAACAAGTTCGGAGGAGCACATTGTGGTGTATCTCAGAGGGTGCTTGAATACTCTTGCATGGCGGGGCCAGCCCAATATACAGTCGTATTTAATCCGAGTATGCGTTTACAATCTCTCCCTAGGAAACTCATCTCTGCTGGAACGGGTGAATGTGATGCATATGGGCTATTTTGATCCTTGGTTGGCAGCACCAATTCGATAGCAAATTGAAAATTCACGGCTCCTACGATATACTGCCAGTTCACTTAGCGGATCAGCTCGTGGATGCTGTGACCCGTACCATAGACTTACGAAGACAGACTTTTTGAATGCGATTCCAAATGTGTTCGCTCTATGGTGTTTTTGTGGGTCCAGATTAGCGCCAAAATTTCAGGTTGCTCTGCCAGAATTTTGCTGTCAACAATCAGCCCCACCATACTCCTGTTACAAAATCCATATCAGGACAACCTCACCGTCCCTCACCGCACACTATTGAACCGACACCTACTTTCATTGCATTGAAGGTGCTTGGACGCCTCAACCTCCGACCTTGATTGCGTGATTGACATCACCTTCGGAAGGTTCCAAACTTCCACTACTGTCTTTCCATCCAACAACAACCCTCAACATCGCACCAAATGTCGAACTTCATCACGAATCTTTTCCCCTCTTCCCAAGCAAATAAACACGAAGGAATCATGCCTGTGCCAACGCCACCTCTGCAGACTCGTTCGAGCCAAAACGAGGGCTTGAGCGAGCGACCAAGCACTCCAAATCGAAACAATTTCACTACTCCAGTATCCACTCCACAGGGCAGCCCAAGTAAGAAGTCGCAGCCTCCAGGTGCTCATGATCTTCCATCTACTTTCGAAAATATGAAGCTTGCGCCAGGAACATTTGGTAGTCCGACGAAACAAGGTCGAGGCACACCACTATCTCCTGGAAAGAGCAATGGTTTGGCAGTGGACGACTCATACTTTGGCAATTCCAGCGGCAATGTTGATGATAGCATATTACACAAACAGCCAGGAAGCCCATTACGCAAGCAGGGGAAAGAAAATACTCCGCCATCATCTAGGGGTCAGGATGCTGCTCAGAATCATGCTGCCTTATCTCGACAGGAACTATATCAGGTTAGGGAGCCACAAAATACGAATAAGTACAACACACATCGGGGTTTGACACCGGAGGAATTAGAGATTTTGGCTAAGCCAAATGTGAAGCGTCTTGCCAATGTCACTCAACTCTGTGAGTAACGGAATCAAGCCTTCAATTCGCTACTGACAATAGCCAGACTTCCTTGACTATTACTTCGATCTCCTTACATACGTTGGGAATCGTCAAGCTCGCCTTGCCCACTTCAAAGCTGAGTATCCTGAACCACCCGCTACTCCTGATGAAACCTACAATCCGCTGTGGCAAAAGTATACTGGTAGAGAGCGTGCCAATCTTCGAAAGCGTCGAGTTCGCCTGCGTCAAGGAGACTTCCAAATTCTCACCCAAGTCGGACAAGGTGGGTATGGACAGGTTTTTCTTGCTCAAAAAAAGGATACAAGAGAAGTTTGCGCGTTGAAGGTCATGAGCAAGAAGCTTTTATTCAAATTGGATGAGGTCAGACACGTTTTGACAGAGCGCGATATTCTCACAAATGCAAAGAGTGAGTGGCTCGTGCGATTGCTATACTCCTTCCAAGATGAGAAGAGCATCTACCTAGCAATGGTAAGTTTGGTATGGTTATGCTTTGAAAGCATGCTAATGCAATATAGGAATATGTTCCCGGTGGAGATTTCCGAACATTACTTAATAACACTGGTGTGCTTGCAAATCGCCATGCTAGATTTTATATTGCCGAGATGTTCTGCTCCGTCGATGCACTCCATCAACTAGGATATATCCATCGAGATCTCAAGCCCGAAAACTTCCTGGTTGATTCTACTGGCCATATCAAGCTTACCGACTTTGGACTTGCGGCTGGTTTCTTGGCTCCTGGAAAGATCGAGTCTATGCGAGTCAAACTCGAGCAAGTTGGGGAAACATATGTTCCTTTTGGGAAACCAATGGATCAACGGTCGGTTGCAGAGCGTCGGGAAGGGTACCAATCTATGAGAAACAAGGATGTCAACTATGCTAAGTCAATTGTTGGCTCCCCAGATTATATGGCTCCCGAAGTTCTAAAGGGCGAGGAATATGAGTTTTCCGTAGATTACTGGAGCTTAGGATGCATGCATTTTGAGGCTCTGACTGGCTTCCCTCCATTTGCAGGAAATTCGGTTGAGGAGACATGGAAGAATTTGAAGCACTGGCGAGAGGTTCTGAAGAGACCTGTTTGGGAGGATCCAAACTACTTCATCAGTAACAGGACGTGGAACTTCATTACTAGGTATGCGCTTTATGGTTATCCTATCTATTTTGAGCTAACGTGAGCAGTTGTATTAACTCGAAGAGCAAACGTTTCTCGTCTATCAAAGATGTTTATAACCACCAATACTTTGCCGAAGTTGACTGGTCGACACTTCGCTCTCAACGCGCTCCATTCGTACCTGAGCTAGACTCGGAGACCGATGCCGGCTATTTTGATGATTTCACGAATGAGGCCGACATGGCCAAGTACAAGGAGGTCCACGACAAGCAAACTGCGTTGGAGCAGATGGCTGACAGGGAGGAGCCGATGAACAAGAGCCTTTTTGTCGGTTTCACATTTAGACACCGTAAGCCTACTACAGATGATAATGGCAGGTCTAGCCCTCGGAAAGCCATTGCGACGGATGGAACTTTTGGAACTATGCTATAATTGCTCCGTATTCTGTGTTGATAGATCTCGTTTAATTCGGAGTGGGTGTTTGGAGCATGCGGAAGACATCATGGAAGTGGAAAGCATTTTTAAGGGTATCGCTTCATGAGCATTGTTGATTTATGATTGGAGTTTACATGATGCTTTACCTCCATGCTGTAAGATTAATTATGAATGGAACTGATGATGATGCAGGGCTGAAATTTCCTTTCAACTTTATATTAAAAATATTCAATTTCGATTATTCATGACGTACATCACAGATCTACCCTGAATCAAACGTTCATGTGAACGGATTAATGCTAAATATAACTTGGATGTACCAAATCACAACTACTTCATACGATTATCACAGTCCGTCCCTTTTTTCGCTAAGGTCCGCCGCCCCTCCGTTCCTCGATCCTCCTCCTCAACTCCTCCTCCCGCTCCTCGAGCCTCTGCAGGTTCTGCAACCGCTCTTTCCGCAGCTTCACCTGCGCCATCTCTTCTTCCAACCTCTGGATCTCGATGTCCTCAGCGGTTCGTTCTTCATTGATGATCCCGTGATTTTGGGGCTGGTAGGCGGAGAAATCATGATCTTGTGTGGTGTCCCACGGCGGGATGGATGTCCTAGTGCTGGGTTGCGGAGACGATATGTTGCTGGCGCTTGGCTCTGGGGACGGCGACAGCGGTTTCCGCGCTATGGCCGCTGCGGACAGGGAGGGAGATGGGTGGGAGGCTGTTAGCTCGGACGGGTGGGAGGAGGGCGGCGGGTAGTAGGGTTGCGAGAGCAGCTCGTGCCGTGGGGCAGGCGTGCTGGATATCTCATGGAATGGCGGCTCGGACGGGTATGGATATGACACGGAGCTTGGGTTGCTTGCAACCTCGTGCCGGGATGGCTCTGCTGGATAATATCCCGAGCTTGGGTTGCTTGCTATCTCATACCGAGACGTATCTTGAGGATATGTCGCCGGACTTGGAGTCCTCACTTCATACCCATATTTCTGACTGGTCGGCTCTTGGTGTTGTAACTGATGTACACTTACCTCGTGCACCCTTGATGGATTCGCGAGGTAAGCTGGAGGCGGAGGTTTTGGCGTTATCTCGTCAATCTGCTGTAGATTGGTGACGTTTTCTGGCAGGTTCCCGTCGTCCTTTTCGGCGGTTTCTTGAACCTGTTGTGTTTTCCGATTTTTTCTCGCTTTTCGTCGTCGCAAGAAGCCGAGCAGGAGGGCAATGGCTAGGATCACGAGAGGAATCGTAACACCAAGCCCGATTTTGGCACCGGATCCCAAGCCCTTCTTCTTTGTGCGTCCACTACTGCTACTGCTACTACTGCTACTACTATCATTTGAGGTCGAGTCACTCGGACTGGAGCTTGAACCCGACGGCTTTCCAACAAGCACTGTGACTTGTGGCACATTAGCATTGGTATATGTCGATGTAAAGCCTGCCCGTGTTGCGGGAATCGTAGTAGTGACCCTTTTCGTCGTCACCGCAGCCATATTCTCCACTTCGACAAGCACGCTCACAACGCCAGCGTAGTACGGCAACGTCGTTGTCTGCGGAAAGTAGCCTGATTCGCCCCATGCAGCCGTGATCGTCGACGTGATATATGTAGTTGCATCGGTATCCGGCGGGTCGAAATAGATTGAAGAGAACCCGCCTTGTCGCCGTCGTAGCTCGCCAAGTTGTGTCATCCATGCCGGGAACTCGCCGAGGGAGACGGAGACGGTGGAACAGAAGTCGCGGAGGGCCGCTGGTGCCCCTGGGAGGTGTTAGAATGCATTCCTCAAACACAAGGGGTGGGAGGACGGACATATTTGCTCATTGTTGAAATCGGTGTTTTCTACGCATGCTTGAAATCCGGCGTCGTAGACGACCCATTTGAGGCGTTTGCAGATACATTCATGGTCGGTGTAGGCGCATTGATCTAGGACACGGTCATATATACAGTTCAACTGGTGGTTGTTAGCTGCCCAAGTTTTTTTGGTTCCAAGAGTGGCACGTACAACAGACTTTGGTATGTCTTCAATTCCAGCGGGACGATAATCGGGGATCTCTTCTACATCTGTCGAACTTGAGGCAAAACGTTAGCACAGTTTCTTCCTTGGCCTCCAAGAGTTCATCTTAACCTACGTTTTATCGTCTCGTCTGTGTCCTTCCGGAGCTTGATTTTCAATGACAAATTTCGGAAAGCCGTGGTCCTTCATCATGACCTCAAATTGCAACAAAATTTACAGACCACAGACTCCTTTCGTCGCTCTAACCCGAGAAGCTCTCAGCTCTTGGGTGCAAGAAAGTGAAAATCAAGATACAGCCCCCATCCTCCAGCAGTTCTTGGGGGAGCCGTCTATCTTTATTGATCCATCACACGGGAAAAAGTCAGTACACGCTGCTCCAAATGGCGCTATTACAGCATTTCCATTGGATAAACTTGGCATTAGTTCTGCTTCTTAGAGGTGCCCATGTACGTGAGGCTGGAAAATCATGCAAGATATGAGGGTTCAGTGGATTCGGCTAAGCCTTAAAATAACTACGGGCAGACGCCACAAAAATCCGTGCATTGGCGGGCTGAATGCTCTTTTTTTATTTGGTTAAGTAGATGTGACTTGCTCCTTTTGCTATGCTATGAAGTGCAAGTACATGGCTTCCAACTGCCTACACTCTGCTGTGGATGTGTTGGGACGGCTACATTTGTTGCTGCTTTCTTCGGCACGGTTACGGGTAATTGGCCCTTGATATCCGAATCAACCCGTGGCCCACAACCACATTGTTTGCAGTCGAGCAGTCCTTTCGTGCCCCTCCATCGTTGAGCAATAACTCAAATGAAGATGGCCCCTAAGCCCAAGCATTCTGTATCCTAGGGAAAGGATGATCCATCATCCAAGCGGTTGTCACCGAGTAAAAAGAAGCATTGTCACCCGAGCAGTTGGCTCTCGGTAAGCAACGGGCTAAATCCTCCCGCAGGTTTTCCAAGCGGAGTTTACGCCCCAAAAACGCTTGGCACTTGGTGCTCGAATCCTTGGTAAGAGCGGGCAACATTGTTTCTGAGTCTGGGAATTGAAGCGATGAGAAGTTTGATTTAGTAGATAGAAAGCTACTTCATTGCCACAAATATGAAATCTTCAGCTCCCGAACCTTGCTTGTATGATCTGCCTACCAAAATTCTGTGGCAGATCTTTGTAGACGGTTACTTTCATGTTTCGGCATATGCGATTATTTTCATAAGCTAACACAGTCTACGGCGGGAAGCAAAAGAAAAGGCTTCCTTCCTATAGACTTATCACTCATCGATTCAACCGACGTCGTTTTGCCTCTGCGCTATCGAATGTAGATGCCAAGATCGTTCAACGCACGCAATGAAAGCATCAATACTTCTGAGAACTCTGGGGACCCGACAGAACTAAGTAAATAACTGCAAATTAGGGATGCAGGAAAACTCCAAGATAAGGGTCAGGCAATTAGAGATATTGCAGAGTATGTTATCCGATCTGCCTCTTGTGCTCCCAGCCCAAATTCAAAGCACTATTTACATAGCATACGGTACTTACCACCTATTAGATTTACTACGAATCTGGAATTTCACCATAGGCCTAGGCATCTTCATTTCATTATCGAAAAGGGAATACCCAGGGTAAGAAAGATATTATTCAGAGTCGTCGAGGCACGTTTTTGTCGTTCTCAAATGACTAGTTAAAAGTGCCCTGCTAAAATTTAGACGGTAGCACAGGAGAAAATAATGAAAGTATTGTCCATAATTTTAAAGTAGCTTGCTTGTCACAGCTTGAGAGAATTGAGATCTTGTACGAAAGTAACTGTGTGCACTGGTGTCCGTTTTTTGGCGCTCTGAATAAACGCTTTGCTTGTACTGAATCTATAGGCATAGTGAGCAAAATGCAACATTTACCTCATAAAAGAACATTAGAAAATCAAATCAGTTTCGCCGGTCGAGTTTTCCGGGACCGTAACCGCCAAACGTTTGCCTGGGGGTCGAAAGCTCTCACGTTAAGACAAAAGAATGTTTCGACGTTTGCTAAACAGAGGTCGATTTTCATTGAAGAGGGGAGACTGGAAATTTTGCTGAGTCTGGAGGACTACTTGGTGAAGAATAATATTCCTGGGCAGCAAACTGTCAGGCTCATTTCCGAGAGAGGTGACACTGAAGTGAGATTCGAATATGCCGGCGGAACGCTCTCCGCATCCTGGTGCTCAGGACTATAGATAACCGACGTACTTTCCTACATCTGGAAACAACCAGAAATGGAAGGATAACAATGGGGATGGTTATCAATCTTGTTAAATCGAAACTCAAGATTCGGGTACCATAGACATCGGCGGCTGATACTTTGGATATTCTGCATGGCTCTATTCCTGGAGTTGTATCTCTAGTTGATTGACATAGAAGATCTATAAATAGCGAAACACTAGAGAAGTAAAGGGTATATAAGGCCATCCCCAGTTTCATTGAAAGCAGATGTAATCTTTTAATGATAAGTTGTTCGCAAGTGGTGTTTTTGGGAAAGATACCAACCTTTCTTCCAAACAGGCGAAAATACGCATCACCGCTCGGCAATATAAATAATGTAATCTAAGTTTCATGACTCCTCCCAGGAATCATCACAGCCTTGGCAGCCTCTGTTTAGGCCTGAAGTGAAGATATTGGCGTGAGCGATCATATAGTATTAACTGGCAATGATGCTATGTATCGAGCTAGCTATAAGGATGAGATTAAAATCTCGATTTTATGTGAAAAAAAAGAGAAAGGTTTCAGCATCATGGCGGTCAAAAACGGACAAGCACTGAAGCATAAGGCCATCTAATGATAAAGAATCTGTACGGGCTGACTGATTCAAAATTGTACTACACAAAAAGACAAACCAATTGAATCATTGACTGAGCTTCCCAAAACTCGCAAACCTTGTAACCCTGCGGAAAGACCAGAATAGGAAAGGACCAGACATCCACGAGAAACTCTCCATTACAGTCGTCAATATTCACATTACTAACAGTATACAATTGTAATTCCATGTTCACTAAATGGACACATTTTCCACGCCTGTTAACCACAACGCCATATTTGTATAACCAATGTCTTGTTCTTACAATCAACCCCTACCAAGCGCTGAATCCTACCCACTCTTCCGTATTTCCTCCTTCCTCTGCTGAATCTCCTTCGACAGCTTGACCTGCTCCAATATCTTTCCCTCCCTCTCTTTCTTCTCTGCTTCTGCTGCGACTTCCCATACTAATTTCAGTCAGCACCTGTTCCAAGAAATTAAGAGCCAGAAAAGGACATACTAGGTTTGTCACTCTTGGAGAACTCCTTCAGTCTGCCAACGAACTCATCAAAGTCCCGCTCTCCCTTCTTGCTGATGCGGTTCTCCAAACTCCGCTTCTGCAGATCTGGATTGTATTTCTTGAACAACTCCTCCTCGGTAGGCGTTAGCCAGAAGGTGAGTGCTGGCCCGCCGATGCAGCATATTCCGCCACTATCCAAGCAATCATCTGTTAGTTTACGCGCTCTCCCCGCAATGACCAGGGACAGCAGGCACTTACGCAACCAGCATTTTGCCCCAGAGATACCAATTCGTCTTCGCCTTCGGAGGCATGATGATTGGTGAGTTTAGGCGAATATCCAGCTGTGCTGGGATGCGGAATACAATTCCTCGCGACTGGTGACTAGTGGTTGTCGTCAATCGTGACTTTTTGAATGCGGCCGCAGATGTGGCTGTGCAAAATGGAGGTGTGGCGGCGTTCCCGGCTTGGCACCTTGGCAGTGTTTCGCTGATCTGGCTGGAGAAGCTTATTACTCACAATTAATGGCTATTCGGCTTGAAAAGGGGGAGGAGGACCGCTGTAATTAATTAACAAGGCTGTTCTTCTTCAGACTACCAGTGGGTAAATAATGCTTAGATTGATATGAATAATGGAAAAACAACGCCCGGGTTCTGAAAAACATTGTAGTTTTGATTATGGTATGATATTCATGTTTACAATATGTAATTTACGTTTGATAGTCAAGACCGGAAACCTCCAACATCAGCTGAATTATACGCATGGTTCCTTGCTCTGGCATATTCCCGGAATCGAACCACTCTCAGACTGCTTTTCACTCAACTGCTAGCCATTGTCGCCATCATATTGCATGTGGTAGTGCTGGATGTGCAGTCAGAAGACCAACACAATCCCGTCGCCTGCACCGCCCATTGTATGCTTTACATTTCTCCAGTTCGTCCCTTGGCGACTTGATTGCCTACTGATCGCTGGAGGTGTTCCCCATTCATCCAATAGTAAGATCCATGTGCCTGACATAACAGTGGAACCCCCCCTGTCTACTCTGAGACGCGCTCGACGTGGTGACTTGGGTCAAATTCCAACACCTAAAATTAACCTTCAATGCTGATGACCTGCCCCGGCCCCAAAAAAAATAATCAATGTCAAAGCGATATATGTGTATTTTATGTTTGGAAAAGCCGGCCTTCCTTTTTGTTCGTCTACAATCTCACCAAAGCTAGCCTCACCACTTAATTTAATTCAAGTTTGTTATTGTTTAAAAAAAGAACGTGAGGCCGGAGCAACCACCCCCCGTAGGATCTCGAATCTTAGCGCAACGCCGCCGCCGCCCCTCCTTTCAACGCTCAAGTCGAGACCGTGTAAACACTTGGTGCATGCACAATCACAATCCTCTCAAGGCGGAGGCAGAGTTGACACCTATAACGGATCGCGCTTTCTAGTTTTGACCAACACGACACTCCTTTATAGTTTTTAGCGACATTCCGCATCTTCGCATTGGAGCTTCAGACCCTGCTGAAACACATTTTGCCCTACCCCAGAGCGCGATCCTTTTGCGCCTTGAACTCAAAATCTCCACCAAAAAGCACATCCAAATTGTGCATATATGGCTTTTATATAGGATAGCGACGGCCTTCCGATTTAATTAAGACCTCCCATCTACCTTATTGATCGTAGCGCAGATCCTGAGAACGAGCGGCCAAAGTCTTTCGAAATCATGGCATACGACCAGGGCTACTATCAACAACCACAGCGGTCCTACAATGGACCAGCCGCGCAGAGACCCAGACCACCACAAGATTATCAGCAGCCGCCTCCCCAACAGTATCCCCCTCAGGGCGGCTATGATCAATACTCGCAGGATGGCTACTATGACGATGGATATGATAATGGCTATGATCAGGGCTACAATGGGCAAGGCGGTTATCAGAATCAGAATATGAATGGGGGTGGAAGAGGGCAAGATCCGTATGGAGGTAGAGGGAATGGCTATGCACCCCAGAATCAAAGTTATCCACCTCCACAACGGGGACCACCCCAACAGGATTACTATGAGCCGCCAAGGGGCGGAGCAATGCCGCCGCCAAACAGAGGAAGGGGAGGACTTATCCAAAGACCGCCTACGGCAGATGGCATGAGAGGAGGTTATGATCAGCGGGCTGGGGAAGGTCAAGGTAGGGGATATTCAAATGGGGGACCACCAAACAATGGGCAGGCGATGGGGAGAGGAGGTAGGCCAGCTCCATTGGATCGTGCTGGATCTTCTGACCCTGGCTGTAAGTTCAGCTTCAACTCAATCTCCTTAGGTCTGCACACTGATATCAGACAGCCACGAGAGGACCAGGGCCACGCAAGCCCCTGAAAACACCGCCTATGTCACCAGATACCACTGCATGGGACAATCCATTTCCGACATTTCCTAACACGAAGAAAAGGACAGCAAGAGATGAAGAGCAACAGATTATCGAAAGGATGGAGTCTTTAGAAATGACAGGACAACCCCCACAGAATAGACCAAGGACAGCAGGAAGTAAAGGAAGTCAAGACCGCCATCCACCCGGAAGAGGCCCAAGCATTGATGACTATGGGGCAAGGTCACGACCTTCAGTAGATAGTCAACGGAGCGCGCCAGGAAGAGGGCCACCGCAAGTTCCTTCTCAAGGATATCCAGATCAAAGACGAGGGCCACCAGGTCAAGCGCCAAGAGAGATTCGTCAAAATGGATATCCAGAGCCTGGATATAACGATAGAGGCTATGATCCTGGACCAGTGTCCCCCATCCGCGACGATTTTGCTCCGCCTGGAAGAAGTATGACCATGCCAAACCAGCAACCAAGAGGCCCAGGTGGGCAGCCTCCTATGCCAATGGATCCTGTTGCTAGCGAGCGTCCATATAATGGACCTATTGGAAGGGGAATGCCACCAAGACCATCAACAGCAACAGGAGCACGACCTCCACCTCAGAGAACGTATGCGAGCGAAGGCTCAATCCCATCCCAACAAGCATATCCATCTGATCCTTATGCGAATCGACCCATCGATAATGGTCGATTACAAGCCCCTGCCAACACGCAAAAGCATGAAAGCGTCAGCGATTTCTATGATTCGTACTATGACCCACCAGAGCCTCAAGGCGGACCACGTAACAGCTCCCAATCACAACCAGATATGTCGAATTTCGATTCTGGAGGACAGAACCCGGCGAATGAGCAATATCCTGCTCCTCGTGCACTTTCTTTCGAGGCTCAAAATGGTTACCAGCAACAACTCAGACCTATGAAATCACAACCTGACTTTAGGAGCCGAGCGCAGCCTCAAGCTGCTGTTTTTGAAATGGTAGGTGAGGCGGCTCCGCCTCCTCTACCGAACCAATATCAACCAAATTACCCCGAAAACCGTTATGGTCCACAAAACGGCAACTACAATGCTCAACAGCCACCAAATCAGCAAAGCTATGGACAACCTCCACAGAATGGATATCCTCCAAGAAGCACATCGGCAGCACCTAGAATGAATACGCCAGGCGGAGGTCTTCCAAACGGCCCAAAACCTGGCGGCGGATTTGTTGGTCTTCCCAGTGGCCCATCACCAAACGCAATGCCAAAGTTAGGCCCAGACGCTTTACCTTCTCACCCTGCGCCTGTTCGACCTGGATTGTCCAATTCTGTGCCTGGTTCCACATCTAACCCAACGCCAATGGCCAATAATAAACCCGTTCCTGTAAGAAACTACAACAACATTAATTCCGGAACAACACCTGTTCAAGCTCCTCAGCCAGCCGCCGCTCCAGCTGCAGCAGCGAAGCCAGCGACACCACCACCAGTTACCCAGGCAGAAATCGACTCTCTTACAGCAAGAGTAAAAGCTCAGCCTCAAGACAAGGAGACAGCCATGATTCTTGTGCGAAAGCTAGTCGAGGCGTGTGATGTCCTTGTCCCCTTGATACCTGACCAAAGACATCGAAACAAGGCCCGCGAGCAGAATGTAAACGCAGCATACAAACTACTCAAAAAGCTCGTTGCAGCGGATGACGTGAATGCCATGTTCTATTTGGCTGACTGCTACGGTCGGGGTTCGCTAGGCCTCGAAGCTGATAACAAAGAGGCGTTTACCTTATATCAATCCGCTGCGAAGGGCAACCATCCTCAAGCCGCATACCGCACAGCAGTCTGCTGCGAACTGGGCAACGAAGAAGGCGGCGGCACTCGCAAGGATCCACTGAAGGCAATGCAATGGTACAATCGTGCTGCAAAGCTAGGAGATACACCTGCCATGTACAAAATGGGCATGATTCAGCTCAAAGGTCTGTTGGGCCAGCAGAAGAATCCCCGCGAGGCTGTGGTCTGGCTCAAACGAGCCGCCGAGCAAGCCGATGCCGAGAATCCTCACTCTCTCCATGAATTAGGTCTTCTCTATGAAGCCCCTCAAGTACCAGATGGCTCGATTATACGTGATGAGATGTACAGCTTTTCGCTGTTCAAACAAGCAGCCGACTTGGGTTACAAGTTCTCCCAATTTAGACTCGGCGCTGCATATGAATACGGTTTGTTTAATTGTCCTATCGATCCACGGCAGTCAATTATGTGGTATTCGCGTGCTGCTGTGCAAGAGGAACATCAATCCGAGCTCGCGTTATCTGGATGGTATCTCACAGGTTCTGAAGGCGTCTTGCAGCAAAGTGATACGGAAGCATATCTCTGGGCACGGAAAGCAGCTATGGCAGGCAATGCCAAGGCAGAGTATGCGATGGGATATTTTACTGAGACAGGCATTGGTATTCCGGCGAATTTGGAAGATGCGAAGCGCTGGTACTGGAGGGCCGCTGGTAAGTGTCTCTACTAGATCTATGATCTACGCATGAGTGGTAACCGATATACTGACATGTAAACAGCCCAAAACTTCCCCAAGGCCAGAGAGAGACTTGAAGACCTCAAGAAAGGTGGGAAGAATGCAAATTTGAAGGCCCGAGAGCGGATCTCGAGATCGAAGGTTGGAAAGCAGAACGAGGGCGAATGTTCTGTGATGTGAGGACACTTCAAACCTTGATATGGCATATATGCCTGCAAGCTTGAATACGAAGCAAGATATTATATGAAGAGACGAACGATGGGATATCCTATTATATGCGAGGATGTGCTGGGAGAGATGAATATAAAATAGTATCCTTGGACAGGTCCAGGATGGCTGTTCTGTTCATGAAGGGAAACGCATCCAGATAATTTTCAAGCTTGGCGTTTCAGGACGGGATGGAAAGGGGATATCCATGGGAAAGCTTGCATGTGTAGAATAAGCGGATATAAATAATGCCCAATTTCAAGACTTGCGATGGGGAATCAGACATCATGCCTTGTTCTTTGTTCCACTGACTTGCGCGGCATTGCAAGATGGATCCAGGAGTGGGAATCTCTCGTCGGGTTGATCTTCGCTATACAGAGCATGATACATTTCGTCTTTGAATATTACCTAGTCTATGCCTCCTTCGCCACTTTCTTACTCACCCCTTTCTTACCGACTTGCGTCAAAGATAAGAGAAATATATGCCGCTCCCCCAGCTCGGCTTTCTTCTCCCCTCCCTTTTTCTCCTCTTCCTTTATGTCTGCCTTTCCCTTACCCTCCTTCGTCGCCTCTCCGAGTGGATCCGCAAGACTCCCATCCTCGGTATACTGCCACATCTCGCTCGCCTCGCCCCTCACGAACGCGGTCCCCCAGAGCGAGACCAGAACCCCTGGGACGAGGTAGAGAAGCGCTGGCTGCGCGTGGTTGAATTTGTGGAGCACTATGAGCGTGGTGAGCATGCCGAGGGTATAGCCGATCTGTGTACTGTTAGTAACGTGGATGGGAAGGGGAGAAAGGGGGAGGGCACGTACGAGACTGGCATGGAAATAGGTTTTCTTGAATGTGGACGCATCGGGGGACCCGGGAAGGGAGCCTCGGAGGAGGCTGCCCCACGCTCCCGTTGCTTCGATGTATGGCGCCTTCTTCGCTTCAGCGGACTCGCTGGGGGGCGTGGATCTGGTTTGCAAGCGGAGGTAATGCAGATATAGGTCGAATCGTAGGGCGAGCGCCATCATGATCCCGGGCAGCACGATGTCGCCTAGCCCTAGCATGCTGCCTCTTCCTGGGCCTGGGAAGACAAGCTTGATTGGGCCGTCGATGGCTGTTGCCACGGTAATCATGAGCGGCGTGTAGAATACCATGGTTATATCGTAGACGAACAGCCCTGAGAGGATGAGCGTTCCTGTCCAGAAGGTGGTGGGGGACATGAATTGTAGGCTGCTGTAGCAGAATCCCCAGCCGATCAGGTTGGTGAGCCACCATGGCTTGTTGAGGAAGTTGTAGGCGGTGACGGCGAGAAAGCCCAGGATGAAACCGATGACGGATTGGAGCTTGATCTGTTGTTTTACGGACACAATGCGGTGGATGTAGGATTTGAAGAGCAGGCGTTGGGTTAAGGTGGGGAGGAGACTGGGGAGCGTAATGGAGACAGAGAGGTTGAGGAAGTCAGCCAGGATACGGCCTACGCCAAAGGTTCCGAGGAGCGAGAAGTAGTATCCAAGAAGTTTGTTAAGTATCTGAGAAAAATTGTTAGTAATTGGTGATGCAAGACTCGAAGTAGGTGACCGACGAAGGCCTGTAAAAAAACACCTGATGACTATGACCATCGGTGCCAGGAGATTGAAGCACTCACGGCTGGATCCTCAAGCCATTTAATGAGGTAGTAAAGCCCAGCTAATGTACATCCGGCCAGAATAGGAAATACTATTGCGTCAGAAGGCTGTAGTCCTTCAACCTGAGGAGCGACCTCAACGTCCTCTCCATCCTCGTCCTCCTTGGCTTGAGATGCCGACGGTGGACATCTTAGAGATGCGTGAGCGCCGGTGTATATAGGCATTAAAGCTGCGAATATGAGATGTATTTCCATCTTCACGAGTTCTCGTTTAGAGTAGATATAGTAACCCCATTTTCCTATAAATTGGAGTGGTGGACTGTCCCCCTGGAGGGAGCCAAGAATAGTTTCCATGATGGAAGAATAGCCTGCAGTTTAAGTTAGAACCCAGAAATAATAAAGTTGGAGTGACACCATTCCATAGTGAGGTGAAGGAAAAACTATGCCTTCTCTCGATACTTTTTTTGACTTGCGTGAACACGTAGGTGAACTTACAAGAAAATTAATATCTATTGAAATGGTAGTAATTGCTCCAAACTATACAACAGTTTCAAACCTTAGAGCGAGTATATTAAGGCTGATGGCTACACGATGATAGTTTTCAAAGTATAGAATGTGGAAAGTAGTTCAGGATTAGGTACTGTAGGTAGACAAGACAATGATTTGTACGAGACAAGGATTATCATAGTGTGGCGTGCCGAAGTTTAGGCGATGTAGCTAGTGTATTTATGATTTCTCTCAGCCTTGTTAAGACGGCTGCAAATCTAGCCAGTATCTATCAAGCCTTTTTGAACAACAATAATACCTACCACTGATACCTGTGTAACGATCCATAGGGAACCCGGTGCCTCAAGAATACCCCATTGGAGAAGTTCGAAGTCATAATATCTTAGTTGTGATCTTGGCCATCAGAGATACCGCATCATGGCGACAAACATTGCAATACAAACCACCATGGTATTTCCGCGAGGACCCATAACTACCTCTCATTGCCTTTGCTCTAACCAATTTACAGGGTACGATTACTGTTGAGCTTTACCACGATCATGCCCCTAAGGTTAGTCTCTTTTCTTCTCATGCAGTCCCACCACTAACCTAGCGCAGACCTGTAAGAACTTCAAGACTCTCGTCGAGCGCGGTTACTACGCAAACATAATCTTCCATCGCATAATTCCGAACTTCATGCTGCAAACCGGAGATCCTACCGGGACCGGCAGAGGCGGAACCAGCATCTATGGTGACAAATTTGAGGACGAGATTTCCCCTGCTCTAAAACACACGGGTGCCGGTATCCTGAGTATGGCAAATAGCGGACCAAACACAAATGGAAGCCAGTTCTTTATTACCTTAGCGCCGACTCCGTGGCTGGATGGCAAGCATACAATTTTTGGACGGGTGAAGAGCGGATTGCCGGTCGTCAAGAGAATGGGACTGGTGCCGACTGGAGCTGAGGATAGGCCGAAGGAGGAGGTGAAGATCATTGAAGCAAGGGTAGTGGAGAGTGATGATAGGATTTGAGAATTTCTTTCCAGGCAATTACGGCTTGGGGAAATGGTGTTGGGGGGAATAAAAAGCTATGATACCCATTTTCTTTCTTGTATTCATATATTTTCTGTCAGCATAATCTTGAGAGCCCTTATGCAGACAAAGCATTAGATCTGAGCTTCAATTGTCAGAGCACATTTTTTGATGTAGGTCTCTATAGCGTCTTCTTGAGTTTGCGTTGTTGTTGTCGGTGCTTTCATTAACGATATCTCGGGTAGCTGGTCTGTTGCGTTTGTTCCGCGCATCATACCCAAAGCATCATCATATGTTACAGTATTGTATGTATTCTCTCGATCCAGGCCCTTCAATATTTGCTTTCATGAAAGCAAAGTCCCCATTGCCAATAGATCGTTACCAGAACAAAGACCTTAACCAACCGCTGTCAAGCCTTGCTTAAGTTTATCCGAGCACAGCTGCCTGTGGATATCTTCTTACGAAACACAGCCGCTTCTTGGAAAATTAGACTTAACTATCGTTGTTGCTTTTGTATTTACTTGGGCTACAATAACAAAGATGTGGTAGGCTCGCGTTCCTGCTTGTCTGTTGCATACGATTTGAAGTCGTTATCACAGACAACATGATGATTTCATCTTCAATACCCTAATATGGCAATAGACAAATGGTCTCCAACATTGTAAAGCTTGTGCTATATGCCATGGTCTAATATGTTACATGAATCTAAGTATCCTTCTGGACAAATGCCTTTGCTCTGTTTGCACATATGTCAAGGCTTCAAGACTAGTAAACGTGAAGCTGAGAAATATGGGTTAAGTGCACGGCATATCCGTGTAAGATAAAACGCACAACGATACTGTTCAATACCATTCTGAAGGAAGTAGTTCATTTTTTTCTTGGTTTAGGACTTCACACAGCCTAGAACTAGTCACTTGAAGTATGTGGGCGTTTGTGCTGTACTCTACTAGCCCAACCAGCCGACGGAATATCAAAATCACGAGGATTCGTCTAAAATGCAAAGGCAGCGGGCGGTCACGCAAATCTCGCGAAGCAGGTAGAAGCAAGGTCAAAACAGAACCCAAAGCTCCATTAATCAAGACCGAGAACAACACCAGATGATCTCCGCAACCTGCCAATCCATCATCATATCTATATATCAAATTTCTTTTGAGGATTATTTATGCGGCGGCAATAATCTTCAGTTTTACAATGCGCTTAACAGGGTGAAAGGCGACCAGCCCACGGTTTGCTGAAGCTCAAAGGCTTGTGAACCGGCGTCAAACTGAGAACTAAGAATAGGTCACAAGTCTCATCAATAAGTTCTCCATCAGCCCATTCTCTGCCATTAGCGTCTCCATCATCACATGGTCTAGCCCTCGAAGCACCCCTCCATCTCTTATCCAACTCTAGCGTATAGTCAGTATGAAATGATTCTCGTCTACGAACATCTTACTCCTGGTGAATCCCTCAACTAATTTGTGGAGCCCCGGTGAACGTTAACAGGCTGTTTGGACGATCACAGACTTGTCATAGACTTGCTGACGCTTGCGGGACGGATACTAGCTCATCCTCAATCAACGCATTTTATCCATACTAAACACATGCTACATCTTCTCAAATTCACTTAGCCCAGATCCATCGATGTAACAGATCTTCCGCGACAACCACCCAACTTTCCGCAAGTCATATATATGCGTCCAGGAACAAACAGCTGTTGTAAGTTAAATAAATGACCAAACTCCTTCTATGCCACTGGACAGGTCTAGATCGGAATAGCCACTCAACGACAAGACAATTTTCTGTATTAACGCCTTATTTCGGCTACTTGCCATGCAACATCGACACCTTCCTATATGCGTCAGCAGTCGAGGAAAGCATCAAAGAATCACCCCGATACCTTCCTACACATCGCGAGCTCAAAAATTAGTGCACGACCTGATGTTCCCAGATACTCTCGAACGCAATTATTCCATGGAGTATCTACCAGACTCACACTTGCCCTGAATATATGATCTCAGAGCCAAGCGGAGACATTGTAGAATCTGATTTATTTTATAGATGACTCCATCGACTTGGCCAGGCTCGACCCTTCCAGCAGCTTTTGCATCGGCTGCAGCTCGGCGATGCACATAATTCCGCGCCGCAGTCATTCGCCAAAGGAGAGATATTTGGAATATAGTGAGAAAGCCCACTGGTAGGGAGATACATGTGATATAAAAAGCTTAGAAACGCTATGTCTTTTCTCTTGATACAATTCAAGCCCCAGGGTACCATGATTATTCTCAGTAGAGAGCTTTTGAGACTAGACGTGCTATTCTGATAGAGATGATGGCAGAAACATCCATTTCCAGCACCCGTTTCAGAGAAGCGCAAATACATGGCCATCCTAAAGAAGTTATTCAAGAAGAAGAAAGAGGGGGGGACTGCCCCTACCGTCACCTGTTGGTTGGTTGATAAGGCTCCATGGGCAAGTCTTCCCGCTGTGTCTTATAGGGGTCTTACAGAGCAGATGTGGCTCCTGTGGCTAGGATGAATGTCAATGGATTGATAATATCTCATCGCAAAGACACTGCGCAAGGTAACTCTTTCGCGGCGGAGGAATGGGAATCAAGACCTGAAGCAAAACTAGAATACCGAAGCTTGCTGGGACCAGGGGCCGCAATATACGAAACGTATTGACAGAAGCCGTTCAAGAATCAGTGGGTCCTGAGCAGCTGGAGGACATCGAGTAGCTAAACAAACCAGCAACCAAGATCTTGAACTGCAGGTTCAGCTTGAGCCATGGCTAGCAGGTTGACCACTGTGTCGTGAAGTTTCCCACAACTCGTATGGGACTCCATGCCAGTATACTAATCTCAGTTTGAGAAACGTATCAACCACCATGAACAATGAATCTCTCGGCTTAGAAGACCACCATACATCATGGTTTCCGGCGAGCCGTGAGTTGGCTGCCGGATCATCTCAAGTCCAGAAGCTATGGCGAACACTTGTGTAGAACTTCTATAGCACTATCTCGGCCCGTATCGCTCGGGTAAAGAATGATAAGATATTTAAGACTATGTCCTTGTATCGTCTTTATGAAGGACTGTGGATACTGATAGATTCCTTTGGCTGGTTACACAAACTGCCATATCCAGCTCTTGCAAATGCTAGTTCTTGTGATGGCTGTGACTCATCCCGAGCAGCTTAGATAATTGCTTTGAGCACTTTCCAGGCGACGGAGAGCAGTAGGAGTACTTGGTCCATCACCAAGATGCGGCCCATGGCAGGCATTTGTATCACGAAATCGGGAGCCGTGAATTTGGTTTATTCCTTGGCCGTATCCTTGATATAAATGCCGATGGGTTCTTGGCACATCCTTCACGTTTTTTAACATACGCCCGCCAGTTAGGGCAAGAGTGAGAAGAGAAAGATCGGCGGACTCAAGAGTAGCTTACCAAGTCATCAGCAAGTGGTGGTCATTCTTCCACTCAATGCATTGACACGTTCTTGGCTCAGTATTCATCTGAATCTCTAACCCTGCTCTCTATCTCAAATATGTGGCGCATTGAATGCGTATATAAACCTCGTGTTTACTGAAACTGTGTCGAGATCAACGCTCTGATGGGCGCCAGTCTTTGATTGAATAACATGGAACTTGCTGAACACCTCGATGCGCCACGATTTGGGATGGCACGATTGGAGGCCGCAGTGCTGTTGAGAAGATCACTGTCCGTCTCAGTGGCCATCGTTGAGGCTGAATGGTTGACGAATTCTTTGTGCTGTTTAGGTCGGCATATGGTTTATTTTGTAGTGGTGAGAGTCATGGAAAGAGCTTGAATTGTTGATAGGGGAGCCTCGCACGCAAAACGATAGGAGATATCGCTCAGCTGTTAAACACATTTGTGGATTGAGATGGTAAAGCAGCTCAGCTTCAATGCTTCGCCTCTCAACCTACAAACAAATCAAAATACTACCGTTACCTCAATCTCAAGATATTACCGGCGATGGAGCACTTGGTACCAGAAGAAAATGTAGGATATCTTCTTAAGCTTTTCTAGCCCGACAACTAACCAAACTAGGTGGAAGAAGCACGCCAATATGGCAGAAGCCTCTACGGCGAGTTGTGTACCCATCTGCGGGCTCAGACCTGCAAGGAAGCTGTTAGGCTCTGGGGCAGGAATATTGCCAGCCGAGACACCAACCGAGCGTTAATCCCAGAGCACATCAATGACAATATCCTGGCATATGGAGAAGGAAAGCGTCACGCCGAGGCGGAGCTTCGGGTGGTGGAGCGGGGTGGAGGAGGTCGAACTGAGATGGAGGAAAAGCGAAGACAATTCGAAATGTCGTTGGTCCTCTTGTACGTTCTCCTGCTCATCATATGGGCTTCATATCAGAAAAGATGACTGACTTGAGTGTTTAGTGATGAGGCGATGTTGGAAGCAAGGCTTCAATACGCCGCACGGTGGCCCAAATACTTCGTGGCACCGTTTGTCGATTTGGGGTAGAAGTGTGTGCAGATAGAATTGAAGTGAGGCAACCATAAGACAAATATGATCCTATTTGATATTCAACATCTCACGGCTGGTAACGCATTGCATTCATTGTCTCAATCTAGGCTCAACTAAGTGACGAATGTATACAAGAGTCGGGAAGAGCTTATTGGACATTTCGAGTCTGATATTACCATCAGAACCTTTTGGCATGAGTGAAGTATGAAGAAATTGTTCCTGGTTGGTCTGTAAGCTGAGGTCATCCTGGACAACGGTAAGCATGTTTTAGCTCCCAAAGCATAGAGCAAATATAGTGGAACATAGTAGATCGATCCACTTACCATGTACAATTCAGAGCAGTGGATGAATACTCAAATCAGCACATGTTAGGCACAGCCCTTCAATAAATTATGTTTGACATTGTCATCTACTATTAACCAAGTCACTACAGCATTCCTGCAATGCATATACGCTTTCCCCAAACTCCACGCTCCATCCATCTTTACATGGTTCGCCTGCCATCGTATAAAACTATAATTCATATAGTATCTTCAGTATCTCCTGTTGATGCCGACTTTCCCGACTCCAGTTCGCACGGCCGTCATCTATGACCTCCATAGTAGCTTATTCTTCATAATTTCGAATTAAAGTGAACATCACCGCGACCACTGATGCTGTCCAGGCATCTCATAATATGGCCCCTGGTTCATATTCGAACTCACCCCACTCATCTCGTGTCTCGGATCCTGTGATTGCCCATGCATCTCCATCGCCTGTCCATACCCTGCCCATCCAGCTTGCATTTCCGTGGCGTGCGGCCCCGGTTGCTGTGGATAATTCTGCTGATATCCATAGCCTTGCTGTGGTAGAGGCGCGTGTGGTGTCCCAGGTGGGTGTGGTGTCCCAGGCGCCTCTGGACGATACGGAGCAAGAGGCGCTTGCATCTCGCTTGGTTTTTCTTGCGTGATCGGTGACACGCCGGGAGATATTGGACTGGGCGCTGGCTTGAAGTCCTTGGCGGGCAGTGGAGTGACGGAAGTAGATGCTAGTTCGGCTTTTCCGTTGTAGTCGGGTGGAAAATCGGGTGCTTGGTTGATTTGGTCCGGTCTTGGTTTGTTGAAGCGGCTTCGACGGTATCGCCAACCACCGAATATAATCAAACCAATAAGAATTGCTGCACCAACAGACCCTCCGATGATTGCGCCCATAGGGATTTTTCTACCAACAATCGTAGTGTCGCTATTGTTCCCGGATGAGCTGGAACTGCTCGTTTCGCTTGCAAATGCAGTTCCTGTTGACCCTGCTCTAGTGGCAGGGTTATTCCCACTAGTGCCTGTTGGATTGGAACCACCATTCGAGTATGCAGTAGTTACCACTACCAACAGTCAGTATGGCATAAATCTGACTTTATATAGATACATACCCGAGTTTGTAATACCCTGGGGAGTGACTAGACCATTTGCAGCGCTGCAATAAAGGTCAAGTACAGCCAGAGCGCTAGTAATATCCGCATTGGCAGTTGAAGCACAAGAGGATCGCACATCTTTGATAATCTCGGTGGAGATTGAGCCAAAGTTCCCGTCTTTTGAGCATGCGCAGGACGCCAACATTCCCGGGGCATTTGGACAATTACTGTAGGTTAAGCTATAGAGCGCGTCGTAGGAGATAGCGCTTCTTGCACATGGAGCAAGCGATGAATATTCGGCCATGTCAGTGATATAATACGTCATGTCTCCCTTTAGGAGGCTTGGTGTTGGAAAGCTGCTCGTTCCATTATTGAGGCCACAATATCCAGCAAAGACAGCATGAGCGGATGAAACATCTGCGGAGTGCGTTGTGCCGCAAGACGAGAAGACTGACTTATTTATCTCGCCACTGATCAATAGTGAATTTTGGTTCTTGAGACAAGCGCATGAAACCATAGCAGACGCAGCTGGTGGACATTTATCGTAGGTCATAGACTTCACAACATACGACAACGCATTTGCGGCACACGGTCCCAGGTCTGACCAAGCAGGAAGGTCTTCAATATACTGCGTGACTGAATTTGTCAATGCAGGAAACGGCGTCAGATTCTTGTCTTGCTCGCAATAGTTGTTTAACACGGCGGATGCGCTTGCCACATCTTCAGATGCGGTAGCCCCACAGCTGCTTAAGACACTGCTTGATATGTCTGCGGAAATCGCTGCAGAGTTTGAATCTTTGGTACAAACGCAAGATTCAAACGCGGTAACATCTGCTGGGCATCCATCCCTCGCGAAGCCATTGACACCATAGGAGACCGCAGAGGCGGCACATGGAGCAAGTAATGAAAAGGCCGGGAGGTCGGTGATATATACCACATCTGCACCGACAAGAGTTGCCACAAACAAAAAGATGTATGGCCTAAAGCCGCTCATTATGAAAATATGTATTTCGAAAAGATGAGGGAGAGGGGAGACAAAGCTGTACTACCGCGAGAAAAACGGCTGCCGCTCTCAATTCATGGACATGCACTTACATGCGGGAACAGAGAATAATAGGCCAATCATTGATTGCATGATCTAAAAACAGTACAAGGAGACCATCTATTACCTTACCTAGTTTGGGGGACGGCTGAGAGAATTTGTGTCAGTCGGGCGTGTGTTCTGCCGTGGAGACACGGGGTCACCTGATCGAATGATCAGGTTTAATGGTATGTGATTGGCGCAGAAAATCTGTTCAGGGTTTTCCATACAAACCTCCTCAGTGTAGCAAGGCTGGGCATTCAGAAGGTCATCCATTTGCAATACTCAATTTCAGCCCCGTCCATGGGTGCTTGTTTGCCAAGTTAAAGCTTAAATTGTTATTGGCCTGCTACGCATCACCCCTGCGAGAGGCGCTTTCAGCTAAGGTTTCGTCACGGAATTACCACGTTTTAGCGAGGCAGATCGCAGAGGGAGGGAGATTAGAGGAATTATACAGAAGCCTCTTTTTTGACAACAAAAAAGTAGTAAGGGCGAATCGCTGTCCTGCTCTCTGCCCTATAGGGTTCCAGACACGATGAGGGATGGGGAAAGTGCAGAGAGGTTGCGGTTGTGAGTTCAAGCTTTTGTTAAGCGACAGATATCTAACCTAATTTGCCCCCTTTTCCTCGAAGCCTGTAGCCGAATTCATCCTTATCCATCTTGGAGTGGAGCAAGCATCTTGCTGGGATTTATAACATCTAAAAGAAGAGTTGCCATTGGGAATTTTTATAATATACAACACACGCTTCAAAGTTAGCCATCGAAACAGCGCGTTCGATGATGTTTTAAAGCAAATCACAATTACATGATAAGGAACAAAATCAGCAATCAGCTCTGATTGCCTCAATGCTTTCCGAGTCATAATACATACGTAATTTACATCAGGCATCGTCAATAACCCATACATCTACCATCACCTATCTTCCGAATCCACTATCCGCCTCAATCAAGCGGTGGAAACTCTCGTTGTATTCAGTGACGCCATCGAAACCCCTCAACTCAAAGATATCACGATGTTTGGACTTGCATATTGTAGAGAACTCTCGATACCGCTTCCACCATGTGAGCCCATCAGATAGTTCCCCACCAAGGTCAAACTTGCCTTCGAACTTTCCAAAGCCGCTCCTGCCAACACTTTCGCTACAAGCACCTCCGTCTTGTAAAATGTCCCCCTCAATCTTCAGGTTATTTCCTTGATAAGCTTGCCAAGCCCACGCATCTGCCTTTCGTGATACTTGGCGAGACTGATATTCTGCTGTCCATGAACTGCCAACCATCTCCCCTCTGACGCCTGATGCTACTAGCAGCTGCGTAACGAAGTGGAAAAGCCTGTACATATCGACATGTGGAAGCTTCCGAAGTGCGGAATGGGAGACATCAGTTATCAAGTTCCAAATGATGAGCTGCTTGAGTCTTTCGTTGGTCTCTAGGAATTTTGTAATAAAGTTTCGCGCCAGGTGGCAGTCCTCGTGTGTCATGACAAATGTCAGTGATGTAACTTTTGTCATATGATTCAGTTTATTATTATCGTTGGCCATGTAGTCCCACAGAAATGCCTCAAAACTTGCAATATGGCGGCTCATTGCCTTACGCTCTGGAAAGAAATTGCTGCGGTATGTGTTAGTATGGAGTGATGAAAACTAGGTCTAATGAGACGTATTACCTCAAGTCAATTCTGACGTTTCTAATCATACCGAGGGCAGTGGATGAGAGATTTTCAATACTGCTGCAAGTGTGCCGACTTAGAACCACTGTCATCTTGTCGTAGAATGTTTGTAATGCAATCAGATATAGGTCTTTATTTGGGCGAAACGCAACGACAAAAGGAGGGACGACTGTGATATAGCGGTCAAAGCCATTGACATGACCAACTGTCTCCTTCTTATTAAGAGCGACAGGGGTTTTGGTTGTTCGTGTATCGGATAGGCAGAGCGAAAAGATCATACGCAGAACCTCTGGTGCTCCGAAGAGACGCCGCAGATGGAAGCCCTTCTCTTTATCTTCAAACATTGCCACTTTTGCAAGAAACAGTTGGTTCTTATCCTCAGTTGCTGTGTTGCTTCCGACTGACTCGATCAAAGTCTTTAATTCGGGATCTGTATTAGCTGCTACACAGAGCTTTCTGAGTGTATCATACTCATCCTTTGGGAAGATTGTGAGGAGCCGGATGATGCTAGAGCCTAAATCTGGCAGAGTGGTATTGAGAGGTTCCATAATCTAGGGTATTGGAGACCGATTGAACCCTAATCGTTCATGAGTATAACTTCTCAAACTGTTATGATGGTCCATGTAGTAGGGGGGGGATGACTCTGAAGTAGAGGATACACCTGTCCCGCAGGGGGTACTCAGATCCAAGGCGGCGGAGGTCAAAAGTTGTTGGTCGATGATGGCTCTGTGTGCTAGCCATGTGTGGGTATGAGCTGTGGCACGCTATAGACAAACAGAAAAACAAAGAGAACGTGATTCTGACGTCTAAGATACACGTACCTCGCAGCGTCTTTCTAATAAATGAAGAACAAAGGCTCAAACTCGTAGATGGGAGGTAAAAGCGAAGGAGAAATGAAGGTGAAGAGTCCCTGTGTACCCTAAGGGGATTTGTATGTGAAGGTTGATGAGCAATTGCTCCCGCAACTCGAAGCTTGTTGCGTTTGGAGCGGTTGATGGGATGGAGTAAAGTTTGTTCTTCTGAGTTTTCGTGTTGTTTATTATCTCAAGAGGGGTGCACCCAAATCACGCGGTGAATCAGCCAGATAAACGGTGGTAGCCTTGAGGCTGTTTATTTGTGACCAAATTTCTCTCTATCTATACGGATTACGGCTTCTGTTTGGGCATGCCTCTTACTGTGATACATGGGAGACAAGGCACTATCGATGCGATGGGCAGTCCAGCAAATTGATTGGAGCATAATGGATGAGGAGAGCTGTGGAATTGGTTATTGTATAAACGATTTCTTGTTACCTCAAGCCTCCTCAGTCCACTGCCATAGGATTGACTAACAATATATTGCTACTTCAATCTGTTGAAACGAACCAAACATTTTTTAATCACAAAATGGATCCACATTAACAGTTAAGAACACAATGTGTTAAACTACCAGGCAAGATATTCTGGAAGCAGGCATGAAGCTTCCCTGAAGTCAATTAGGCACAAAGAATTAATGCATAAGTGACCGTGGATATACTGTAAAAGTTGTGCAAGTCAAGACCTGAGCAGGAAGTGAGGCTTGTCTTGTAAAAGCACAGGCACGCATAGTTATTTAACCAAATGGTTGTGCGCACACACAAAACACATAGAAGACGAAACAGGATAGTGGTTTCATGATTCATTATCCTACTAAGGATCGGCTACGTGGAAGCTCAGATCAAGAAATGAACTAGTGATTGTATCCCTTCATGGAATAGAGTGAGCATTCTAAGTCTCTCGATTTTTTTTTGGCGCCAGGAGTTCCTTATCCCGGCCGATTATCGACAGAGCATGGTTCAAACTTCGCTGTCGCATAGCTGCAATGCCTTCCCATGCTTGGCACTCCATTTCCAGCGTTCTGCTTCCTTAATTTTGGGTAGATGCTGTCTTCCCCAGCGATTAACCGAAGTAGTTATAGGTAGTAGGAGCGGGCTGGAAGTCCTGCTTCCCGGGTTTGAAGGCACTTCCAAGCGAACCCCTTTTACGTTCATGACAGTATCCAATTCTTCCTGTACTCCTTCTGATTCGGTGTCATCCTCAAGATAGCATGTGAGCTCATCTACTCCAGTGCTCAAGCTCAAAAGTCGTCTAACCAAGTGGAATGCTCTACTTTTCTTATCACATGACTGGTAGAGGCACCTCTGACTGCCAACCTGAACAATGAGTCTGCCTAAGCCACTGAGGAATGAAAGTCGTGTATCTCGATCGTCAAGAAAATTATCAATAAAGTCTTCATAATCACTACATCTTTTGCTGTGTTTGGCTCCATACCCAGGAGGGGTAACGCTAGTTCAGATTAGTTACTGGCTTTGATGTTGTTGGGGGGGGATGAAGCTTACTAGAGTTCTATCTTGAGGTTCCGGATCAAGGATAGTACATGTGGCAAAAGGTCATCTCTAGCAGTGGTAAAGTTGTGGATACAAATAGTGAAAAGATTCTTGCTGTAGTATATTTCCAAGGCTTCCTGATACATGGGTTGATCGGCACGAAGGGCAATCAAGAGAGGTGGTGTGAGGCGAGGACGGCCTAACCAGTCCCGACCATCTTTGCGGACCGGTTTGTCCTGCATAGCGAGGACATCCTCAAATATGATGAGTCTTATTTCAGGAGGCAGCTTGTGAAGTGTGTTTCGTTGCAGGGTTTCTGAAATGGATGAATATTGTTGTTGCTCATGGTCGATATCAAGCTCTGGCTGTCCAGATAAAGGCTCAGACAACCCGTTTTGGGTAAAGGTTTGGACGGTGGTATGGGGCTCGAGATGGTTGTATTTCGAAAATTCCTCAGCATTTACACGTGATGTCAGATTCTTTCCAACCTGCTCCAGGTCCTTGGCATCTTGATCCAGCAGGAACTCATGAACATGGCTGATCTCTTCTAAGACATGTTCCAATTGCGTACGATCATGAAAGGCATTTATGCTGAGAATTGCTGACTCCATTCCTGTTGAGCTGGAGCCTGATGACTACCTTGGCGGACCTGTCCGTAGAGGAAGACTGGATAATCGTTCTAAAAGCAGGAAAGACAGAGGCGGCTGAGTGGAAAGGTATCTGTATCTCGCATAAACAGTGCAAACTTGTGATAAGGACAGAACTGCTGTGGTATGGATGCTTGTCTCTAAAAACGCCGGTGATGGATGAATTTGACTGGATGGTTGCCCATGGAAAGATCTAAAATGCAATAGAGAAAGATCACGCAATATCACTTCTATGAACCCTTAGGAATACATTTTTGCTGGAGTGAAGAATGAAGAGAAAGAGAAGAAGGAAGAAGACAGAGAGTGTCGTGCGATCGGCCCCTGATATAGAGTTCTCAGGTAACAAAGAAGAAGCGGTCTGCGGTGAGTAAGAGGCTGTTAGGCTGTTGTCCATGCTTGCGGCTCGCTTATGAAATTTTACACTCCACTTTTCTTGGCACTCCCACAACGGCAAGCTTGACTTACCGACTTCATCATCGCATAGGTCCGGCATTTCTAATTCGATTTCCGCCTCAAACTCAACGACGACGGTGAGTGCCCTCTTCCATCTCGTCGCTGGCAACTTGACGCTTTCGTGGTAGTCGGGTCGAGTTGAGCGAGCAAAAGAATTCCCGGCCAGGTGCTGACTGTGCGCCGAGCAGATCCACCCAAGTCCTCTTCTCAACGATCACATCAGCCTTTTCAATTCCAGATCAGAGGTTCACACCGCCATCATGGTTGTCGACCTCGAGAAGCTCAAGAAACTGCAGCAGTCGGGACCAAATCAGAGTATGTGTGCTTTGCTAGCTCCAGAACATCATAAGGCTGTATCGGAATAATTGCTAACAGCTACAGAGTACGTAATATTCCCCATCAAGCTCCGAGCACAGTCACACGAAAGCAAAGCAAATCCGAAAGGAGGTAAATGAATACTAGATGGCGTAGCGCTGACGAGAAACAACAGTCGTGCAAAGGGTGCACCTCGAAGAAAGGCTGGTCCCAAGCACAAGAGCACTGGAGGAGATGACAAGAAGCTGCAGACTCAATTGAAGAAGTTGAATGTTCAACCAATTCAGGCCATTGAGGAGGTCAACATGTTCAAGTCTGATGGAAATGTTATCCACTTCGCAGCACCTAAAGGTAAGGGTTATTGAAACTCGTATTACCGTTCCGGTAATGGGAAGTATCTGTCATCACAAACTCTAATGCTTGAGGTTACAGTTCACGCTGCCCCTCCCTCCAACACATTCGCTATTTATGGTAATGGCGAGGACAAGGAGCTCACCGAACTCGTCCCGGGAATTCTCAATCAACTCGGCCCAGACTCACTGGCCTCTCTCCGAAAGCTAGCCGAGAGCTATCAATCCATGCAAAAGAACGAGGCCGGCGAGTCCAAGGATGATGATGATGAGGATGACATCCCAGATTTGGTTGCGGGTGAGACATTCGAGGACAAAGTCGAATAAACATGCAATTTCATATTGGCGCGGAAGGCTAAGTGGGTTGGGAGCGACTGCATTTATGATCTGAGGCATCTCTCAAAATTCTAGGTTGCTTCATGGTAATGGCCCGAAGAGCTAGCACTTCGGAAGCGCCAGGGCAAGATCACTTGCTTGCTTGCGTGTACAAAAAAAAAATACATTTGGCAACCACGAATTATCGACCTTAAAAGTCGTAAATGGATGCGTTCTATAAGATGGGTCATGGTTTCATTGATTCAGTATGCTCGATGAACACACTATTTGGCATGGCCTTTTCTACATCATGTCTATACTGAAACCAGAGCTCTGCTACTTTGCCACCAGCTTTTCACATATCCTAGCAAGTGCAGGACGATGGACAGCCATGGTCAATACTCTATATCTAGCGATTTACTCACTGTGGGATTTATACATATCCTTCTGGGCAACATCAGTGCCTTGCGCTTAATAATAAATTTACGCACTGTGTATGCTGACCTAGGTGAACGCTGACGCGGCATGTCTAAGCGACTGCCCCACATGACCCGTGTATTCTTTCTAAATTTCCCTTTGCCTCCTTTATCGTGTGCGATGCCATAGTTACGTATGGTAGTCTCTAGAATAATGCTTTCTCCGTTCGAAAATATATAAGAATATGTAAGAATTGATCGGATGTCCTAAAGATGAAAAACCTCATCATTGTGATCGAGAGGCTCATTGGCTGTGTGAGGGTAGAAATTAATGTTTAGCAAACATGATCTCGATTTCGTAGGTTTTATTAGAACAGATAGTAATAAAGAGGGTCAGCCTGTGAAGGTGAGCCGACAAATAAGCCTCCCAAGTCAGTCGCTCAATTCATTATGGTGTAACTTGTCCCGCAAGTACTCAGCTCTAATGTTCAACATTTGTTCGGCCGTTGTTATGGCGAAGTCCCAATCCAAATCCTCATTTCTTTTGCCATGATATACAAGGTCAACATAGGTTGATAAATTGAGCGAATGAACTTCAGCGTTGCTACATTATCAGCTCTCTTGTGATCAGCCACGTCTCCGAAAATCAGCCGACTCTGATATGAACAGGCATAGATGAGTTTGAAGGATTAGTAATATTATATTTTCGGCACAATGATCTATGAGGGATACGAGTTATCTCTTCAACAACTTCTGGTGCTGCTTGATATATGGTAGCTGAAAATGAGGCATGGTGATCCTACAGTGCGACCCACGCCTCAATACACGCTGATCTTATTTTCTCATGAATCTTGCAGCATGCAGGAAGACCAACGCTGTAATTTTTTTCAGAATTGTATGCCTGCAGAAGTTTTTGCCTTGTTCACTCAGCAATATGATACTGTCGAGGGTTGAGATCCTGCTCCTCAGCCATGGTCACCGACGTGAGAAAAATTTAGGAACGAGAATGGTTTTATCAAGTGCATATAAGCTCTCTGTTCCTCAAGTGCTCAATCGTAGTCTCAATTCATTGTCTTTTCCATTATTCATTATTCGTTATCATTATAATTATCATTCCTATTCCTACCTTGGCAGATATGAAGCTGATTTTGCTATCTCAAACGATATTCCTGACTCTTCAGCTTCTGTTCGTCTTGTGTCACCCTACACGCCTCACTAATGGAACTCGAGAACTACCAACAAGAAGAAGCATCGTTTTCTCTGCATTGGCGAATGTTGCAGGGAATCTTAGATTCTGGCAGCTCTAGACAACCGGGCACGAAAGGTCCATCAAAGCCAAACTCCCATCTTCTTGCTATCAACTGTGCTGGAATCGAGGAAGTTTGCAACGTACAATGTGCGGCCATCCTCTGCTTTAATGCACCCCGAGATTTGTACGTTCTTGCCCTTACCTTGAGGGCTTGCTCGTGAGAAGAAATGTTTAACTTCTGACCAGGTAATATGGCGGCCCACGTCAAAGCGAACAACGACGCAAGGCGAGCGGTGCGCAGCCTGGTCCTTTCACAGCAACTAAGGACAATCCAACAACAACAGATCTGAAAACATGGGATAATGGGTATGTGCAAGTGCCGTCAACAGGAAACTGGAGAAGCCCTGAAGACAGGACACCAGCCGCGGCGAAGATAGCAGGCTGCGGCGTGATTTTCGCGCCAGTAGATGCGGATTACAATAGAGGTATGCTACTCCCATACCATTTTTAGCATTGCTGAGTATATCAGAGGAGGGTGCATTCGGTGGAGCTCTTAGCAAGAAGGAGAACAATGTGCAATCTGACAATTGGTTCCGCAAGGTGTATACTGATTTGGGAACACATGCGTAAGTATCAAGCATGCCGATCTTCAAGAAGTTACTGATCCAATGTAGTCCGTACTGTCGTGCATTGTGGCAGGTACTCCTGCTTCGACCACTTGTGTAGGAATCAAGCCTGCCGATGACGTTCTCAATTTCATGTATCGTAGAACTAAGGCGAAAGGGCCTAAAGGAGCACGCTTATGGCAGAGGATGCGATATCCCGCGCATAAATTTGACAGGGGCCCGAATTTTTGCTGAAAAGTAAGTCACCGGAAGACACTGGTGAGTGTTTACTAGTATTTCTGTCCTCACATTTCTGTATGTCTGCTTTTCTATTTTCTGCGAGTTTCTTTTATCGAGTTAGTTGAGGCGTGGGGCTTGCATGGGGTATGGAGTACGGAGTTAAGATCTAAGATTGTCATTTATCAAGAGTTTAGAAGCAAAAATTACGGAGCCTGCAGGGTAATGATCATTCCAATTTTGTGAACTAAATTGTTTTTCAGGCTTTTGGCATCTAGGGGCCTAGCATCTGGTCAATGAAAGATACGCATGTCAAAATCTATTGGCCTATCTGACTGAATTTTGGTCATGTACTCTATCGACCCTGCTCAGATGGCTCTCTTAAGCACTCCGTCTGAATCTCCAATGCGTTACATTTAGAGCTTTGAAAATCGACACAAAATTCTGTCTAAATTCTTCATGTGTTTTCATCGCAATCGGTGTTGATTGCTGATTAATTCAACATGGATTGGTATCTGATATGGCGCCTCCACACAATAAAATCATTCGAGTCGAAAAATCTTGCCAATTCGAACAAACATAATCGCCGATGACATACCCTGTCCTAGTAATGGAAACCCCGCATAATCTTTTTGAAGTAATATCTTCCGTGTACGTAGCCTCACGTACGAGGTTCTTGTTTTGGGAGCTAACTGTCACAAGCGGATCGCCATATAAACATCTGCCACCATAAAGATCCTGTTCTACGCCATATTCAGAACCTACAGCTCTGGATTTTGCAAGAAACGAACCCCACAACAAATTGATATCAACCCAACATGTCTATCAGTCATGCGTTTTGCACAGCACAAATTCCTGCTGAGGTATTTAAAAGTAATTATATTTAAAGGCAATAGACTGCCAATACATCTAAAGGTGCTGGAGGATTTCCAAACGCAATCCTCACTTCCGATCTCTGCGCCAGAAGAGCCCTGGATCTTCCAGAAAACTCCTGATGATGTAATTCGCGCGTCCAGCGTCCCATTTCCCATGACGGGGTTCATTAGCGGCTTCGAGAGCGCGTCATTGGACTCCCTGAAGTCCTTCATGAAAAGCTCTCGCCCGGGAAGGCCGAGTCTTCGAGCTTCGGTGTTGATGTTTCTCCTGACACATTTGTAATTCTCGACGAGCGGAGCGCACGAGACAAAACGCGCGTTATGTACCATCTGTGACGCCACGTGCCCGAGGAGGACGAGGATTGGGACGAGGACAGAGTGATTGAGGTGTGGTTGGAGTTCCGCGTGAAATTCGCTGTGCGTGGCTGTTGGCTATTGGACTGTGGCATGATGCGGACATGCTGGTGCAGACAATTGAGGACCCACATAGGGGATCCTTGGATGCTGAAGGCGTTTGGCAATTGCTAATGTTCGAGAACAATGCTTACGAGTTTCCCGCATTGAAGGATGGCGAGGGCTCTAGCGAGAAGACGAAGGAGAAGGTCGGATAGATGACTACACTCTTCCGATTGTGAGGCTCTTAGTATCTGGTTTGTCCTTCCTCCACAAGTGAGAAATTTATCTATATATTTTCTATCTTTTTTCACAATTTTTGGTGTTTCGTGCCTTGCGTTGTCGGCTAAAGAATTTTGACTATGGCCTTGTCTACCGCGAAGTCGTCATCACCAGTATTCCTTGCCCATCCTTTTAGTACGTTTTCCTTAACTTCACCTTTCACCTCTCGGCGTTCCTTAAAGCAATCACTATTCTTCATTTCGTTATATGTACTTCTCCTGAGGCACCAATGCGCTGAAGGTACTGCAACAAGCGCTGAAATATCTAAAGCAAGCTTCCATATTGAGCGCCTCGATGTGCGAGATGACCCCAAGATATCAAACTTTTTCCGACCTTGAAGTATACCTCCGATGAGTACTTCAGTCTGCAAAGCAGCTTTCTCATGGGAATGAACCCACGAAGCTGCAATATTTGAGGACACGAGCTTCTCACCTTCTTGAAGAGCCTGTCTTCGACTATACATAAACTCTAGATCTGTTGTCCTAACCTCAAACGGTTGGAAAGAGTAACCCCCGCCCCATTTTCGATCTTTGAGAGTAGACATGCGACCAGAGGCGGAGAAAGCTCTGGTGCAGGCAGTGGAAGAATGTTGGGAAGATGGCAGAGTGACAGATGATAGGTATATGGATGATGGAGATATAAGCAGAGATGTAGGTGAAGATAAAAGAGAGGTACACTGCTTAAGAGCGAGTTTGTCGGAACAGGACTTTGATAGAGTGGGTGGAGCATCTAGCCGGGATGGCTTCCGGCGCACAGCGCCAAGAAGAGAGAAATATGATCTGCCTTGAAGTGCTGGCTCTGAAGATGTAATAAGTTCATTGACAATATTAGTTGAAGTGATATTGTCAAAGGACCCTTGAGGAATTTCCCAGGGTGTGGAGTCTTCTTGAGCAGCCATTGTCAGTTCCATACTCGCATCACCACCTGCTGTTTCAGTATTTTGTACTCAACAAGGAGAGATCCCTTCACATACAAGGTGCTTCGGAGCAGTACATATGAAGGTCTATGCCATCTCGCAATGCAAATGGCTGGAAGTGAGATCCGGTTTTCTCCTCTGCGGTTCTAAAACGGATGAACTCCGACGAAGGCTTCTTATGGGTTGCCAATGCATAACATTCATTCAAAAGGAAGCGGTTTAAAGAACGTATAGCAAGGACCTCGGCATGCCAGTCATGAAGCACAATGCCTTGAGCCTGGGCCAGTTTATTGTGTGGAAGACATTTCATTCCAGTCCTAAGGTATATCAGTGGGTGTGTGGGTATGCCTATGAGAGGACAAACGCTATTGCCAAACAAATAATGCTATGATTTCCTGAGCAGACAATTAGACTTTTTTGTTTTTATGTGTCTAGGACCTTTTGAATCTCGCCATACCTTGAGCCACGATGCCACTTAACGGCACCCATTCTCGCACTCCAGACCCTCTATTGAGAGGTTTAGCTTTTGCAGGCAGATCATTGAACCTATCTAAAACCACCTGAGCAATTTTATCGCCAGAGATACTCATTTTCAGACGTTCTCATTAGATCCATCGATTAGATTGCATTCTTCTAATTAGATGGTCCGAATCTTCATTTAATGGAAAGATATTTCTTGAGCTTAAGCGTACCTAACAGAAGCGACGAGGCTGGAATCTTTCTATGACCCTAAGCTTGAAGGTTACACGCACCAGCCACAAATGTATTTTAGGATGCGGCCGACTCGGCATTGTCAGCCTTGTGTTCCTCGCCGCATTCAACATCAGGTAATGACAAACACCAGGCAATCGGGAACAACAATGCATTGAAGCTCAAATCATTGTTTCCTCTTTTGTACCATTGGTTATTGTATGGGTTAGATATGAGTATGAATCCTTTGAGTGAGTTATTCCAGAGCCTGGTGATCAAACAACGACTAGAAGGCTAAACATGTTTCTAGTACCTAAAGGCAGGAAGGTAATACATCTCAGCGTCTACATGTTGCAATAACGAGCTGACCAACTTTACAGCCGAAGTTTGAACTTAGCCTTCGGGTTCGTGTTCCTACTCGCATGTCGCGGTTTTCTTGCTGATCGAATCAGATATACGACTTGAATAATGTACCCCTCGTTGCAGGCACCTCGCATGTGCGCTGGAATCTCCCCACCTCAAATGCCGCGGAGCACCGTGGACGGACCGAACAAGCTACAATCAAGGACAACAGAGTGACCTGGGATTACAGCAAGACGATTCCAGTAAGGGTCGTCATTGACAAAATCAATAACTTGACAGAAACAATATTGCATTTGGAGGTTATCCAGGATTACAGCGGAGGCGGCAGAGGTGAGAAAATTATTCTCGGAGAAGTGAGGTTGAACCTAGCCGAATATGTCGAGGAAAGCGAGTCCGCAGATTCCGAGGATGGCGTGGTGCGAAGATATCTCATGCAGGAGAGTAAAATCAATAGCACGCTCAAGATTGGAATAGCGATGAAGCAGATTGATGGTGACAGGAACTTTGTCGCTCCTGCTTTGAAAACAGTGCCCGTATTTGGTGGGATTGCAGGCATTATGGCGGGTGAACAAGCGAAGCCGGATGATCGAGGAGGTATTTACTTCATTACGTTTCTGACCGCATTTTGCTAACCCTGATAGCTATGCCCACAATAAGCAAAGGAGGAGATCAGAATGATCTGCAGGATCTCTATCGTCAGTCTGTTGCGGCGTCCTTATCAGCCCCTGTAGGGGAATTTACTGCTGAAGAATGTATCGAAGACATCTTCAATGGTGGAGATGGCTGGAAAGGTGGATGGTCGAATGCGAATACAAAAACTCCTTATTTGAATATTGCAGAAGACCAGGTTGATGGGCGCTCAGAATATCAGGCACGACATTCCCGGAATAAGTCAGACTCCAGTCTTAAATCGCAGTCTACTATTAAAGGGCATACAAGAATGAGCCACAAACATTCGAGCCGAGATATGAGTTCAACTAGTCTAAATAGCCAGGATGGCCACACGAGTACGTGATCTGTAGATCTCTGGTTTGAGAGTAAACAGCAAACTTTGCGCGACGAGGCGTCATCAATTGCACTGGATTAATGCTAACGTTTGTTATAGGCTCGGGAAGTTCGGAGAGGGGACGACCAGGATTTAGAAAAGCACGAGAGGTAGATGAATTTGATATGAGAGAAGATCTCATTGCTTGGAAGCTGCCTGGTGTAGTTTCGCCATCCTGATGCCATGAAACCTCCTCGGCATTATCTTTACCGAAGTATTGTATAGAGAGATAATCCTTTATCTCTGAATGTGGTATATAGAAAACAGGAAGCTCCTTCCAGCCTTCGAGGCTCTTTGACATGTGGGAAAATTAGAAGCCGCATACTTTTCATCCTTTGTGCATTTCTTGCACTATCAGGCTCTAGCTGCAGAGGGAAGCAAGGTTGATGAAATGCAAAGCTAGGATGACAAAAATACTCCTTGGTACGAGATAGATAATTATCTTCTTATGATTTGTTCCAAGTCTAGTCTCTAGCACAAAGACATAGAATCTATTGGGAGACCACACCTATCAGATCGTACTACTTCGAGACGGCCTATCAACATTTGTTTCGTCTCGCCTTTAAGTACGTACAATCACTCTACCCCGGTTCGGATGCCTAATGCCGCCAGCAATCACTCCAAAACATGCAGGGAATGGCTATCAGAAACCGTTCCTTTATCATGGAGTGACTCATATGCTGTCTCTGCCTAGCTAGCGATCCAACAAAATTTAGGCAGGTTTGTGCAACCTTAGGCATGAAGTCCCATTTGGTGGACATATATTTAGATAGATCTCCATAGCAAGTGATCTCTATTTATTTAGTTTAGCAGACCTCTACTCAAATACGATTCGCCATCTCGGATCTTCTTCCTTCATTAATTGCTGCGAAATTCTCGCTACCTCATCTCGCGCAGCTCTCTTCTTCATAATGGCTCGAACCAAGCAGACGGCAAGAAAAAGTACTTCATCCTCAACAGAGATCTTTAATGATCAAGCAACTAATCTCCTTTAGGCACCGAAGATGAATACGACGAGAGTGTGGAAAGTTCGGAAGCCGAATCTGAAACATCGGACTCTGACGAAGAGACTGACGAGGACGCAGCTCAAGTGCAAGTTCTCGATGGAGTTGATATCACCCCCCTAGCACTGAACAGCAATGGTGCAGATCAAGCAGCTAAGTTTGGCTATTCGTCCAATCTTATCAGCAACTGGTATCAGCATAAGTGCCAGTACCAGTCATGCCAGTCTCGCTGGAGTGAGTTTGCCGTTGTTGATGAGGACGAAGCGGACTTAGCCAAGAGAAGCGCTTTGGTCCCCATTGTCCATCGTCATGTCTATGAGAACAAACATTGGATTACGACCTCTATCACGGTTCATGATGTGTCAATGCGCAAGGTTCTCAAAGAGGTCTTGCATAAGTACCAAGACTTGGATATGGAGCTTGAACAATGGACCATTGAGCCTCCGTTCATGCCTCTGGTTCATCGCTGGGATGTATTGAAGGAGTACCAAGCCAAAGCTGAAGAAGGGCTGCTGAAGAACGCGGCTTCTGCCCTATTGGCTTTCCTTTCTCCAATCATTGCCTCATCAGTCCTCTCCCTCGCTCAGACCAAGAAGACTGGCAAAGTCAGCTTCCAGAACGTGTGGCAGATCTTTCCACCTAGTGCTCTCGTATCTACCAAGTTCTTCGGCGTCGAGACAATCTGCCGTGTCTTGAAATACAAGAAACGACCCGAAGATAGATGCAACCCAGAAGGTTGGGTCATTGATCTGGAGTATGTTGACTGGAATGGTGAGAATACTGGGTACGCGACTACTCAGTTGACCATCTGGGAGTATGAGGGCTTCCGCCGGGTGACGGCTTTACCTGTTTTCCCCATCTCATTCTTGAGCGACGCTGAAAAGACTAAGACCGCAATGATTGAACGGGGCCGAAAGTTTGAACGTCTCCGGGGCTATCATTTCATGATCAGCAATGGCACAAAGGTTCTTTTGGAAACCGAGAAGCCTGAGCAACGACCCGTAGCTGGCAAGGTCTGTGTCGACGCTTATGCATACTACCGAAGCTGCAACATCGTCAAACCAACCTTACGCTCCCTATATCCAGAGGTTGATGAAGAGACTGGTGAGGAGACTGAAGAGGACGCAGAATTGTCGGACACGCCATACGAGACGAACTTCTCTGTCGCCCCTGTAGAGACTGCATCGGCTGCCAAAGGTCCAGCAGAGCGGACCGAGGACCTTCGACTCCTTACTGATGAGCAGTGCATGATGGCCACTCCATGGCTCAAAGGCTTTGATCTAAAGTCTAAGGATTGGTGTGAGCTCCGCGTAGACGATCTCAAGGAGATGACCTGGAACGATGAAGCGTTTGAGAAGCTTGTTCTTCCTGGAGGAGAGAAGGATCTTGCTTGGGCGTTTGTTGAAAATAAGAGTCTATCGAAGAATGACTTTGATGATTTCATTCCTGACAAGGGCCGTGGATTGATCATCCTTATGTTTGGGCCACCTGGGTATGTTCTGCTTGATAATCAAAACTGCCACGGACTTTCTGCAATAACTAAAGCTAATAAATAATGCAGTGTAGGAAAGACTTTCACAGCTGAAGCTGTCGCCGAGCGCTCTCGAGTGCCACTCTATTCCATGAGTGCTGGAGATCTCGGTATCCAGCCTGCTGAAGTTGAGAAGGCTTTGGAGCGCTCTTTGGAACTTTGTCGTATGTGGAACGCGATGCTCCTTCTTGATGAAGCCGATGTATTCCTTGGCGCTCGAACCAACGAGTCTCTTGCCAGGAATGAGCTTGTGTCAATCTTCTTGACCAAACTTGAATACTACCAAGGCATCCTATTCCTAACCACCAACCGCATCTCCTCCATCGACCATGCCTTTCAATCGCGCGTTGATCTCTTCCTGCCTTACCATGACCTCGCGCCAGCAGCCCGCCGCACCGTGTGGGAGAATTTCATCGATCGTGCTGGTAGAGATAGATTCGAGCTGGATGAAGGGAGCTTGGAGAAGCTATCTCAGCTTACGCTGAATGGACGCGAGATCAAGAATCTCATTAAGAGCGCGCAGTTGCTGAGTATGAAGAGTGGAGGGAAGATCCCGATAGAGAGGCTATATATGCTGGCAGATAAGAGGGTCCAGGCTTTAAGTATGCTTTGATGTGTAGGCGGTGCAGGGTATTGGAAGGGGTAGACTCATGCAGCTTGAACGGGGGGGTCATTCTTGAGATCTGAGATTGGTTTTCATTTGAATGTTTCGTTCTGGTTTGATGATGGTCGTTTCATTTTGTGGCGTTATGAATTCGGTAGCAGTAGAGGAGATATTATCGCGTACAAAATGCGAATCTCAGTTTAACCTAGCACATTTCAATTATGGAAAAATGGAGAAATCTGAAATCCGTTACCCGTGGCAGTCTTATTTAAATGCCGACTAGGGTAGCGTCACAGCCGATCGTTGGCTTTAGATCAGCCAGTTATATTCCAAACTTTACACCCCTAATGCGCATCTACATCTACCACTCGCACGGCAAGGCAGATAACCTATGTGGGGATTTAAAACATAAGTCAAGTGGTGATGTCAGGAAGGATCTCTCTTGACTTGCTGTTTGAGAGAAAACTCGAACACTATGTGACTACTCTGATATTCATAAGTTTACCAAGCAATGAAGAGTGAGTTGCCACTTGTTAAGTGGTTAACTTCTGCATAGGTTTTGCCTCCCATGTAGAGTATCCCGCCAAAACTAAAAGCTGAACCTGGTAGAAGAGTGTGCGTTCAGTAGTAGCGCTGCGGGTAATGTTGATATATAACTTGGCGTCCACGATAGGCCCGAATTATGTAAGGTAAAAAGAGAGGGGAAGCATAACGGTTTGCGGAAGCTAACCCAGGATAGTAGCTGTGTACTTCTTCCATGCGAAACAGATCCCACAAAGGTCCATAATTCTCCACAATCCCCACAATCCCCACCACAATTGGTTTTTCATGTTTACTATGACCGGGAGTTGACCTCTCGAGTTCCAAGATGTTACTTCTGGATTTAACCACGGATCAAACTTCTTGCTGAACACTGTCTTAGCCTTCGATTCATGCCTTGGGTGTCCTTGGAGGCATAGAATTTTTAATCCTCGCATTTAGGTTCAAGGCCAATCAGACAGATGTCAAGACCTGATTGCCTTTTGAACATGTATCATGAGCATCTTTTCCTACGCTACTGTCCTCTAGTCAACATGGATACGCATATCAAAAATTTACTCGGAGATTGTGTAGAGACCCCCCCATAAGGGTATATAGCCGGTCCGGAAGTTGACATCCGTCTGCACTGACGCATTGGCAGGAGCAATAATGTAGTGTGTTGATGAGAGAATTCAGCTATAAGATACACGGAATAGACTGCACAATTTGTTACCTCTCTACCTCCGCTCCGTTTGCTTTATTTACCGACCTCATTATTGCGGCATAGAAGCTCTTACTCCTTACCTTTCAAATGCATCAAAGGAGGAAAGCCATGCTTTTGCCTCTCATCACCTGGTTATGCATCGCCGTTGCGTCAACTCTTGGCGCGCCTCAAGGCGCAAACCATTTCGGGGTCGAGTTGAACTATAATGCAGTGCCAAATATGCATTCGGCTCGCGGTCTGCCTGCGCCAGACAAGAAAGGCGTGTTGCTGATGAATCGCATTGGGCCTTCAACTTCGGAGCTATATGTGGCAGATTCGGACGGCAGCAATGAGCGCAAGCTGTTGGCAGATTCGCAGTTTGAGTACCATGCTACCTTCTCCCCAGACGGACAATGGATCATATTCACTAGCGAGCGCAACGGGGACGGAAATTCGGACCTCTATCGTTGTCGCCTCGACGGATCCGGACTAGAACAGATTGCTGCCTCACCGTCATTTGAGGATGCTGCGTCACTATCTCCAGATGGTAGCAAGGTTGCTTTTGTGTCTACGGCGAATGGTTACAAGGCCAATATCTGGGTGCTGGATCTTGCCACCGGCATTCAGACCAATCTGACCAATACGGACGTGATCGCAGGTGATCCAACTAAGCCTGATGGCTACTTCCGGCCAAGTTGGTCGCCTGATGGACAGTGGCTAGCCTTCGCATCGGACCGGAATACAGAGTGGCGTGGACATGGCAATGGGACTGGCTGGTGAGCTAATTCTACTCTGAAAATGCTATATTTTTGCTGTATAGGAGCCGGGAGTCTGAGAGCCGGGGCCTTCCCGTTGTACTGTTGTTTGAGCTCTCAATATATGGCCTTGAGTCCCTAGCTCCTACGTGTAAAAGCCACAAAATCCATTGCTAATTCGTAGAAGGGAACATACTCAGGAGCTTTCAATCTACGTTATACAAGCGGATGGAACGGGGTTTCGACAACTAGCAACCAAGGCAGGTTACTGTCTCGGCTCGCCCAAATGGTCGCCAGATGGGGGGCGCGTTGTCTTCTATGAGACCACAACCGAGTCGACTTGGGGCGCACATCGGCCAGAGTCAGTTGCTAGTGTTACTTCGCAGATTGTGTCAGTTGACCTCGTGACTGGATTAGACCGCGTTGAACATACCTCAGGTTCTGGGCTAAAGATGTTTCCGCAATTCGTGACACAGGATGCAGTCGGTTACCTCATTAAAGGAGGGTCAAATGAAGGACTTAACTATACTTCCTACAACTCCGGACTTGCAGCAGTGAAGGCTAAAATACGCTCGCCAGCATGGTCACCAGATGGCAGGTCGGTTGTTTATGAGAAGGTTGGCTTCACAGCGCGAGCAATGGAAAAACCATTGTATAGCTGGGATCCGGACTGGGAATATCGCCATACGGACGTTTTCCCTGTGTTATCGCAGCAAGGTCGACTAGCCATAACTCAAAAGCAGCTAGGCAACTCTTCGATCGTAACAATGACACCAGACGGGCTAGACTTGAAGTTAGTATTCGATCCTATCACTTCAGGAGGCCTTAATACTACACAGGTAGGCCAGGGCTTGGCCGGTGCGTTCCAGCCAGCATGGTCGCCAGACGGGGAATGGATTACTTTTGGCTTGGGATCATGGTTCCAGTCCCGCGTGACCGGCAAAGCGAAGGTGATGAGGGCCAAAGCCGATGGCTCATTCTATGAATCTCTTACCGATGGCACCGTGCATTCAGGTTTCCCCAGCTATTCTTCTGATGGGCGCTACATTGTCTTTCGCGAGTGGGGCGCACGCTTTGGTCTGCGAATTCTAGACCTCGAGGACAAGAGTGTTCGCGCGCTGACCAATGAGACGGATAACTTGCCTTTCTGGTCACCGGATGGCGAAAGGATCGTCTTTACCCGCAAGATCACCTCGACCAACTTCGATGTATGCACCATTCGCCCGGATGGCACCGACTTAAAGGTGCTCACTACAAGCGCTGCAAACGATGCGCATGCGGTGTGGACGGCGGATGGTCGCATCATGTACTCGAGCGGCATGTATGGCTTCCGTGACGAGGCCGCCATCTACGACAACACGTTCCAGCCGTATGGTCAGATTATCGTGATGAACGCGGATGGGTCCGATAAGCGTATGCTCACAGATAGCATGTGGGAGGACTCGATGCCTCTATATGTTCCTAACGAATTCCTTGTCTGATTTAGGATGTGGTGTGAGTATGGTACGTGTACATAACATATGTTACCGAGCAGAATGTTCAATTATGGTGAGCATTTTCTCACTGTTTGTGCCATTGGAAGCAGCATCAGCAACAAGAAAAACGTGCTCTAGATTATATTGTTTACTCATAGTGCTAGGTTGTTGTTGAACGCACATATATGTTCAAACAAGAAATTTGTCTCTGCCCATGTAAATCAGGCGGTTAGAGCATGGAATAAATGACGACGTTTCTGAAGCCAGTAGCAATTCTCCCCACATCGCACACATCTCATGAAGAAAATCACCGGGGGATATTAATATAACTGTTTGTCAACCGCTGACAACCTTTCATGAACCAAATAACGTCTGAGGGTTTGTATATGAAAAATGAGGGGTGGAACCCAACCACTTCCGGCTCTGCCAGCAAATTTCCTAGCTTGAAGAAAAACACAAGCAAGAATTGAACTTGGAGAGCTTTATTTATACTTGAAGTTCATTGTGGCATTTATCTAAGCGTATGTACTCCTCCAAAGAAAAAGGCTAAAAGGTGTTAAGTCATACACGAATATAGAAAAGCCTCTCATGTTTTACTCTTAGATCCTCTACTGGAGTTCCAATGGGCGTAGTGAGTTCGGATTTGGTGTAGCCAACGGGACACATGAATGAGGAATAGGCGGAGAATGAGCGTGAAATTTAAAAAAAAAACAAAAAACAAAAACGCTATGATGATAGGATCTACCTAAGGGATAATAACTTTACTATTGTACATGGATATCCCACATGTTCGTCCCAAACAAAAGGTTGAAGGTTGCTGGGCAGGCAAGTTACCCCGCCCCCATCCTTCTTGGCAACGTGCTAAATCTGTCCAAGACTATTGGGCGCGGCAAAGCCTCCAGCAGCCAGGAACCTTAAAATTCATCATTTTCAGAGTAATCCGACCCCAGGTGACGATGCAAGCCGACATCATCACTACGCCAGGAACCGCTTCTATCGGTCTGGCACGGTTTGCTAGTTGCCCTCCATGGTATGGTTACGTTGTTCAGACGGAGCCACCGCTCCAATCACAGCTTCTGTGATTACCCACGAGCTGAACCGCTGCTACGGAAGCGATAGGCTTGTGCTACAGCAAAAGCCCAGACTCGTATAAAGATGCAGTCAGCCAGCAAGTGCGGCTGGAGGGATGGCTACAGTTACTTCCTGGTTGCTACTCTAGTATCTACTTGAACAAAATGGTTCATCCAGTGAGCGTTTTCGCATTCGCTGCGACTGCTTCTGCGGCTTTCACGCGTAACCTCAACTACTTCTCGCCCTCGCTGCATCACCCTTCGCTTGGTGTGTCAATCAGCAAAGTTGCTAAGAGAACCCACCGGAACTCGCCGTGGGATCCGGCCAAGCTGAACTTCACCCATGGAGTCGCCTCTGGAGATCCCTACGAGGACAGCGTCATTCTCTGGACACGAGTTGCGCCAACGAGTGATAA
>CAKJVC010000200.1:0-39910 GCA_918026815.1 Chalara sp. BL73
TCAAAAGTCGTCGAAAAGAAATAGCTCGTCGTAGTTTTTGCTATTTGGAAAAACTGAATACTGCCGAAAAAAAAAAAAAGCTAAAACAAAACGAAGTACAAAAGCAAGCCGCTGCTGCTAACGTTGCTTTTGCTGCTAACGAATTTTATAACGATTTTTAGCGAGATTTTCTAGTTTTTCAAACTTTTTAAGCAAATCAAGATTTTGTTAATAAAACTCTGCCAACAATTCAAAGCAATTAAAGTTGCTTTTAAGTTCTTATGTGTTTTCTGAATGTAAGTAGTTTTTTATTTAACGAAATATTTAACTTGCGTCTTAACGTACTTGCAGTCCAGGATTTGTTCTACTTTATACTCGGCGTTTAAGTTGACTAGAAAAATTTCGGTTTTTAGTGCTAGTAAAGCGCTCGGTAGTGTTTTCTCGAACAAGAATACGTAAAATACTAAGTAAATATTTATGTTTTTAAGCAAACCAATTTATAGTTTAAAAGTTTTTTGACTTTTTGATTTTGTATAGTCCTAATTTCTTGTAGTCCAGTTTGTCGTTTGGTTTTTAGTGTTAATATTTTTTCTAAACAAATAAACTTTTTTCTTTTCTCGAAAGTAAACTCCTGACTACGTTTCCTGTTGTAGTAGTAAGCGTTTTTTTTGCTACAAACTGCAGGTCTTTTGCTAGTTTTTTGTACAGGTTTTTAATGTTTCGAACTTGATTCAAGCATGTTTATTGTCGATGTTCGTAATTTTGGTTTTCTGTATACTACTAGTTCGTAGCCGTAGTTGGCGAAAAATAGTAAAACTAGTGTTGTTTCTGTAGTCGAACTGTTGTATGCGAATTGTGCAAGCAGCAATAGTTGGACTTAATTGTTTTGCTTGTAGTTAATATAATATTTTAAATATGTTTTTACTATTTAGTTCATTCTTTTGTTTAGCTATTTGTTTGCGAATAAAAAACGTAGATAGCTTTTTCTTAGCGTTCAACTGCGCTATAAAGCTTGTCCAAAACTTGAATGTAAAAAGTTTGTTTTTGTCCGATATAATTTCTTTTAGTAGCTTATGCGAAACGATTATTTCCTTAAAAAAGTATGTACGAAGTCTTTTGCCGTACTTAATTCGCAGTATAAAATAAGTATTACATATTTCGTTAGTTTTTCTACTATAACTAAAATAGAATTGTATTTCACTTTTGTTACTAGATTTTTATATTTTGAAAGCTTAACGACAAAGTCTTAAAATATTAATTTTTATAGTGTAAGTAGTATCGAAGTTGTTTGTATTTGCCTATAAAAAGCTCGGCGTAAAGCTCTGTTCCTGATGCAAGTATTACAACTACTAACTACCGTTTTTACTATAGCTCTCAGTTTTAAACACTAAAAGTTTTCGCAATTCTTTTATACGTTTTTCTGATTCTTTAGTGTCCGTATGCAAAAAGCTATATTGTTTTTTAACGAAGCTTTTTGATTTTTCAGGTATATACAGCTTTTTGTTTCTTTTTGTCGAAAAATCCCGTTATTTTTATTCTTTTCGAAAGTTTTTTCAGCATTCGTTGTACGCTTAAGTCTCGTTTAGCGCTGTTTTTAAAGCGTACTAACTATAACTCGGTAAAGTCATGTTTTACTGTTGCTGCAATCTTTTTATATTTAGAACAAAGTTTTTATTCTCGAGCTTTTAAACAAAGCTGTTTCCTGGTATACTTTAAAGTTTTCGTACTTTAGTTTCCTGCTAAGCGCGTCAGCTTTCGCGTTGTTTGTTTCGCTAACGTACTTAATAACCAGGTCGAATCCTGCTAGTTCCTTAGCTTATTTAGCTAACTTTCGATTGTTTAGGACTTTAGTAGTAATAAAAGTTCGAAGATTTATATAGTCGATGTAAATAGTAACTGTAAATTTTGCTTTTTGTAAGTAAATACGCCAGTGTTTTAGTGCTTCCACAATTGCAAGCAGTTTTTTTCATAAATGTTGTAGTTCTGTTTTGCTAACGACATTGTTTTTGAAAAGTAAGCAACGAAGTATAGCTTGTTGTTGTCGTTCTTTAAAAGTGAACCGTTTTATTGTTGTATTTAAAACATTAGTCTCGACTATGTTTTTTTATCTTTGTTATAGTATTAAAGAATTGGTTCTTTAGCGAATCTGTTTTTGATTTCTTTGAAAGCTGCTTCTTGATTTATTCCCTACTCGAAAAGTACGTTTTTTTAGTCAGTTGTGTTAAAAAATAAGCTAACCCTGAATATCTTTTGATAAATTGTCGGCAAAAGTTAGCGAACCCCAAAAATGATTGCACGTTTTTAACGTTGCGTAATAACTTTTATTCTTGGATATCTCTGATTTTAATAAGATTTATAGCGAAATACTTTGCTTCGACAATGTATTTCAAGAAATCCATTTTAGTAACACTGAATTTGCACTTTGACAATTTTAAGCAGAAGTTTACCTGCGCGAACTTTCGCATAACTTGTTTCACGTACTTTTCGTGTTTTTTCGGTTTTCCGAGTAAATTAAAATGTCGTCGAAGTAGTATACGACTGTTTTTTATAAGAATTCCTTTAAAATATCTTCGTTCTGTTTTTAGCAGATTGCAAAAGCATTAGTTAAGCCGAAAAGCATAACTATATACTTTTATAGCTCCGAAAGTAGTATAAAAGCTGTTTTTTATTTATAGCTTTTTTGATTCGTATTAAAGCGAACAAACTTTTCTGATCAAACTTAGTAAATATTTTTGCTTTAGCTAGGCTGTTTCGCAAATACTAGCCGCTAAGCACAAAGTATACATCTTTTATTGTAACGTTGTTTAAGCTACAATAGTTTACGTAAAGTTTTCTTTAAGGTCCTTTTTGTTTCTTTTTTTTTGCGTGCTAATAGCATATTCGATGCTGCTAGTAATTTAGATTTCTTAATCTATTTTTTTTGTTAATTCTTTTACATATTCTTTAAGCGTTTTCAAGATTTGTAAATTGTGTGGCTTCAGTTTTTCAAAAGTAGCTCTTTTTTTTTTCAGATTAATCTCATGATTCTATAGCTAATGTTTTAGCAAAGTACGCATGTTTTGTAAGTTTTCAAACAGCTGTAAAAATTCTTTATATAGTGCAAGTATTTAGTCGAATACGTTTCTCGCGCTTCGTTGCACCGAACTTTCAGGTTTTCGAAGTTCCGGCTTAAAAAAACGGCGCTAGCTTTTTTCGCTATGCGTATTTTGTAAGTCACTTTTTACACAAGTACATTTGTTGAACTGGATACTATCGTCCGTTCAGTCTATATTTAAGTTGTGCTTTCTGACTTAAAAAATCCCGAAAATAACGTTATGCTTTCCGATTAGCATAACGTTTAATACTATTTTTCGGTGTGCTTTTTAGCATAACTATTTTTATAAGCAAAGTTTTTTTTAACTTATTTATTTGTGCTAACGTTTTTTCCATTTATCGCTGTTACTTGATACAGTCTTTTTTGTATATAGTTCTAATAGCTTTTTTGGACATACTCCGTATTAATGTACATACTTATTGCTTCAGTATTAATTATAACTTTAGTGTTTCTGCTTTCAAGCTTCACTTTTTTTAAGTTAGTGCAGTCTTGACGTAGCTGCCGCTTGTTTTAGTTTTTGTTCGCAAATAACGTTGCTGTATATAGCGTTCAACTATATTCTGTAATCGAGCTTCTTTTTTATTAGCCTGTAAAGTTTATTTTTTTCCAAGTAACTGAATTCTTGTTTTTATTTTTTGCGAACATTTTGTAGTTAAAGTCCCTAGTTATTTTACATTAAAAGCAGCGCTTTTTTGTTTAACTATTATTTCTCAGGTATTACTTTCTTCTAAGTGCTGTTTTAGTCCCGAAAGTTTTTTTTAGCTGTATATTTTTCGATAGTTTTTATTTGCTAGTTAAAACGCTACACAGTGTTCGTTTTCGTATATAACTTCGGCTTTTATACCGAGGAGTTTCGTGTTTATACTTCTTTTTGCGGTTTTCTCCAATAGTCGGGCTTTTTATATTTGTCAGAAAAAACTATGCTCTAGCTTTTTTTCGAACAAAGCTAACTTTTATTTTTACTAACTTCTGAATGTAGCTTTAGCGCTAGCGCCGGGCTTATAGTTCTTGAAGCAAAAAGCCGAGCTCCGAAAATTGTGTTGCTATTTCTATGTTTTCGAGTTTTTCTCGAAAAACTCATAAAAGATTTTTGTGCTTTATACTTTTTACACGTTTTTCTACGCAAACTTCTTTAACTTAAATAGCATTAGCTTGTTTCTTACTGCCGTTTTTTTGTAGAATAAAGCTATATGCTTTTTTGCTGCAAGTATAGCACAGCTTGTTTTCTTTTCTGTGCTGTATTTTTTTTAGATATAGACTTTTTTTTTTCTTGTAGCGTCTAGCTTTATAAGCTCCGGCCAACAGTTTGGCTTTTTTTTTTAAGTCACGCTTTTTTTTCGTTCTTGTAGTACCGGCGTTTTTCTATAAATTTCTAATTTTTGTAAAAATCACTAATTCTGTTGTTTATTAACACGGACATTTCGATTAATAATTCTATATTTGTAAAGTTGTCCATTCGAACGAGTTTAGCTTAAACGTAAATTTTAAGCTTTTTTTATATAATAGCTAATTAAAGCCTGAACGTTCTAGCCGGTTTAAACAGCGTGTTTCCTGAATTCTGTAGCGTAAGCAATAGTCGTTTCTGTTTGTTGCAAGCTATACAAATGTCGTTTAGCAGTCTTTTTTTTATTTATGTCCTCGAATACGGCTTTGATTGCTTTTTTAAATCCCGACTATTTTTCCAACGCTATTTTAGTAGCTGCTATATATTTGTCGATGTTTTCGTTATGCTAAAAGTAGTCTTTTAAAAGCGGCATGACTTACTTGGCCGCGTTTCCCCTAAAGTAAAAAACAGCGAACAAACAGTAAGCTTTTTTATAAAGAAATTTGTTATTATTGAACTTCTGATAAATCTTTATTTGCAGAAAGAAAGTCTTAAGATTTCTTTTGTTTCCGTAATACTTATTTAGCAAAAAGACTTTTAAAGTTTCCGAAACTTCGACTTTAGTAAGTTCGACGTCGAAAAGCTCGATATTTCTGTTTTTGTTAGTAGCAGTAGTGTCCGGAGTAACCACTTCTTTTTTTGCTTTTTGTCCTGCCGTGCTAGCAAAAAAACTTCCCGTGTTGAGTGCTATATTGCTTAGTTACTTCAAAACCAGGTGCTTAAAGTGTAACGTACGAAGTAGTTTTAGGCCGAAATAGCTGAGCTTAAGGCTCGTTAGTTAGTATAGTATATATGAAATAGACTAGACACTGCTTTTTACTGAAAAGTAAAACGTTACAAGTATAACAAAGACTATATTGCTAAACTATAAAGTAAGTTTTAAGCACGAAGCTTTTAAGCTATAAAACTACAACTACTTATATACTATAGCTAAGCTAGAGTCTTTTGGAGTTCCTAGAGTTCACATGGACTCTCAAAACTCTTCCAGACTTCATCACGTGACACGGTCGCGGTTTCCAGGAGTCAATAAGCCGTTTGCTCCTTTACTCACTTAAAGTCCTAAGACACTGGCTGATCCTGGGACCCACATCCCTAGGATCCCCATTGGTCCTGGGACGCCAAAGCGTCCTGGGGCTTCTCTCCTGGGGCCTCAGCAGGTCCCAGGATTCGGTTCGTGACAAATAATTATTAAAGCTTTTTTTTTTTACACTTATAAATATTTAAACTACAACTACAACTTTTATTTATATAACGAAAAGCTAAATTGTACGCGTTTTAGCTTACAAAAAGCAAAAATAAAAACATTGTCGAAAAAATCGTTGCTAAACTAGTAAATAAAACGTGTAATAGCTAGTAACAGTTATTGTTAACAACTCGGTTTAAACTCGTTGTAATACCGGCTAAAACTTTTTTTTTACTATAAAAAAGCTTTTAAGCTAATAGCGCTTTAAATTTTTAGTAGTTCGAAAGTTTTTTAGAATTTACTCGAGCGTATAAGTTTTTTTGTGCGTTTGTTAAATAAAATAGCCGAACTATAAATTGTCGACTGTTTTTTTTTTGTTTTTTAATATTTCCAAGCTTTTTAAAGTTAAGTTTAAAGTTTAAATTACTCTTTGTTATTTTATTATTCGGCGTATAAAAATAATTTTCTCGTTAAAAAAATAACTTAAATTTGTTTTTTAAAATTTTTTTTTTTAAAACTATTTTATTAAACTCGAACTTTTTAAACTTGTAATACTTTTTATTATTGTTAACGCTAAGTATTTAATATAGTTTTAGCTACTTAAAATTAAATTTTTTATTAAAAAACATATCGATTTTTTTAACAAAGTTATAACAAAGTACAATATTGTTTTTTTGCAGCAGTTTAACTTTGATTTTATACTTAATATTAAAAACTTTTTTTTTTTTTTGCTGTTAACAAGTTTTTTTGTACTTAGCTTTTTCGACTTTTTATTTATTTATTTAAAATTGCTTTGCTTTTAGCTTAATAAGCTTAAAACGGTTAATAATTTTTTTTGTAAAAAAAGTTTTTTAAATAAAAAATCGTAATTTTATAAACAAAATAAACTTTCGCTTATAAACTATATAAAACGGTGTATATTTTGTAAATTCGTAAACTGTAGTACGTTTTGTAAATAAAACAGCTGCTAAATTGTTAACTTAGCTTTTTTTTAGTTTAAACAAAACGTTTTTTAAAAATTTGTAACTATGCTCAATTATTTTATTTGCTACAGTATAGTATACAAAAACTTAAATTTTGTTTACTTTTTATTTCGAAAATAATTTTAGCACTTTTTCTTTAAATTTTTTTTTGCTATTTACAACTATTTTTCCGAAAATACTATAACAGCAAATAACGTTTTGTTAAATAAATCGCGCAATTGTAAAAACATTTTTATTTGCAATAGTTTTTGCTTCGAGCTAGTTACTTATATTGTTTTTAACTACAATTAAATACTTTTTTTTTTTTTAAGCCGACATGTAAATAATATTAATTGCTTATTTTTTTATTAGTTTGTTCAACGCTGTAAAATACATAGCTTTTTTTTTTTCCGGCTGTTTTAAATTAACATTTTTTACACGTTTTAACGTAGTTTTTTACATTTTTATAGTAGCTGTACTAAAAGTATTGTTAAAAAATTTTATAATAAATGCTTTTTTTTTTTAATAGCCGTTTTAGTAGTGTACGTTTTAAAGAATTTTGTTTCAGATTCGTTTACTATTAACTATAAGTTTAATAAGCATTCTTTTTGTTAACAAACGCTACAATTTCCGTTTGTAAACGTTATATTTCAATGCTTTTTTTTAAACTTGCGAAATTTTAAAATACTTATATTTTTAAGCTTTTTAAACGTTATTAAATAACGTGCTATTTTAATAGATTTTTTACTGTATTTAAAACTAGAAATAAATGTTTTATATTTAAGTTTTTTCGAGTTTAACTCGATTTCGATTTTTTTGTTGTATAAAAAAACTACTTTATTTTTTATTTTTTAAAATATTAGCTTTTTACTTCGCAATTTAAAATTTGTTTTATACTCGAAATTAGTATTTTGTTTTAAGTCGACAATTTGTTCGGAGTTTATATTTTGTATTGTTTTTACAAAGTATATTTCGTACGTTTTTAGTTCCGCTAATATTCAATTGTTAATATTTTCGCTTTTTAAGTCGGTATTTTTAAAATAAAAAAGTTTTTTTAACAGCGTATTAGCAGCTATATACTGTTTTCCGGGCATATACTGTACTTTAAAATTAAATAGTTGTATTTAAACAAACTATCGAGTAATTAAAGCTTTTAAGTAATTTGTAGCAGTTTTATTTAGTTGTACTACAAGTATATTCGCATTTGTTTTTAACACAAAATAAATCGCAATAATTTAAACTTGTAATTTTTTTAAAATTTTAAAAACATTTTTATATTTCTTTTTTGTAGCGTTATAGTTGCGCTCGGCTTTTAACTAAGTCTCGCTTTTATATTTAGCAAATTTAACTTTGTTCAAAACAAAGTTTTTTTAATTTAAATATCCGTTATAACTATTTAAACTAACATTTACTTTTACAACAATTTTTTCGGCATTTAGTTTATAATCGATCCGAATAAGTACTAGCGTTGTAATTATAGCGTTTTATAGCGTTTTTATAACTATTTTTTAAACGTTAAAATTTTAATACTATATAATACTTTTTTTTATTAAGTCGTAAATAAATACTGCAATAGTACTAAAATTTTTTACTTAAATCCGAAAATACACGTACAAACTTATAAAAGCTTTAGTTTTTGTAACGTTTTTAAATGTTTTTCAGTTTATAATTTTAACGACTTTATTTATAAAAAGTTTTTTGTTTTTTAAGTTGTATACAAAATTTACAATATTTAACTTGTTTTTACAAAATTAAAACTTAAAACTTATAAAACTATTTATACGCTTAATGCGTTTTAGCGTTTTGTCGAAGTTTTAAATATACTTAAAAATATATTGTTGTATTTCGAGCAACGTTTTTTTTTATTGTAGTTCGTATAAAGTTTTTTAACGCTTATATCGTTTAAAAAAAACACAATTATTTTAAAACAAATTACTGCTAAAACAAATATTATAATTTTTACGCATTTCGCAACTGAATTTATAGTGTTTTAAAGTAATATTATGTATTTTAACAATCCGAATAATGTAAAAAATGCCGTTACATTTTTGCAAATAAAGTGCAATATTATTTAATTATATCCGAAATATAAATTAACTAAATTTACAATATAGTATTTTATAAACTTATTAGCAAATTCGTTTACAAAAAAAAGTAAATTTGCGTTTTTTAGTATAACAGCATTTATAAATGTTGCAAAATTAATTAGCTTGTAATTACCGGGCTTTTTTTTAGCAACTAAAAACTATAAGTTTCGATATAGTTTATTACAGTATTTTAGTATATTGCGATTTAGTTTTTTTTTAAACATTTTTACTATTAAAAGTTTTAATGTTTTCGGAATAAAAAAATTCGCTGTTTGTTATACTGTGTATTTTATTGTTTTAATTACAATAAAAAATAATACGTTTTTATAAAATCGACTGCATTTAGTTTAGTCGAACGCAAAAACCTTTTTTTTGTTAATTAAAACTTTTTTTAAAAACTTTTTTTTTGTAAACTGTAATATATTTTTAATATATAAGTTTTTTAGCTTTTTAAACGTAAATTTTAACTTTTTAAAAATTTTCGAAAACTTAGAAATAATATATTTTTAATATATTTTAATTTACTTTTAAAAAACGTTTTTTGTTTTAGACTTTTTATACTAATTACTTTTGCTTTTCGAAATATTGCATATTTTATTAGTTTTATTAACTAAGTAAATTTTTTTGTTTTTTGTTTTGTATACAGTATTTACGCTAAAGTATTGCGTTGTTTTTTTTTTTGTAAAAAAAAAATATATAATTAAAATTAAAATCTGTTTTTACAAAATTTAAAACTAAATAAATATTTGTATTTTACGAATTGTTTATAAACTCGTTTTTTTTTTAAAAAAAATAAAACTTGTTTTTAAGTTTTTTTAAAACATTTTTGCGTTTGTTGTACAAAAGCTATTTATAATTATACAATTAGTTATAAATATTGCTAATTTTTCGAATTTGTTATATATTTGTTATTACTATTTAACTTGATTATTTCGATAATATTTTAAACTTAACGTATTATAGCGTTTTTTACGAATTTCGTTTCGGTATTTATTTTTACTATAGTAATTAAACCGGTTTTTAAGTTTTAAATAAAAACAAAAACAAAACTGTTAAAAATTTTTTTAAAATAACAAAACACTATTTTAGCTTTATGTATAAATAAAAAGTTTAAAATTAGCTTAAAACTAAGTAAATTTATAATATAAAATCGAGTTTTTATAGCTGTATTGCTAATAGTAACTAGCAAATTGTTTACAAACTTTACAAATTTCGACATACTTCTTGTAATAGTTTTTAAAGTTATATTGTTGTTCCGAGTAATAAAAATGTTTATTTTTGTTGCAACTTTTAGTATTATTAAACTAATTTCGGCGCTTGTATTAAGCGTAGTTTTAATGTTTACAAACTTTAAGCGGCTTGTTAGTATAATAACTACTTTCGGCGTAAAAAAATAAACTTTCGAATATTTCGAATAAAACTTTATTAAGCTAAAACTAACGTTAATTGTGTTTTTGCTGCAGTTTATTAGCTTTTTTAAATTTATTATGCTTTTTTTAAATGTTTGCTTAACAGCTGTATTAAAATCAATACTAAAGCAAATTATTAGCTTTTTTAGGCTTATTATACTTTTTTTAATAAGTATATGTTTTATTTTTTTTATTCAAAGTTTTTTTTAAGTTTTTAAGCTGTTTTTTAAAAAGCAAAGCCGAATTTGCTAGCAACAGTAGTTTTTTTAAAGTAAATTCTTTAAAAATCGATTTTTAAGTTATAAATTTTGCTAGCGAATTTTTATAACTGTAGCTAAGTCTAGCTAGCGTATTCGCTATTGTAAACTTCAATTTTTGAGCTTTTGTAGTTTTTCGCTTTAAACTAACTTTTTCCGGCTTTTTAAGCTTGTTTTTAAAAAAACTTTTTTAAAAACGTACCGTTTTTAGCTGTAGTGTTTTAACTACACTGTGCTTCGTTTGTTTTTAAAGCTTTTTTTGTAGCGTAAAAAGCTTAAAGTTATATAGTGCTTAATATTTTGCTTTTTTAGTAAATAGCTTAACTTTTACAAGCTTTATTTCGGCTTTTTTTACAATAAAATTTTGCACTTAAGCACTCGTTTTATTATTTAGCTTCGTTTCTGTTAGTATGTCGCTAGTTTCACAAACGTAAGTTTTAATATTGTTAACTACGCTTTTTTTTTTAGTTTAAGCTTTTTTTTTTTTAAACTAAACTTTTTTTTTTAAAGTTCGTTTTTTATTTTTAAAAATATAGCTAAATTTAGTATTAATAGTTCGCGCTATAATTTAGTTTCGACGCAGAAAATTGTTGTTAAACTGTATAAGTATTAAAGTTTTTTCGGCTTTTTAAAGTTTTAAGCAAATATAGTAATTTTTATTAAACTTATAAATAACGCTTAAACTAATAAACTTTTTGTAGTTGTAGCACTAGTTTATATATTTATAAAGCTTTTAAAGTTTTATATTATTTAATTACTGATTTTTGTACTATTTGCAAGTATTGTTATTTCGGAACTTTTTTTTTTTTGCGAATTTTTCGTAACTGACTTTATATTTTTTAGTATAATTTTTTTTTAAATAGTTAAAGTTAGCTATTCGAGCTTTTTGCTAAACTCGTTTTGTAACAGTTTACAAAATTCGTAAATGTTTTAAGCTTTTTGTAATATTGTTTATTTTTTAGTTCGTAACTAAACGACTTTTTAAAAAAAAAATTTAACAAAAAACAAAACAGCTTTTTTGCGTTTTTTTAGTTTTAACGTCGAAAATGCCGAAAATGCCGAGCAAGTTTTTTTAAACACAAAAAAAGTGCTTATTTTTAAGCTATTAAACTTTGTAAACAGTTTTTTTATTTTTTGTTTTTATATTAAATTTTTTTTTTTTTTTAATACTGCATATTCGTTTTTAACGTATTTATAAACTTTTTTGTAAAGTTTAATATTTTTAATATTTAGTTTTTTAAGTTTTGTCGCATATTTAAAAGCTTTTGCTCGCAATTTATAAAGCAGTTTATATAAAAACTTAAACGTTAGCATTTTGTTTGTAATAATTTTTTTTTTTAAACATTTTAATTTTGTTTAGTTAAACTTTTTGCAATAAAAGTATATTTGTTTTTGTGTTATATAACTTTAATTACTTAATTACTAATAGTTTTAAACTTTTTAACGTATTTGTCGAAATATACAATAGTATATAAAAGTTGCTTCGAGTTTTTATACCGGTACTTTTTTAACAGTTTTTGTTAAAAAGCTTTTTACGTTATAGTCGAATTACTGTATTTGTTTAATTGTTCAATTTTTTTTTTTAGCTAAACCGAAACGTACTTTACTGCTTTTTTTTTTTTTTTTGTTATTCTGGATTTTATAATTTTTAAAGCTTTTGTTAAAAAACTTAAAGTATACTGTCACAGAACCGATCCATGTTGAGGGTCATTGGGTAGATACGCGAGCACGCCAAGGATGGCCAAGGAGTTGATATTTATGAGAACAGCTCAACTGTAAATTACCTGTTCTCCAAGCGTGTATACATACAATAATATCACTTCGCTACTTTGGGATTGTCAACCATCAATTAGCTGTTCGCTGCACTACTGAGTACTCTCCGTGATATATACAATAACTTTTTTGCCGTTAAAAAAAAGACTGCTATATTTTTTAAGTACCGGTATAAATTAAAAATAAGCACAATTATATATTCGGCTTAAGCTTGTAAAAGCAACCGATTGTTTTTTAAGCTTTTTATGTTTGTATGTTTTATTAAAAAATAAGTTTAAAGTAAAATTTTTAGTTGTTACTTCAAGCTTTTTAACTGTAAATACAAATTTTAGTGCAAATGTAAAAAACATTGTATATAGTGTAAATACTGTAGTAGTAATAATAAACAAAAAGTTGTTTTGTTAAAAAGCTTTTAAGCGTAAAAAAAAAAGTTAATATAACTAGTCGTTACTATTAAAGCAATCTATATACTTGATTTAACAGTTTGCAGCGGCAACAAAAGTAATTTTTATACTTATTTGTTTTATGCTAGTTACTTAAATTTTAATAGCAGCTATTGTTTTGCTAAAGCGTTTAAAACTTTTTTAGTGAAACTTTTTGCTAAAACTTTTTTAACAGAACTTTTTTACGCCGTAAATTAGCGTATGTTTAGTTTATACTAAAGTTTTGTAGCTTTTTGCTATTTGTTTAACTTTAATTACTATACTAAATTCCGGTACTTTTAAATTTTTTACTTTTTAAATGTTATTTAAATGCTTAGCTTTAGCGTTTGCACGCTAGTTTTCGTTTTTAAAATGTTGTTTAAAAAAGTCGTTTGCTAACAAAAATCACTAACTGAATAAGTTTTTGTAAACTGTTGTAACGCTTTTTAAATTTCGCGCTGCTTTTTTAGAAGTTTGTAGCATTTTTTTTTGTATTACAAAAATATTGCTGTAATGTTTTTTATCGAGTAGCTCGTTAGTAAAGCGTATTTGAAAAGTGTGCCGGTGTTTTTTTTTTTGCTTTTTCGCACTGTATATCGCGTTTATAAGCTTCGCTGTTGCTACAAAGAGTGCTTAACTTTTGCGTAAATCATTAAAATACATGTAGCGAGAAATATGCTAAAAAGCAAAAACAGCAACAGGATTAAGCATAAAACTTATAAGCGTAATAGCGGTGGCTATAGCATACTGGGAAAAGCACCGGCGAGCCTAATTTTTATATAATAAATATACGTCAATAGCTTATAAAGGTGTAAAATATAAGAGGGTGGAAAAGTGTATTGTATTAATGATAATGTGCTTTCATACTAGAGGCGAAAGTTATATACAACTCATGCTCATCAGGTCACATGACTGACCACTCATAAGTATCACGTGACAGAGTGTGAAAGGAAAGAAAATCATCCCCACCACATTATTAACTATTATTTACAGTATTTAAGCTATTTTATTTCGCTTAAATATACAAACTATTGCCGAGTAAAACTTATACTACACTATTTGTTTATAAAATAAAATAATTTATTTTCGATTAATAAACGAATTTACGAGTTTTATAGCAACGCGTTTTCGGCTTGTATACAAACGCATTTTTATTTTTTAAACTATTATACCGACTCGGTATTTAACGAAAACTCGAAGTTCGATAATAGCGATATTAAACTAAATTTAAAAAAAAAAACAATATTATATTAAATAAATTTAAGCTTTTAGCTCGTTAACGCTTAAATTATAACTTTTCATAAATCGATATTACTAAGCTAAATCAACGTTTACTTAATCGGCAATATAACTAGTTTGTATATATCAGTCGTTGTAATATACGTTCGAATATATAAAAACAGTTTAAAAATAATAATTAAGCTATACAAATTGTTACAAATAATTTTTTGCTCGAAAGCTTAAACGCGAAACAGTTAAAAACTTTATAATACAGTTGTTTTTTAGTACGTTTACAAATTTAGTGTAACAGTACTAAAAAAACTTATGCTTTTTTAACTATTATTAAATTTAAATAACGTTGCCGAATCCGGAAAAACGTATATACTGTTAAAAATTTATACTCGCTTTTAAAAACTCGCAATTAAAATTAAAAAAAGTAATCCGGTATTTCGAAATGTTTTTACGAGTATTACAGCTTTTAATATTATCGGCCAAACTTTACATAGTTTGTTTCGGCTTTTAATTAAAAGCAAAAAATTAAATATAAATACGTCGACTTTACAAGCTTTATAAAATTAGTTTCGATATTATCGATTTTTAATTATTAATAAAAAATTTATAAAAAATTTAAAAACTTTGTTGCTAATTAACGATTGTTTATAAGCGATTTTTTTTTTAAGTATACTTTTTTTTAGAAGTATAAACGTTTTGTTATATAAAGATTTTTTTTAATTGCTGTTTATAAAAAAAAAACTATTATATATTTCGGCTGTTTAAACCGAGTTTTATACTATTTAAAACTAGTGCTTATATCGAGTTTTTAATCGATTTGTTCGGCTAACTTAAATTATACAACAATAAAAAAAAACGATTTTTTAATTAAGTTTTAAGCTGTTTTAAATAAATTACAAGTTTTTTAATTGTTAATTGCTAGCTAAAAACTGTTTTGTACACGTATTGTAAATACACTTTTTGCACTCGAAATTTAAAGTTTTGCGACTGTTTTACAGTTTTATTATACTAAAAACGAAGTCGCAAAACGAAACTTTGTTTTTTTAGCTGTATTATAACAGTTTGTTATTAAAATTACAGCTCGGTATACCGGCTATAATACTGCTCGAACTACCGAAAATAAAGCCGATAATTTGTTATTAAAGCTTTATATATATATCGGCGTTCGTGTTATATTTACAGTTAATTTATAAACCGAACATAATTTAGTTAATAGTTTTATAAAAACTATTATTAATATATTTTAGTTTACAAATACAACGCTTTTTACAGCTATATTTTCGATATTATTTATTCGCTTTAACATTTATACCGGCCCGGATTTTTTAAGCTGTTTACTCGAAATTGTTTTTATTTTACTTTTTTTTTATACTTATAATTATAAAAGCGTTTTTTGTTTACGAACTTAGTTTTTTTTACGGCTTGTTTATACTATTACAGTTTATAAAAGTCAAGAATTAACTTTTTTTTAAATTGTATTAAACTTAAATTAAAAAAAGCACTATATCGGCTTTTTATATATTGCAGTTTTACGAGTAAAAACTTTAAATAGTTTGTTTTTTAAAAGTTTTTTTAACTTTAAACAGTTTACAAGTAAAAAATCAGCTATTTTCAAAAATCGAAAGCTAGATTTTATTTGTAGAAATACGCAATTATTATAGTTATATACTTGTAAAACTTGTAATACTTGTAATTGTAAAAAGTAAAAACTGTTTATAATTTATTTGCTTAGTTTTACTATTTTAAAATAACTTTAACTTTTTAGCTTTTTTTTATACAACAACTACAATTACTACTACAACTACTAATACAACTACTTAAAATTAATTAATAACAATATCGTAATGCTTTTTGCTTTTACAAAATCTGTATTTTACTATTTTAAAAAAATAAAAAAATAAAGCAGTTATTTTTGTTGTTCCAATTTAAGTTCGGCTTAGTAGTAATAAAAATAAAAATAAAAATAAAAATAAAAATAAAAATAAAAATAAAAATAAAAAAACCGATAACTACAGTAAATTTACGAGTTTTTTTTTAAATTGATTTTATTATTGTTAATTGTATTAAACTCGAAACTTGTTTTTTTGGTTTATTTTACTGCTGTTATAATTGCTTTAGTTGCTATACTAACTGTTCGAAATTTTGTTTTGCGCTTAAATCGGTCTGCTAATACAAATCGTTTTTTAAATATAAAAGCGCTATTAAATTATATAGTTAAAAAAAAAAAAGCTATAAATTGTAAATACTGTATTTGTACTCGGCCGGCTAAAGTTTAAACTGCTTGTGTTACAGTAAATAAATATTTCAAAAATAGTTGTGCTAATTGCTACTATAATAATAAAAAAATCCGGTGCAGTTTTTGTAAATTTACGAATTGTTTTTTTGTTTTTCGATTTATAACTAACATTACAAACTTGTAAATAGTTAAATTACAGCTGTTACAGTTGCTGCAGTTGTAAATACAGCTACAACTATAAATTCTGTTGCTTTTATTATTTTTTCGGCCGTTAAAAGCTTTTTTGCTCGTTTTTTTTAGCGTATTGCTTTTATTAATATATTTTCGGTATTTCGTAGTTGTGTTGCTTGTAAATTTATACTTAGTATATACATTTTAATTGTTTATAACTAACGATTTTTACTTGTAAATTAAAACTACAAGTTAAATTCGAGTTTTTCGTTGTTTTTGTGCACAACGTATATATTAAATTGCGAAGCATTACAAAAAAATCTTGAAATGCTATATTTAGCTAACAGAGTTATATACGGAAAAAGCTAGTAAACTAAATGAAAATAGTAATATTTTTTAGTTTTCGAGCTTGTAACTGTAACAATCGAAGGCATATGGACTCCTGATCACGTGGCAAGGTACGGACCCAAGATGGGGGAGAGCCAATACGGACTCTCTTCGGACATAGCACTCGTATCCCTTACGGACCTAGGTACGACACGGACTCCGGAAGAATATGGAGAGGGATATAAAAAGTGTTTCTTTTGTCTACAAGATTATTTTTTCTCTATGTTTTTTATATCCTTCGTAGTAGACCTCTTAGAATGCTACTATTAGCCTAAGATACGTACTCCCATATACCTCTACTCAGCCTGTAGTGTTCTAGCGTCGTTACAGTAACGTAGTTTTCAAGTAGTTACAGACCGAATACAAACCGTAAAGTCTTTTAAGCGCAGCGAAATATAAAGGTTTGGGGGCTGGCCCCCATATAAATACGTGATAATTTATAAAATTAAAAAGCAAGCTTTCTATTTTCGATTGTTACACCTAACGAGCGCCTTTATTGCATGGCCATGATCCACCACGTGATCTACACCTTCAGGGGTTCTCTGTGTAAGCCAAGCTTACCAAGCCTCAGGCCCCTAAGGCATAAGTCTGTTAGCGATGCGCGTAACAGTGTTGTAAAGTTGCACAATATCGCAACCCAAAATTTTCACTAAGTTCCGCGGCAGCGAAATAAAAGCGGCATGCCATGATTTTTGGCGTGTTGGCGCTAAAGTGTGCCGTTTCAATTGTACCCGATAAAAAGCTTTTCGGGGATACCGACTTCTAGAACTCGGTGGTTCCGGATACGGCGTGTTAAGCACTGTTATGGGATATAAAGAAGAGCCAGAGCTCTCGGGGAAAGGGCAAACTTGAGTTTATCAATTGATTTCTCAGGGTAGACTACAAGCACACTTTTAACATATACCCAATACTATTACAATTACCTCGCGAGTCACGTGTTCTTGCCTGCCATATTGCAATCCCTCCTGCTGCCCTCTGTTCTGTTACACCCTGTATTCTTACTTTCCACGGGGCAAAAGCCGCAGCTTCGTAAAGCCACGGTCTTGCTCTTGATGGATATGGTAATTGTTCTAGGTTCTGAGATAAAGGGGTTGAGATGGCCCGTGCGCCATCACGTGCCACGTGGGTTTGTTGGGTGGATATAAGGATGGTTATAGACTCCACCGTAAAAAATGTTGGAGAGGTGCTTAGGGTGTAGAAAGTGTGATTATAGACTTCATAGTAAAAAATATCGGAGAGGCGCTTAGGGTGTAAAAGGTGTGATTATAGACCCCACAATAAAAAATATCGGAGAGGTGCTTAGGGTGTAGAAGGTGTGAATATAAACTCCACAGTAAACAATATCGAAAGGTGCTTAGGGTGTAAAAAAGTGTCCTAAATCGGAATGTAAAAATAATTGGTTATTGATCTAAAATATGATTGGCTAAAAAGTGAAGTACCTTTTATATAGGAAAAAATGTTCGTTAAGCTGAGACTGACCAACTCCCAGTGTGGTCAGCGGCATAACAGGTATATATATAAGGCAGATACTCCGTGAGAAAACAGACAAGAAACACAAGCAATCAATTGAAGAATTCTTGAACCTCATACAATTACTCAAGGATAGTGTTAGGCTACGCTGACCTCATATCCGACACTTTGAATACCCGTCAAAAGCCCTCGTCAGGAATCAGGTTATACAATCTTTTTTTGAACTCTCTAATCTTATTGTATACTCTTCGTTGCCCCAATACTGAGTCCTATTGTCCAACAGAAAGAGCATCCATCACTGACTGTACCATGGACGCCATTGTAAACCAAATCAAGAGTCTGGCTTCAGGCGCCGACGAGGCTCAACGCAAGCTCATCCTTGTCTCCTTGCGTGAGGTGTCTGATTCCATTGAGACTCCCCCGGATACTATACAACGACTGGTATATTTGGTGAGTTCTATTAGAAGTTGACTCGCGTAAGGAACTACTAGTAAGTAACGTTGAATTGACAAATTATTCTAGGGATTACCACTCGCCATAATTCGTGTTGGGATTGACCTAGACCTGTTTCAACTTTTGGTGAAAAACAAAACGCCGGCGTCTGTGAGCGAGTTAGCCACCAAGACTGGGGCGGCACCAGTCCTCCTAGGTGACTATTTAGCATCTCTTCAATTTTCAGAGATATATAGCTAACCAATTGACCTTGTTATAGCCCGTATTCTTCGCTATCTAGCTTCAATAGGAATCATCAAGGAAACAGGAAAGGACACTTTTGCATATAATAACATCACTGAAGCAATCACTCTTCCAGGATCGGCGGGAGCTCTTTACAACTAGTAAGTGCAATCATTTCGTATTTTCATCATATTTAAATAATCAGATTCTAATTGATTACTTTCACCTCTCCAGCTTTTACACCAGTTATCCGGTTTGGCAAGTTCTGCCCGATTTCCTCAAAGAACGCAAATACCAGAACGTGGAGAAAAATACTGATACCGCACTGCAAAAAGCGTGGAACACAGATCTGCCATTTTTTACCTGGATGCTAACTCAGCCTGAAAAACTGGCACACTTTAACCAGTACATGTCTGTCCATCATTCGGGCAAACGCCAATGGCATGAAGTCTATCCACTAGAGGAGAAGATTAAAGGGCTTGAGCGAGAGCAAGTGTTTTTTGTGGATGTTGGTGGTGGAATTGGTACTCAGTCAGTTGCTTTGCGTAAGAAGTACCCTGGTCTTAAAGCTAGAGTCATTGTGCAAGATACGCCAGACACTATTGCACAGGCTATTTCACACCCAGATATTGAGACCCTGGCGCAAAACATCTTCGATCCTCAAGCTATTACTGGTGAGCAATTCTCTTCCTGCTCCTTTTGCCGGAGTTACTACTAATAAATGGACTTATACCTTCAGGCGCGCGTATCTATTACATGCGTAATATCCTACACGACTTCCCTGACGAAAAATGTACTATAATTCTGAAGAATACTGCAGCTGCTCTAGCTCCAGGCTCAGTTATTCTCATCGATGAGATGGTCGTTCCTGACACTGGTGCTCATTTTCATGCCACTCAGCAGGATATAATTGTGATGGCTACGTTTGCAGCATTGGAGCGAACCCATGAGCAATGGTACAACTTAATTGAGGGGGCAGGGCTGAGGATCAACAAAATATACCCTTACAGTGCCAGTGTACAAGACAGTATTATTGAGGTGGTGAAAGAGTGAAACAGAACTAGATATCTGAAATACACTCTAGCTAAATACATTGTTATTATCATAACCCAATACACAGTCTTGGAATAGTAGGTCTACACCCACAAAGAATCAATTCGAGTTCGAATTTGAATTTTGAGCCTTCGAATCATGGGTCGATTCAATTCGATAAATTCGCGAATTTTCGAACAGTTCGAGTTCTATCACGTGATACTATGTATTAAGGTGTTTTTCTTTTCTTTTTGTGTTAACTTAGGGTTAGGGTTAGTTACATGTAGCAGACTGATGTGATTGGGTATAAACAATCGCCAATTGCTCCGTCAGGGTCTTGAAAGTGCCTCTTTTGATGTGCTGAATTATCGCAAACGAGGTAACCGCTGGAGTTTAATGAGAGAACTCCATCCCCTAGGACTTGTGGTTGGCCCTGTACGCAGTGCGGCAAATTTTACAACTGGGTACCTTCGTATGGGCCGTGTGTGGAACCTTTTGGCTTGGCCATCAAATCACGCATAGGACAGTACAAAAGTCGCTAATCAGACTACTCACAATAGAAATTTTGCAAATGTAGTAGGGTTTCCATCAATTCCTTTTAAAGATATGGCATCTCACTTACCTCCCTTTTCTCTAGTCTCTTTCGTATGGCAATTATATAAATCATCGCAGATGCCGGACTCCAGCGTGCTCCATTCTCTCTACTCTATCTTAAAAGTCGGAATGGAACCGAATCAAGCTACCTTCATGGCAGAGAATAGGCAGGGCGAAATCTACGCCGTCACATCTCCTTCTTCACCTTTACTCTTATAATCGTTTGCGCATGCTTTGGCCTTCGCATGTTTGACGCGAGGGTCTCTTTGGTGTGAAGATTGGCTTGCCTTAGTATCAGGGGTAGGTTTACAGGCAGTCAGCCACTTTTTGTCCATACAGTCCGGCGATAGTAACCACGGCATTAGGTCTGCAGAATCGGTGTATTCACAGCCACCATGTGCTGGCTACGCTTCGGCCTAGTGAGGCATGCCGCAGCGGTCATAGAGGAAGATCCGTAAAACATCTCTCGCTTCCTCCAAACTATAGTAGCGACAAGGTTGTCCCTGATTGCCTTTGCCATAGAGCCTTTGGCGTAACGAACATACGCTATTTTCTCTATGGATTCACTGTCCTGGCTGTCTCCTGGGCGATTTCTACGGTTAGTAATCACATTTGGCGGATAGAGCCGTGGACGATTCTAATGACTAGCAACGAGTATGCCCCATTGATTTGCACCTGCGGGCCTATCCAGTCTTTTGGGACGGCACACGGCAGAATTGCCTCGATCTTTCGAAGTTCTATCTTGGCGTTGCTGTTGGAAGTATAGTATTAGACTTTAGATTAATGGTTCTACCATTCTTTTATATCTGGACCTTGAAAAGTTTCCCAATCTCAGAGAGAATCGATATCCTTCGTGCCAGAGTCCTTGTACTAAGTATGCGTTCTCTGCAGTATGTGTATTATTACTATAGTCCATTTGGTAATAGTTGCAAGAGTGGACTACACGGACCCAACCAGGGGATGTGTGGACTTGATGATTTGGACCGGCCTTGAACTATACTGGTACGTACTTAATAACATAATTTAATTGTCTGCTGACTTTTGGAGCGGTGTTATATGCGCCAATGTACCGACGATACGCCCGTGTTGCGGCAACTAGGTAGAACTTTTGGCCACAAACCTAGCGGGTCGGCGCCGACAGGTCGCGTGAAAAAAAGGGAGATCTTGGCCAGCAGACGAAGTTCTGACGGCTTCTAGCGCTAAGGCCACTGGAGAAATAGAGCTTTCGAACTGTCCAGATAAGTTTGGAACTAGGAGCCTACCTTTAAATGTTGATGAAGCAACATATTCGGTTTAAAAGGAGTTTGGTCAGAGGCTTTCTTGTATATCTTTGAACTCATTGGAGTTGGTAAACCGGCCTGTAGGCCCAGGGTCAGGTACAACTTTCATGCCCCATGGGGCGTAAAAAGAGTTTTAAGCAGAAATATTAAAACACTTCGCGCCTCATAAAGCGTAGATTTTGAAAACAGGGATCAAAAAAATCAGCTCACGCTTTATGAAGCATAGATTTTGAAAAAAAAGTCAGAAAAACCAGTTTACGCTTTAATAAGCATAAGTTTGAAAAAAAAAAAAAAAAACAAAAAAAAACCCCCCCAATTTACGCTTTATAAAGCATAGATTCTAAAAAAAAAAAAAAAAAACAAGCGTACACAGAAGATGAAAGATACTCATAAGTAATTTTTATATTAATATATATTTTTACGGATATGTACTAAAACCTCCTTATTCTGTCGATCCCCACCGCTTTTTTGGTGCAAATTAAGAATCTTGAGCCCCCAACCCCTTATCCCTACCTAATTATCCTTATATCTCAAAATGGCGCCAAAAAGACAAGCTATTTCGGATGCGCAAAGGCGCAATATTCGTCGTCGTCGCGCTGAAACTGGAGAGACTCAGGCACAAACATTAGCTTGGTTTGCAGCACAACCAGGTGGTCGAACCTTTACTCAAGACCAGATATCGACAGTTACTTCCTCTATATACGCATATCTTGATAGCGACGATCGAACGGATAGCAAGTTTAACAAGCTTTATGGCGAAGCTGCTTCTGTAGATATCTCTAATCCTAATATAGTCAAGCAAATAGAGGATTTAAGGGCTAAATATCACAATGTGATAACTACGCCTTAAAAGATCGATTTAATATGGACGAAACAGCCGTTTTCTGGAAGCTACAACCTGATCGTTCTCTTGCAACACAGCAGACAAAGGGAGGAAAGAAAAGCAAGGACAGAATAACACTTGCTTCGTGTGCCAAAGCTGATGACTCAGAGAGGCTAGAACCTTGGATTATTGGGAGATCAAAGAAACCCGCGTTGTCTTAAGAATATCAAGAACCGACGAAACCTCCGAATTGTTTATGAATATAATAAGATGAAATGGATGACAGGGGAGATCTGCAAGCGTTTCTTACTGTGGTTTGATAATAAGATGCGTGGAAGGAAAGTAATCCTTCTACTTGACAAGTAGGAGGTCTAGATAGTCTGCAAAATGTCAAGATTCGATGGCTACCACTAAATACAACTATAATCGCGTCATTCAAGCTCCATTATCGACGACAATGGGTTCAATATATCCTGCAATAGCTCACGAAGGGAAATGATCCAAATAAGGCTGTAAGCCTCCTTAAAGCGATAGGCTGGACTCGACTTGCCTGTTACTCCTAAGGCAATAACCAATCAATACAGAAGTCGAAATTGCAGCTGAAGACGCTACCGATCAAGAGGCTCTTCAAGCTCAAATGGCTGAAATATTTGGAGTTCAAGACCTATTGACAGTTGACTTGTTAATCCTACTGTCGAAGTTATTGTCGATCAAGATGAAGATATAATGGAGTCAATCACCGAAACATATAGTCGAGATCAAGAAGAAGACGTAGGGGAAGAAGGAGACGAAGATATAGAGCCTCCAGTATCTATTTTGGAAGCTATTTGCGCTGTCCAGACTTTACAACGATTTGAGATGACTAGGGAGGAGGGATCACAAAATATCAGGGCTCTTGATAGTCTTGCAATAGAGGTTTTAAGCTTACAGATCTCAAAAAAGAGTCAAAAAACATTGGAGAGCCTTTTTGTAAATAAATAAAGGAATACCCTTGAAATAGAGCCTCGAACACGCGACCCATAATATAAGGATACCTCGATATATCCTTACCTCTAGTCGTCCCCGAAAGCATCCTTATATCGAGGTTTTACTGTACACGATTTTGACAGGCCGAATGTAGCAGAACTGCGGCGAATGGGCCATCTTGTCAGAGGCCTCATACCCGCTCAACTCCTTTGGGCATTGATATAGTTCAAAATTCCACACGATCAACGATAAAAGCTGTCTCATTTGAAGATATGCCATTCTTCGACCGTAACAACCGCGCTCGCCGAGACCAAACGTAAGCATAGGTCCGGCGGCGGCGTCAAACACCAACTTGCCGCTCGGTTCTTCCACCATCCACCTGTCAGGGTTGAAGCTGACCATGTCGTCATGTTTCCACACGCCGACCTTGTCCTTGGACTCGAGGCATGACTTGGTGCGCATAGAGTCCTGGATTTCAAACTCGGGGGAGAAGAAGCTTGGTCCATTACCCATTAGGAAGACTTCTGTGCCTTTAGGGATAAAGTGCCCTAAGATTTCTGTATTGACAACCGCCGTCCGAACGGCTGATGCTTCTGTTAGAGAGCAACGGAAAATCTCCTCAATAACGGCATCTCTATAATGAATCTGGGTTTTGGAAATCTCGTCAAAGGTTGGCAGTCGCCTTTCTGAAGCCGCATCGGCGTGTCCGCCTCGCAGCTCAGCCCGCAGCTTCGTTTGAACATCCGAATTGTCAGCGAGGTACTTGAGAGCCCAGGTAACGGATGTCGCTGTCGTATCTTGCGCACCAATAATGAATCCAAGAATCTATTGCAGCCGTTAATGACCTTATACAGCCAGGAGAAATAAAGCAGACAGGTGTGCACACCTCATCAGACATTCCCTTTGACTTGAGCTCAGGGGCTCTCTTCTCCTTCTCGGCGAGACGCATCTCTCTGCGCACAATGTCATCCACAGCACATTTAACTTCCTTGTTTGTTGCGGATTGGCTCATAGCCCGCTCGACAGCTTTATCAATTTCCTGCTGAATAAGTCGGTCCTTGTCCCCGAAGGACTTCTTCAGCGCCGACGTCTGCCTCAACAGCCAGTGCGAAAGAGCCGGCACAGGCGACTTGATACAGGCCTCCACGCTGTGCATAATGTTAAAAAAGGACTGTACCATTTCCGGGTGCGGCGCTCTAGGCAGTACGGCCTCTGCGGTAAGGCTGTTGGGGAGCTCCACGTCCATTATCGTAGTGTAGAGGCGCAACTGAGCCTTTGTGTTGCTATTCACCGGATCGGCTCCAAAGACAATCGGCCAAACCGCATCCATGGTGGTACAATATACATCATTTGACGCGGCAAAGGCTCTACCCTTTGCAAGTCTAGCCTTTTGTTCCCAGAGCTGCAGCAGATCCTGGCCAGCCTCGTACATGTAAGGAGCAGCAACGTCTTGAAGGAATCCAGTTGCCATAACGCCTTGCACCCATTTGCGATGCTTCCTGAATTCGTCGTTAGTTTGCATTACAAAGTGGCTCTTCGGCACGACGCCACCCGAGACGTCAGCAATGAATTTGGAGCGATCGAATTCTTTAGTACGATGAACTAGGATATCCTGTGCCTCGCGGTAATCGGTAATTACAACGCACGGCCGGCCGAAGGGGCGAGTAAATAGTTGAACAATAGGCGATTTTAACTTGACATTCTGCGCGCTCATCCAGTCGTGAACCTCTTGCGTTTTTGAAATATGCTTAACCATAGGGCCAATATCGCCGAGCAGTAACTTGGTGGCTGTTTTGTTGTAAGGGATGCCCGGAATCGGTTTGGGAAGTGCCCACCAGTACGCTAGGTATAGAAACACGATGCCGCCGGCAATGTATACAAGAAACGACGGCGAAGGAGCCAACAGAGGGAAAAATTCTAAAAAGGACTGCAGGGAATGCAAATTGTAGTCCAGTAAGGTTTGGATTGAGGCTGGAGTGGTGAACCCCAAGAAGGAACAATAGACACCGTCCGCCATTGTGTTGATGATAACTGCACAGCAGAGGAAGCAAATTGAAAAAGAAGAAACTACAGAGGTACAGTGGTGAAGTATTTTAATAGCACGCACTACTTGCGGGCCCCAGAAGATTCACCTCATAAAGAGTTGTTATACCTAGCCCCCACCCTAGAATTACGACCAATCAACGAGACTTGGTGGGACGTCCACCAAAATATAGGAATGAGAAATTAAACTGCAATTAATAGGATTGGCTTGTAAAATCAGGGTCGTTCAGATATTATATAGCAGTAATAACGTTATAACCATCGATTTGCCTCCAATTTGCTGTTTAATTTGGCCTCCAAACTGGGGTATTTTATCTCTAAACTGGCCACCAAACCGCCTTCAAATTACCTGTAATGACATAAATTGAAACATAGAGATTTTAGGACTCGTAGGAACCGTAGAAGTCGCAGAAGGTAAAGAAGAAGCGAGCTAGGCGACGGCGACGTGGCGAGGCGAGGTACGAATGTTCTGATACTTAATTGTACTGCAAATTTCTATGGACGGCTATGTACCTCAACATGGGCTCTCACCGGTTCCCTATACGGAATATATGCGAAGATGGTGTGGGAAGTTAGTAAAACTACTCTCGACAAGAGGGTTTAGGCGATATCTGTGATTTGAATAGTAAGGCCGCTGATTTTCTCAAGGAGGCCTGGCTAGTCCTATTACAATACTTCACCGCTGTACTGTACCTCCATAAGCAAAGAAGACCTGAAGTCAAAGCAGAATAAAGGCACCAAACCCCAAAAAGCGACGAAACAGTTTGGGAGAGGGTAGGTTGCATGCTTGCCGGTGAGACGCCGCCACCAAGCGCACCGTCCGCACCCCCTGCGTCTGCACCGTCTGCACCCCAACCTCCACCTGCCACAGTTTTAAGCTTAGCATCGGCACTGTTCGCACCGTCCGCACCGTCCGCACCGTCCACACCGTTCGCAACGTTGGCATCGTTGGGGCGAGTGATACATGACCTCCCCCCCTTTGGGTTCCAATACGCTGGCGCACACATACGCCCCCCAGGGCGCTCTATACACCTACACCATTGTGCATGTTTAATTTTTTCTTAGGTAAGCAGCTTCCACCGCCAAAACGCCAAACACACCCCAAAAAATCATTTTACAGACCTAGAAAGCAACGCAGCGCGTCGATACGGACCCGTAAACTTACTAAGCTTGTGACTCTAGTATCCCCGAAAGTACTTTAATAGCCGAAGCCCACGACGGTCTAGGCTATACGCTTTCATAGTAGCTGTAAGCTTGTAGCCGCTGTAGCTGCAAGCCTGTAGTCGCTGTAGCTGCAAGCCTGTAGTCGCTGTAGCTGCAAGCCTGTAATCGTTGTAGCTACAAGCCTGTAGTCGCTGTAGCTATAAGCCTGTAGCTCGCTATAAGCTAAGTACGCCGTTTGCAGCTTTAAAAGTACTGCAACTAAAATCTACAAAAGTTTAAGTTATACGTTTTTATAGTGCCTGTAAATTTGTAGCTGCTGTAACTGTAAGCTTGTAACTAGCTATAAACTGTTAAATACGCTGTTTGCAGTTTTAGAAATACTATAATATTAACTTTTTAAAGTTGAAAATATATTTAACTTATTGTAAAAAAAAAAGTATAACTATAAAAAACTCGTAAATATTCCGCAAAATTACTTTTAAAATTTTAAAATTTTAAAATTTTTGTTACTTTGTTTGTAATTGCATTTTATAAATTCTTTTTGTGTCACAGAATAAATCCACGTTAAGGGTCATTAGGTGGATACGCGAGCACGCCAAAGACGGCAAAAAAGTTGATATTTATAAAACGGTTAATATCTCAAATACCATCAAAAAGTGCCGATATTTCTGAAATACCATCTTTTTTTTGACCTCTATCTGACCATACCACTTTTATGGTATATGAGATATCCTCCAAAAAAACAATGGTATATGAGATATCCTTCAAAAAAATTATGGTATATGAGATATCTTCCAACATACGCTATAAATAAAACCTTTTGGGGCTCGGCCCCTGACACCACAAAGCTTAGCCCCTGACACTACAGGGCTCGGCCTTTGACACTACAGGGCTCATTTACACTAGCTTTTAGGCAGTTTCCTGTATAACAATTGACAGCGTTTACACTTTTAATTTTTCTTTCTTAAAATCCACGGATCGAGATTTTTGTTTGTTTTAAGTTGTTACAGTAGTGTAAGTCTTTGTATTTGACTTTATTTTATTTCAATTTTTATTGCAATTTATGAACTCCGTACGCTTTTGCAGTTTCAGGTGCTAGTCACATGATCATAACTACATACAAATGGCTACTAACAGTTATCGTCGCTGTCGCTATCACAAGGTTCCCCTAGTTCAACAATTACATCTACTTCTTCCATTACTTGTATGCCCAATTCTTGATCAAGGCGTTGTGCCTCTTCTTCTTGTTCTTCATCATCCAGCTCCAATTGTTCTTCCTCGTTGTCGACTTCCTCGTCGTCGACTTCTTGAAGCCAATCGAAAGCTCGTTGTCGACGTCCATTTGAAACTGGCTGACTTGTACAACTACGTCGATTATGACCCCAATCGAGGCAATTACTGCAACGCGTTTGCTTTTTGTTCCAGTTGCCTTTGCGTATACGTCTAGTTCGTGGCCGACCTGCTCCTTTGCGTAAAACAGGTGGCTTGATTGAATTATCAGAAAAAAGGTTTTCGATCGATACTGGCAGTAATATATGGCGGTAAGTCTTTTTGTATTCTTTTGTAGTATACAAATCCTCAAAGTATTGAATTGAGTCGATTTGCAGCACTCTTGCAGCTGCAATAGCGTGAGAACAAGGCGATTGATACTCCCAGAAGTCTTGACAGTCGCACGACTTTTGATCTAAAATAACTACCCATTTTCGACCTGTATCAGGATCTTCAACTTGAGCAATATTCTCATTTGTAGGGTATACTCGAAATCGACGAGAAGCTTGAAAACGACTTCCAAATTTAGCCATAGGCACGTCAGCGAGTTGATCGGATTTGCTAGTTGTTGATCGCCTTTTGAACCATATTTTAGTCACTGAAAGGTATATACCATCTAGCATTTGAAGAAGAGGCATACGCCGATAATCGTCCCAGCTAGAATTTAAGGATTCAACAATATTAGAAGTATCATGGCCAAATCGAGGATATTGTGAGTAAGCTCTAGTCCACAGCTTGTTGTCGATATTGCAAAGATAATCAAAAGCGTCAGTACTAACTTCTTTTAATTTCGCCATTTCATTTTCGTACAATTGCGGCGTTTTAGCTCTACACGCTTTCCAAAACAAAGGCCGTACTTTATTGCCATATCTTTGCTGTAAATTGTCCGCAATATGCTGACAACAGTGAAGATGAATTGCTTGAGGATACTCTTCTTCGACTGCTTTTGCCATTCCTTTCTCACGATCAGAAATAAAAGTATGCTGCGCCAGCAAAGTAACAGGGAAAGCAAGCTTCAAGTGACGTAAAAACCAGCTCCACCAGTGATATTCTTCAATAGGTACTAATGCCCAGGCTAAAGGCGTTACCTTGTCGTTTGCATCGATTCCACAACAAATCAATAATATCATACGATACCGAGACTTTGTATGAGTACCGTCGATAGCATAAAACTGGCGAAGGCACTTTGTAGCCGATCGACAAGGAGCTGGAGCAAAAAACGCCGCTTGAAATACACCATTTGCTTGAGTTTCCAAAACAGCGTAATTATTTGAATTTACAGCTTTGAACTTTTCGATATACGCCGGAAGCAAAGCAAACGATTGAGTTTCGTCACCATACATTTCTTCGAGAATAGCTTGTTTTACGCGGTAAGCCTGAAGATAAGGAATCTTGTTATAGTACTGAAGGCGCTCAATTGACTGGATTTGCTTTGGAGTGATTTTAGGATTATCAACAACCGCAGCACGATGGTGAGGTATTATATACTCCAAACTATTCATATTCGATGCTCCGAAATGACTTGCAGGAGAGCAAGTATGAGGCTTTAAGTGAGTTATATGAACACCTTTCTTTTTAGAATCACTAGCTCTAATTCGGAACTTGCAAGATCGAAGCGTACGGCATACAATATCGAAGCGCGTTTTATCTGAATAGGCTGTTTTCCATGATTCGGAAGCGCTTGAAACGTAGAATTTAATAGCTTCTTTTGCTGAAGATATATTAGGAAAAGTAGAGCCTATTTGAAGAGTCATATTGATCGAAACAACAAATAATCAAAATGTACAAAAAGTTAAAAATACGTGGGATTATTTGAATTTAAAGCTTTGTGGGTCAGGTGCGCTAGTTAGTCTTGGCATGAAATGATGGTATTTCAGAAATATCTCAAATACCATTATTTTTTTGGTGTCTATCTGAAATACCATCATTTTTTTGGCCTCTATCTGAAATACCATTGTTTTAAAAAGGTGGTATGGCCAGATAGAGGTCAAATAAAAAGATGGTATTTCAGAAATATCGGCACTTTTTGATGGTATTTGAGATATTAACCGTTTATAAAAACAGCTCAACTGTAAATTACCTGTTCTTTAAGCGTGTATATATACAATAATATCACTTTGCTATTTAGGACTGTCAACAATCAATTAGCTGTTCGCTGCACTACTGAGTACTCTCCGTGATATTTTGCTATTTATAGTATGTTTATTTTTATTTTCTTTAAGTTTAAATTTTATTTGTTTTTCGGCTTAGTTTTTAAGTTTTTTTTTATTATTTAGTTACGAGCTTGCAGCCTTTTAGCCTATGCGCTGCATCGCTACGCTCGAGTAGCTTATATACGGCTAAAAGAACTTAGCTCGCTTTGCGGGGCTTTATTAAGCTTTACAAACTTATAATACAATATTTTAATAAATCAGCAAGTGTTCTGCAAGTGTTTTGCGAATGTTTTACTAGTGTTTTGCGAGTGTAAATAAATAATTTGCAACTACTAAAATATCGCGTTAAAAGCAATTACGTAATATAACTTAATCGAAGCAAACATAAATAATTTACTACATTTAAAACTTTAACTTTTTAAACAAAAAACTAACAACGCGTATATATGCTTTTTTTTTATGTGTATACAAGCTTATTACGGATTTGTAATAAGCTGTTATTATTATTTTTAGTTTTTTTTTATTCAAATTAATAATACAATGCTTTACTATAACGCAATACTAAACTTTTACTTTTATTTTTACATTTTTTATTTTTACTTTGCTACAGTTTGTTCGCAAACTGTAAACTTACTTTTCAGCTTATAATTTTATACTAATATTCAGTTTAAAATTATATTACTAACAATTTCGCTTTCGTTTTCGCTTTCGTTTTTTCGGAGCTTCCAATTTTTTTTTTTTTTTTTTTTTTTTTTTCGCGTATACTTTCAAACTTATTTTTCCGCGCTTTTTTGTTTTTAACTTTGTAGTACTTTTTAAGCTCGCAAAAGCAACCGGCAGTATTACAGTTTTACGAAATTTAACTGTCGCGCGTTTTTCGATATTGCGAAAAAGCTACTAATTTTTTAGTAGCTTAACAGTTCGGCTTGTTAATTTCGAAACATAATTAAACATTTACGTAAATATTGTAACGGTTTCAGTTTATATTTAATACGTTAAAAAAACTTAACTATAAACAAAATATATTGTAATTGCCGAGCTGTTTAGCGGCTTTTGTAACAACTACTATTATAATTCGAAAAACAAATAGTACTTTTTTCAGTTTAATAAGTTTTAACGGTTTATTTTACAATTGTTAACAGTTCGTAATTAACAAATATTTAGTTTTCGTTGTTTTATTCGTTGTTTTATTTTTCGCTGTTTTATTTTTCGCCGGCTTTTTTTAAATTCCGAAAAGTAAATATTTATATATTAGTTTAAATTATTGAAATAAGTATGCTAAATTAACTATAGTCAACTTAGGAAAAAAAAGCTTGTACTGTACGCGAAGTCTGCTTAATTGCAGTAGTTCAGGAAAAATAAATTAATTAATTATCGAGCTTTACAAAAGTGCTTAGTAAAAAAAGTACGACATTTTTACTAATAACTAAACTATTACATAAAATATAGTTTATGCTTTACGAGTAAGCTATACTACTAATTTTTAACACTTTTATTTGATATATTTATAATAAAGTATATATTTAGTTTTTACTATTTTTTTACTGTTTTTTTTTGTTTTTTTGTTTTTATTTAATTTTAGCGTTTTTTTTTTAAACAAAAACTTGTTTTCGTTTTTTTACTAGCTTTAATAAGCGGCAGTATTTTTTAAAAACGACATATTTAAAAAGTTTTGTTAGTTCGTTTACGAATATATATTTTGTAAATGTCACGGCACGAGCTGTGGATCTACAGATACAGAGGGCAGCTGTGGTACTATACGAGGATCTATAGCTAAGGAAGGAAAAGGGGGCTCGGGGAAAGCAGGCTATATATACACGAAAAGCTCGAGAAGCTCGCCTAATATGGATCACGTGTGCTTGAAAGCACGCGACGTGACATTACTTTTCTCTCCGGAAAAAGCTCGCTTTCGAGCTTTAAAAGCACGGCAGGTTGCTATTTAAATAGTTGTAATTGTCAATACTTTTTTCCTATGCTTTAATCCAATTTTCTAGCTTTAAAAGCGGCCTTTTCGCGCTTGGGTTTTGTAAATAGAACGCTTTCAGCAAATGAAAAACGTATTTTAAGTTAAAAGCTAAATACTACTCGGGGTTTTTTTTTTAGCTTATTTAGCGAGCTTTGTACTTAAGCTTTTCACGCTTTAGTTTGCTAGTTAACACTTTTTTCAGTTTTTACTTCAGCTCGTTTTGAATTACAATTAGCTTAGCTTTTTCCGCAACTTGTTTTGGCAAAAAAGCATTTTTTGCTTTACGCAAACGATCGGCTAAAAACACGAAGTGTATTTTTATAAAGCTCGGAAGCTTTAATCGGAAAAAATAGCTTTTTTAAGCAATAATAAGCCAAAAACTTTTTATTTAAAAATCGAGCTTAACACTAAGCCGTTTTCTGCGCTAGTTTTTTGCTAACACGTAAATATAATTATTTACGCCAAAATCTACTAATCGACAACGCTTGTTAGCGCTTTTAGCGTGTATTTCTTGTGTTCGTTGCAAGTATTTTTTAGTTTTTTTTTATGTTTCGTGCATTTTTTGTGCATATACTTGAGCTTTTTCTCGGTTAAGCTTTTCTCGCGCGTTTTTAAGTGCTTTTTCTGCGAGTTTTCAGTTTTAAAACGTGCTCGGTTTGTAGCTGTATTAAACTTCGAACGAAAACATTATTTTTAGGCTTTTGTGCAGTAACGTAAGCTGCGCGTAGTTTACTATAGAAATCAGCTCCGGCTAGTCGTTTTAATAGTAATTAATAAAAAACTTAAGCCGTATATTAATATACTAGTTAACAATTTTTGTTTAACTGTTTATTTGAAAATAATATACTGTAAAAAGCTTTAGTTTTACTTTTAAAATACGCGTAAACTTGTTTCAAAACGACGAAATAAACTAAAAGCTTTTATTTGACACTATTATTTAGAAAGCTCCGTAACGGCAATAAATACGCTCGATGTATATACGAGCTATATTTCGAGCATTTGCCGACTTCGAACAAAAAATCGATACTGCTTATTTGCAAAATTTATCGACTACTACAAAAAGATTGTTGTGCTCGTTTTTTGCTGCAAGGAACGACTTATAATTTATAGACACGTGCTGCTATAGCCGGTCGGAAATCGAAAACGAGTGCAAATAGCTAAGCGTGCAGTTACGTGGTACTGTTGCTTTTCGGCATGCTTTATATAAGTAAACGTAGTTAAACACGTCGTTTAAAAAACTTTTCTACTAATAGTTTTAAACAACAAAAAGCTTCGTTTTAAAAATTCTTGAATGCGCTGTCGACACTTAAGTATAGACTTTATTCAAAAGCTGAGCGCGAAGCGTTTTTTTTGTCGGTACTACGAGTTTTCTTTGCTATAAAAACAGCTCGTTTTTCAGTTTTTAGTTTTGAGTTTTAACACGAGTTTAAACACGTATAAGCTTCAGTTCGGTGCTTTTTCTGTTTGTTCCAAACAGCTAGTTTACTAGATTAAAGTTTCCGGGAGCAAAACGGTTTTTTTTCGAACGCTCGGCTTAGCTTTCGAGTGCAGCTATAAACAACTGAGCTAAAATACAAGTATTTACTCGGTCGAAGCTTAGCAAAACTTAGTCGCGAGTCTTTTTTTTTAAAGCGTTTTAAAAAGCTACGTTTTGCTTTTTTTTTGTTAAAGCATCCGCTTTTTTGTTAGCTTTTTTTAAACGGTACATAATATTGAAATAAAACTCAAAAAGCATTTCCGCTTAACGAGCTTAGCAAACATTCAGCGCTTTGTTTGTTATGAAATACTCGAGTGTTTTATAATTAATAAACACTTGAATAAAAAAAGTAGTGCTTGCTAAGTCCGCTCGCTACTGTGTTAGCGAGCGTACAATAGCTAGCATTTTTTTGTCGTGTATTTAGTAATTAAGCTTTGCAAGTGTTATAGTTTTTAAAAAGTACTTTACAGAAAGCTATAAGTTTTTAAAACTTTTGCGTTGTAAAAACACTTTTGTTACGATTTCGTCGCTCGCGTTTGTTTTTACTAAGCTTTTAAGCTTGTAGTCGTAATGCTGCAGCACGAAAACGGCTGTTAAAAACTTTTTAAGCAACGCAAATGCTTTTTAGCAGTTTTTGTTAAACTTGAAAAAAACATTTTTTTTTGTAAACTGTGTTAAAAAAAATACTAAGCGCTCGTAATTTTTAATAAAACGCCGGTAAAAGTTGCAAAACTCCAAAAACGACTGTACGCTGCGTACATTAGTTAGCTGAGCTCAGAAAACGATAGTTAAAATTTTATTAAAGTTTACTTTAATGCTTTTTGTTGTAATTATAAAGCTTAAATATTTAGTACGAGTCACGTGAAACTCTGTTTTCCGAATGTTTATTTGTAAACCGGCAGTTTGTAACCGGTCGAAAACTTTGCGAACATGTTTTATGTACTTGTGCTTACTGTTAAAGAAAATCAAAATATTATTTAAGTAAATTGTACAAAAGTTATTTAAATAGTCGAAAAACACGCTGTTTATATACTTTTAATACGTAGCCGAACTGTTTGTCAAGTTAAAAAAAAGCACTTTACACTTGTAAAAGCCGTAGCGCGTGCGAAACGTCGTAAGCTTTTTTAAGTCAGGATTTATGCGTATACAGTAAAACGCTTAGCGAATATTAAGCTTAGTGTAGATTTTGGCTTTCGCTAAGCGTGCTAGCGTTTCGTTAATCAAAAAAAGCGAGTGTTGATTTTTCCGAGTAATCGAATTAAGCTTGCGGTAATTAATACAAAAGCAAAAGCTTTTATTTTTTTTTTTAACAAAAAAAACTGAAAACGCAAAAAAAGCTTAGTTTTCGGCAATAAAGATTTTACTTAAATTTTCGAGCAAGTACTTTTTAACAGCGAAAAGCTTTTTTGTAGTTATTTTGTAAAAAAAGCTATAGCTTAAAAAATTTAGCTTTGTAAGTTCGATTTTGTAGTTTATTTTAAAGCGTAACAAAAGCAATTTGTCGGAAGCTTTTTTTAAAAACGTACTAAAACGATTTCGATAAAACTTAAAGATTTTAGCTTAAACAAAAGCTTCGTTTTTACTGTAATTTAGCTTTTTTATTAACACGTAGTTTTTCGAATTAAAAAAATTTCGAGTTTAGATTTTTCGTTTTTTTAGAATTTAATCGATTTTATACAAATTTGTTGCAAACACTAAATTGCTTTTTCGACGCGTGTAAAGCGTAAACGCGAGTGCGCTAATAAGCGCTATATTTACGCTTAGCAAAGTTTTGTCGATAGCTGTTTTCGCCGAAGTAGCGAGCTTAATGCTGTTTTGTTCCGAAAACAGGAATAACTGTTAAAGTTTAGTTAGTGCTAAAAGAACGACTAGTGGCTCGAGCGCTTCGCGCTAGAAAGTAGAAAGCGCTCGAGCATTGTACTAAAAGCTAGGACGCGCGCGAGCTTCGCGCTGGGGGGTAGAAAGTGCTTGAGCTTTGTTAGTATTACTAGGAAACGCGCGAGCTTCGTGCTAAAAAGTAAAAAGCTTTTTTAGCACTAGTTTTAAAAGCTCGTCAAACTGAACAGGCTTTGCTAAAATTGAAAAAACGATCAGAAGCTTTTGCACACAGCGTGTTAAAGTTTCGCGCTTAGCGATAGTTTGTTTTGCGTCGCGCTTGTTCGCATTTTCTTGTATTTTTTTGTCGAGCGCTTAAAAAACGAGCGAAGATTAAGTAACGAGAATAAGCTTATCGAAAAATTCTGTAAAAAAAAAACAGTCCGGCTATTTAATAATTCTATTTTTAACACTTAACTAAACGTTTTGTTGTTTTAGTTACTTACGTTTAATAATCACGTTGTAAAAATTCAAATTAGCAATAAAAAACGGCTGTTCCGAAAAACGTTTTTCGTCGACAGCAAAAAAAAGTAATATAACATTGGTAATAAGCTTCGCGCGCTCGCTATCGAAGCTTTTTACTTTAATAAAAAAAAAAAGTTGAAAACGTCGAGCTTTGTACTTAGCAATTAGCTGCTCGGCCAGCAAACTGTAAATCAGAAAAAAAGCGTTTGTTTTAGTGTCGATAAAGCCCGAAATGCTGTAACAATATTTATTTTTTATTAAACTACAAAAAATTGTAAAAGCATTTTCGCTTATAAAGCAACGTAAATCGAGAATAGCACGATTTTTTTTTTTTTTTTTAGTACGCTTTGAAAAAGAAACTTTTCTCAAAGCTTTTTTTTTCTCGACTTTTTTTTTTTTTCCGAGCTTAAACTGAGCGACTTTAGTTTTGCAAAGTCTTTCGCTAAGCTTAAAAAGCTTAGCTTTAGAAGCTTTAGCGCTATGTTTGGCTTGCGCGGCAAAAAACAGCTTGTAGCGTAATAGCCTAGTTTTCCGCAGTTGTAGTATATGTTTGCAGCTACTATTTTTAAAGTTAACGAGCGTTTTTTGCTTGAAAAAGCCGAGTTTTAACGAGCTGGAAATAAAGTGGCGGTAGTTAAACTTTTGTTCGGCTTTTAGCTTTTCCGAGACATATTAGCAACGGCTTAAATAAAAAATTGCTAAAATGAAAATTGCTAAAGAGATTGCCGAGCTTGGCGAGTACAAAGCTGCTGTTTGGCTGTAACCGAGTTTTAGTAAACACCGTGGGCTAAGCTATAAAAACTAGCAAACGTAAGTTTCGTTAATCGACGAATAAAAGCTATCTGTAATTAAAAGCTCGGCTTTAGTTTTTAGAACATGTTTTTTTGCCGTTTCGAAACTGGGATGTTAGTTTTGTTTGCACAAAAAAAGAACTTGTATTTAAACTTAGCGAAACCTTTTGAATTTGTTATATAAAGTTTGTAATATTTTTTTTGTTGCTCGATTTGTTTGTTAGCGTTAACTATGTTTATAATAAGCGTTTCGAGCATTTTATTTACAGTTGTGTAAAATATAAATAACAAATAGCTTATTTTGTTTACTAAAAAGCTTTAAGCTAAGCTTGTCGTTTTTCGAAATAAGTAATTCATTTTGTTTTGCTTAGTTTCGTACATTTTTGAGTAACGCCGGAAAAAGCCGAATAGCTGAATTTCCTAACCTAACCTAACCTAACCTAACCTCAATCCCAAAATGAACTTGACTGAAGTCCATTTGTTTCCCCATACAAACTTTAGCGTGGATTTGCCGAGGAAGGTCAAGTCCATTTAACTAAGTTCATTTATTAGGGTTACGCCAAGGAGAGCCGCTAAACGGCTGAAAATCGAATATATAATGCATTATGCGTATGCGACATTATTCTAACTAATATTTTAACTATAACTCCATTATTTAAGTAACAGTCTAAAGTTAGTATTAACGTCGTCAAGTTTTAATAGGAAAAAAGAAATGCACAAACTAAGTAAACAAATCTTTCAGGTGTTAACATAAAGCGTGTATAAAAAAGCATAAAAGCATAAACACGGAACGTGGAAATTAGATCGGCATAGCAATATAGGTTTTTTATTACATATGTTCAGACCGCGCTATGTTTTAAACGCGTATAAAAGCACGAAGAGTAAAATAAGTAAACATGTTTTATTAAAACTATTTTGAAATCAATTTTATAGGTTATAACTATAGATTTATTTGTGCATTTTCTAGAGCAGCAAGTTGTAGTTTGTTCCGAATGCAAAATCGATGTATTACTCGACTATATCAACATTCATTTAACAAATAAAAATATATATAATATGCGAAAAGAAACGCGAAATCGAGTTATTTAAAAAGTAAAACGAATACCGAGTTTAATACAGCAAAAGTCGGGATTAAATTCAATAAACTTCCTTTTCGCAAATAATTTTTTTATTTTAGAATTGCAAAAACCTAAGAACGATAGTATAAAATGTCAATTTAAAGATTTGCAAAGCAAGTCGTGTTAATATATTAGTTGTTAGTTACGCAAGATCCGAAAGCATTGTCGTAAAAAGCATAAATAAAAGAATCTAACAAGGAAAAGTAAGCCTCTACATAAGGCGGGGTGCCCATTGACGTCTTTGGGCAGTCCGTTTTGGGCCTAGCTCGCTAAAATAGGGTTAGCGAGTCCGTCAATGGGCACGTCAATAGGCGGTGTGAAAACTTAAATTTACTCACTTCATATAATATGAAATATCTGAAATTACGCTTTAATCAACTTCAATAAGCATCTGTTACGTGCCAAACCATTCCAATGTGCAACAAAAAAAGTAATGTATAAAGGTACTTATCGGGTTTAAAGTCGCTTAAAGTTAAATCAGGCCGAAGTTCAGGCAGAAACCAGCAACATGGACGACTTTGAGTACAATTCGGACTACCAGGTGTTGTTTTGCAAAAAGCATAAAACAGGTATTAAAAAGCTTGAAAAGCATTTAAAAAATGCTTATAGATTAAAAACAAAGAAAAAGCGACAGTCGATTTTAGACCAGTATACTTCGCTAGTTAAGCTGGACTCCAAAAATGTTCGACTACCACTATATAATTGCGCTCCGTTTAGCGCACTAGAAAAGCCATTAAAAAGTTAGTAGTGTTCTGATTCCAGCTGTAGTCACATATTCGTTAATTACAAGTCTATGCGTGGACATTGCAATAAAAAGCATGATTAGCAAATAACAAAAGCCGAGCCAACTTATTGGACCAGAGTTAAAGTACAAACGTTCTTTAGCGTTGGATTTCAGCGATACTTTATTGTAGCTAGCAAAGAAAGCCAAAAAGAAGCAGAATTGAAAAAAAATAACGAAAATACACTGTTACGAAATCAGCTGCACCGGGAATTCGATGACGCAAACGAGCAAAACCGGAAAAAATTCAAAATTGCAAACCCAAAAACCGAAAAAAGTAACAATACTAGTTAGTGGAGCTTTGTGCAATAGCGACTACATTTCGGCAGCCGCAACATCAGACGTATTGCTTATACAAGTAGGTTACCCGACCGAAAAAATAAGCAATTGCAACGTGCTAGCGATATTGTTAGTCTGATAATCAAACAAACAGTCGAAAAGTTAAGTAGCTTACACGACAACACTCCGTATTAGTTACGAACGGCGAATTCGACCGAGCGAGTAGAAAACCGTCCTATAGTGCGTTTGCAAAATAAAGATAGTTTAAATCGTTATATTGCTTATTTTCGGCGATTTGCGTGCTATTTGTTGCGTGTGTACGTAGCGCAAAAAAAGAGGGAAATGCGTAAAGGCGGCGAATCCGACAGCGGAAGCAAAAAATCGATACACGATAATAAAAATGATTTTGTTAGTAAAATTAAAAGTAAAAAAAAAAGTGAAACTCCGCAGACTGCAGATAGTAAAAAGATTAATGTAATAAAAGACTGCTGCGAATTAACTAAATTTAGCTTAAAGCAGAAAAAGCAGCTGAAAAAAATAGTAAAGTTACTCGAACTGAAAAAAAACGACAGTATTCAAACCCAAAAAATAAGTAGACTTTTAATGTCGATAATTCTGCAAAGTCTAAAAAAGTATAACCGATTTAATAGTCTCGTTATTTATTTTGCTGCAGTTTTAAGCATTGTAAAAAAAAAGAACCGTTTAAAACGTAGCGATAAGTATTCGTATATACTTGCTGGTTTTATGTATTGTGTCCGCGTTTTGTTTGTCGAGTATACATTGCCAGCAGCTACTAAAAAAGAGCAAACGGCTAACGACATTAATCGTTTTTTTGCGTTGCAAAAAAAGTATTTTGTTGTTAGAAACTATAGCTTATGCAGCTTTCTGATTAAAATGCTTAAATATAACAAAACTATAAGCATACAAAAAATCAACCAACCTAGCATTACTTAAACTTAGTCGAAAACGAATCGACCGGATAAAAATGTTAGGGTTAGGGTTAGGGTTAGGGTTAGGGTTAGGGTTAGGGTTAGGGTTAGGGTTAGGGTTAGGGTTAGGGTTAGGGTTAGGGTTAGGGTTAGGGTTAGGGTTAGGGTTAGGGTTAGGGTTAG
>CAKJVC010000201.1:0-359119 GCA_918026815.1 Chalara sp. BL73
CATCTTCAGGATTAGCAGAGTATTTCCATAAGCCAAAGCTTTCCTCGCCAATGAAAATCACCTCGTTCGCATTATCGACCACGCATCCTTCCGGCTGCGTGCCAGTTCCGATCATCAGAGTTCGAACGAGCGTGGTGGAGAGTGACCCGTTGGAGGAGGTGAGTTCGTATTGCAAGTAGACTGCTTCCTTTGAATTGGCGAAAAGAAAGAAACGCGAGTCGCGCGCACGGTGGTAGACGCAGGAGCCATAGACCTCGAAGTCTTCTGGTAGGGGCTGCGAACCACCAGGGATGTTCGACAGGGTCCCGTTTGCAGAGATGGCGAAGAGGCAGAGCGTATTATCGCCCCTGCAGCCGGCGTATGCCAGATCTAGTGGTCTTATTTGGAGACAGCGGGAAGGAGTAGATGATGTCTACATTGTTTGGCTCAGATGCAGTAAAATGGACTGCAATTTGTTTTTGCCTTCAAAGATCGAAGAGAGTAAGTCCAGGATTGTCCTCGCTCTTTGTAGTTGTGATGATGCGAGATACGGTAGGATCAGCAGCGAGCCAGATGGCGGGATCATCGCCATCTGCTCCAGAAGCGTCTGTCTCGTAGACAGCGGTAACGGAGAAGACGCTGCAGTCATCGCCTGTAAATGGTGCATTACATTCACAGTTATTGGCACCTGTGCACTGCCCGTTTCGGAACAATCATTTAGACAAGTGATTTGAGAGCAATCAGCGCCTGTAAATCCGCTATAGCATGTACAGCTCGTTTGTGAACTACATATACCTCCAACGCCGCAATTATTGACTGTTGGGCATGTTGGAAGTCCGACCTCTGTAGCGTTGGTTCGAGGTGACCACTCGGTATTCCGATTGATGTTTAGAGTCGTGAACACTTGGTCCAAGGAGCTGATGCCGAACGCCTTTCCCCAGTCGTCGCGGATTCAAAAGCGTAGCCGATAGAGCCAGATGGTACTACTATTCTGGAAAATGGCAATATCGCTAAGCTCAAAGCCTTCTCCCTCAATGGTAATAGTTCCTATCTCCGTGAGGTTGCTGGAATAGACCGAGATTGACTCTTCAAAAGCAACCAGGTAAAGGAAGCCATCCCCTGCGAGGTGATAAACAGCTGCACCGACAATTTCCTCTTCTGTCGTGGCGGACACCGTAACAGCAGGCGTGGTTGGGACATCTGAAGCAGGAAAAGTGTACAGATTCTTGTCGTTGCCACCAAACAAAACTTCAGAATGGCCAACTGGAATAGCACAAGTTTCCGCCTCAATCGGCACCACAAATGATACGACCTAAAGATATGAGCAACTTTATTACCACATTCTATTCAGGTGGCCTACCTCCACTGGTTCAAAACCATTCTTGTTCGTTTGCAGAAGGTACATCTTCACCTGCTTCTTGCCAAAAGGTAGATATACTGCTCACCCGTCGCCGGACTTCGCCAACCACACAGCGCCGAGAATTCCGCAAGAATGAACTTGCTCGCAACCTCCTCCCTCGTTGCCAGATCATAGAAACGGAGCGTATGCTCCGGGGTAGAAGGTAACCAGGGGATCCGTCCCATTCACATCATAAACAGCGGAAACCACCTTGGTGCGCCCGTAACCGTTGCATATGCTTCAGGCAAAGAGGTTCCATTCCCGGCACTGTTGATATCATAAACGTGGAAGCCACCTTTCTCCGCCGACCCATCGTTGCCGATCAATTGAGGCTGAGAGGCATAGTAGAAGAAGACCTTGTCTGATTCAACGGTGGTCGTGGATGCGAGAATGGGTAACGACACAGGAGGTGCAGCACGCTTGACTGAATTCCTTGATGAGGAGGCTGCTGTTGAGCAAACAAGAACGGCGATTGGAAATAGAGTCCACCTCATCTTGTCCTATCTCGACGTGCAGTGGACAGAAGAAATGAAAGATGTGCCCGACGACGGCTAAAAAGAGCAAGGGGGACATCCTGAGAAGTTGTTCCGTACTTGCGTATGGATCCTTGGAAAGGTTGCAATGCAGCCAAATTACGGAGTAGAGAAACAAAAGCATGAAGATCCCCTTGTGAAATTGCGGGGAGCACAGGGACGTGGTCTAGCAATGGGATATGATTGGCCATCACCATGTATTTGAAGTTGTTTCAAGAAGGTCAAAAGCGGGCTTGGCCGCATGGTCAACCTTGAGATCTGGTATTGGAAGCACGTGGAAACCTGGGTCGAAATTGAAGAAAACGATTGAGTCTTATGCCTCATTCATGCAATTATAAAGAAGCCCTATCTCTAGTCGAACGATCAATACTCGCGATCCGTATTTTAGAACTTTGTAAAGAAGGAATAATACAACATTCAGTCACCACCATCCAGTCCATCCCCATGCTCCGCCGAAGCCCAAAGTTCCAGCACTGCCTTTCTTCAGGCTTGGTGCCATACTCCTGAGCGTGTCTTGTCCAACACTCCTTTGTTCTTCAAGGCTATCTCTCGAATGCGCTCTCGTTCGCGCTCCGGCGACAGCCCCGCGTGTTTGATCCACTCAGAAATATTATCAAAACCATCGATATTGGTATCTAATGGCTGAAAGGTGCTAAGCCCAAGAGTGGCGCGGTGATGGCGACCCTGGCTGTTTCGGCGCATCTCAGTCCATATCTTTCGTGCTGGATCTATTTCAGGGCCCGAATTTCGAGTGTTGCCCACAAAGGATGGAGTTCTGACCATCCCCCCAAGTCATGACTGCCTTGACGGGTCTCTCCTATACTAGGAATATTATTAACAGCTAGTGGTGTTGCCTGAGTAGCTTTGGCTGTGTTCACACTTGAGTATATGGCCTCTCGCTGGCTGGCACGCTGTCTTTTTGCAGCCGGGATATGAATCCTGTCGTCAGCTAATTTATGAATTGCATGCCGGGCTTGGTCAACAGGAAAATGTGATTCAATGAGGGTGATGACTGGGTTCGCTGGACCTTTCAGTATTCGAGGATCTGCAGCTGACCACACGGATTGTGGTTTTCGCCGCTTGATCGTGCCAGTAGCATCGGTCTGCATAATGGTATTGCTAAATCCACAATGCCTATATGTGATTCGGACATTGATATAAGGCGTCTCTGCATCTCCAAGTTGGCTCTCAAGGTCGGCAATGAGGCCATCTGAGCCTGTTGGAGTTGGAATGTTCATATTCCCAAGACGTACTTTGACCTAATTTAGCGATCAGACGGTGCCGAAAGGCTTTAGATTTGGTGTTAATATTGAGGAGTAAATTCTTTCGACCTACCAGAACTAGTATAGTTTGACCAACACCGACAATTTTGAGCTCGTGCAGGTTACCAATGATTTCAGGAATTGAGCAATCTCGTCCGGGAAATAGTTCAATATGCATCGAATGCAAAATTCCGTGACTGGTTTCTGCATACATCAGCTTTCGAGAAAATAAAAATGATAGTGATAAAACGCCGATCAATTAGAGTCTACATTTTATGTTGAGTATTTCCAAATTTATATAAACCTAAGCCTGCACCCTGCAGCGTAAGGTTAACAGAAGAGACTTACGGAAGGCTGAGACTGGCTCATTCGTTTCTTTTCCGTCTGCCCTCCGCAATTTACCAGTGATGGAAACAGCAACCCATAGAATACAACAAGCGCTTTCAACGCTTGGGACCTCAGGGGTGATCTCGATTTCTGGACACAGCACATGGGCAGGTTGTGTTCGAGTCTCTGATGTGCTGTCCTCATAAAAGCATGTGGAAGTGACCGAATGGCCTGAAACTCTACGGCCTGCGCTTCCAGTCGCACAGCGTGAAGAGTTCTTCACACGAGCGCTGCCACGGCCTCCAATAGCCTTTAATATGAAGTTTTTGGATTTGACAGGCCGCCTCTCTGGAACATCTTGATATAAGAAAGGATTGTCTACTATATCGGAGCCACCGCGATGGAGTTCTGAACGGAGGAAAGCGCCTGCGCTTAGTGTTCTAGGTACAGGTTTTGATGCTTTGGGAGTTAGATCTAAGTCATCCTCACTGGTCGGGGTTTGGGAATGGTGGCTGAGAGCATTGGCTGAGGACAAGCCTTGGACGTCGTCGAAGCTTCCATATAATATGCTTGGCCGCTTTTTACGCAACTTATGGACGGTTAATGGACGATCCGCTCCGAATGGAGGACTCCCGACGTTGAAACTCTCATCAAAGGCTCCAGATGTCCCTCTTCCATATATTTCTGTCGGGCAAGAACCGCCCGTGATGGTCTGGCTACGTTTAATGATGCGAAGTGGCTGGGGCTTGCTGGACTGGCTTTCGAAAAGCTCCATGTGAGGCGGGAGTAACGATCTGGATTCCATTGTGCTAGATGGCCAGGCAGATTATGAACTAAAGGTAAGGAGTCGTACCGAGCTCCTTCTGTTGTTTGGCCAATAAAGGAAGAAATATGCTCTTGTTCGTCGTTACTCGTGATTTCAAGCCAGCTACCAGAAGAACTGAGGCTTGATTTACGAAAGTTCCGTCCTGTCACTGTGGCAAAGCTAGATTTCTTGAATTTGAATCTGACCCAAGTCCTGTGAAAGAAATAGGTGAGTGCTTTGAAAAATCCCTTGTTCAGTCAGTAAATAGATTCTAAAAAAGCCACAGTATTTCTCTCGACAACACGGAAGCCATTTACATCTGGACACTATTTTGTCCTGAATGGGAGGTTTGGCACAGATAGATGAATAAATGGCATGAACCTACTACTGAGTTCAAGGCGATAATTGCAGCTGAGGCCGCGATGAAAATTGGTACAAGAATAAGTGCACCCACTGCGGAGTTAGAAGTACTCATAGCCAAATTTCGAGGTATGTTGAAGTGCTAATACGTTGGTGATGCGGAGGTTGTATACCCAAGATCCACGCACAAGTCGAAACATCGCTCGTAGTATAGAAACAGTAGGGCGGAAAGAGCGACATAATAGCAGTATGTTGACGTTTTCGGTGCCGCGAAAAGCTGGACTCAAACAGGCAGGTACCAGTTCTTCGAATTCAATTAAATGCTTCCACTGTAGATTCAGAAGGAACAATGCTACTCCCAAATGCGAAGGGATCATGCTCATTCAGACAAGCTCTTTTCTCTGTAGTTCCGAAGTCTCCATAAATGTACTAATCCTTTCTTTTAGGACATTGAGCTCTTCACCGTCTAGCTTTAAGAATCGAATCAAGTCGTCGCCAGACTCTTTACCAAATAATGCCGCGTCGCTCATGCTAGCATCTATGCCTTTCTTCACCCTTACTTCCCAGACTCCTTCCCAATTCCATTCTCCAGGTCTTCGAGCAGCAAACGGGGCACTTGTGCCACCAGCCAATACCTGATACCCCTCCGGTATACTTGAGTTACTGCCAGTGTCATTGCCATCATCAATCAGACCATCGTTAAGGTTAGAGTTTTCGTGAAAATCTGGAAGTAATATGCCGGATTTGATTCGATGTGATCGCCATGCATGCCATGCTCCTGGGTTCCCTGCAGCTTCCAACGGTATCTGATCAAGTATCTCTTCCTCGTCAAATGCGCCCCTGATATATCTAAGGACCTCATATATTGTAATTTTTGATTGATTTCCCGTAACACCACTAGCAGAGCTTCCCGTTGTTCCTGGACTATTCTTCACTGCCATTGGGGTAGAGGTTGGTGTCAGACGTAAACTCTTTGATTGTAGTCCCCTTGCCTTAGTACGTCCAAACCAATCAGGAAATCCATTTCGTAACGAGAAGCCACCAGGAGGTAATCGTTCTTCATCCGTCGCCGAGACTGTTCCTCCATCTTGAATGTCCGTTGTATACATGTACGTCGTCAGTGGAGTAATTAGTGGATGGAACATATCGGTACTGAATGTTACCTGGAAAGTTCTTCAATCAGCAATTCTGATAATAAATCGACATGGTTGAACACGATTTATAATGAAGTTGTTGCTGTATCTAGAAAAGCAAGAACCAAATTGCACTCACCAATGGCGGAAGAGAAGGATAACTTGGAGGAAATGATATTTGGAACCGAAGAATTGATGGTGCATAAGGTCCTATAAATTCAAACCAGGATCAGAATATGCACTTTAAATACGACTATGAACTCACCCTTTCTAATGAATAGAACACCTGACCATAAAGAAGGATCTCCGGGAGTGAGACTCACGAACACCCCATATGGGCAAGCATACTTGAGACTCGAACTATAAAGATTAGCGCTTCTGAGCACATACCGTTCATATCTCCTGAGGCTTACAACTCAACAAGTAGATTCTGCTTCCGAACAGCGGAAAGAGAGGCTAGAGGGCTAGGGACCATGATTATATAGAGCTATGAGTGTAATGTCGCGTTGCATGAAGTTGATGGGCAGGATGCTGGCAGAAATTTCTTGGCAATGCTAGACCGCCTCGAATAGAGCAGGGCTTAGTTTAATAAAGGCACACTTAGCATATCACGTCTTAGAAAAGTATTGTGAAGGACAAAATAATTCTGTTGGTTCTTGAAACACTTGAAGCTTGCTTGAACAGAGGAATAAACAATAAGCATGAGGAACCTCTAGAGTCTCTGGCTTTGTAGACGTGAGGTAGTCTTTTCTATAGACAAAAGACTCATGAGAAGCTATCCAAGCAGCAAGTTCTCAAATACGTTTGAAGAGATATACAACGCTATTCATGACGCTAAGCATCAGATCTATGATCTATTCTTCCTCACAACAAGTGTTGTGTTACACTCCTCGTCTCTTGATAATGACTTCATAGACTATTGCGTACGTCTGAGCCGGCCCATGGTATCAATACCAGGACTTCCCCACGTGGTTTATTGGCTTCATGAACCCAGTTGTCACCTCAATCCTTTCCACCTAAGCGTTGCTCAATCTTGTTCTTCTCTTGGTCCTTCAGCAACTTGATATCCTCCTTTGTAGCATCATACGCCGCTCGAACTTGGTTGAATGGATTCTCTTCACTCTTATCAAACTCCTTACGAATCTTATCCTTTTTCTGGTTTTGTCGGAGACCCTGACCGCTTCCATCCGCATCCATCTCCTTCAGACGCCGCTCCTCGAATGCCGTATAAGCTGCCTTGAACCGCCGCTCAGGATGTTTATCAATCTTTGTCGAATCCGCGCCTGCCGCCAACGACAGAGCATCCAGGGCGTTATCAATACCGGTTGCATTTAATGAAGATGCAGAACCGCCTTCCAGGCTGTCAAGTTGTGACAGGTCGAGCCCTTTGTTCGCCTTCTTGACTGCCTGTTTGGAGCTCTTTGGGGCAGACTTGAGTGACTTTTCTTCTTCAGCTAGTAAGGCATCTTTCTCTGCCTTCTTCCTTGCCTGCTCCGCCTTTTTAGCTGCTTCTGCCTCTCTGCGATAGACATCTTGTCAGTAGAAGCACTGTGGGTTGAGTCTGCGGCGGGTAGAGGTGTATAGGAGTAAATGACTAGGGAGAGAATGATGAGCCCACTTCTTTGCGTTTGACTTTGCACCTTTGCCCCATTCTTCGTCTTCGGCGGCAGCTTTCTTCGCATTTTCAACTGCAGTCTTCTGTGCAGCAGATTCAGCTTTCCTTGCATTCCCTGCTGCCTTTTTAGAATTTTCTCCAGCAGCTTTCTTGCCTGCCATGATTGCGATTTGTGGGGAGACCCGGAAGTATATGCACAGCGGTAAAATATTTCAGGAAAGAACTTTTGCACAGTAACTGTTATGATCTGTTTTGGTATTCAGATTATGGTTTAAACATGAAGTTTTGGTAGTTGCCCCTCATTGACGACAGGGATCCACCTGATGATTCAACTGTATGTACTACACACGTGACGTAGGCACCAAAGGGACATAGCATTCGTTTAATCTTTGTATGATGGAGGATTAACGTTTTGGTGACAACATAGTCACTGGGTTCTAGTGAAGGCGGGAGGGTTTCCAAGGAATCAAGTCATTAAAAAAGAACAAGAATGGCCCATGTTGTTAGCTTTTCAGCTTGAGTTGTTGCTATACCTCCCATGAAGGCTTGATGCCCGACATGAGACACCAGCCGGGAGAGGTTTATTTCGGCTTTACAACTATGGTATGGCGGTTCTTGAACCCAATGAATTCCAGTGGGTTGAGCAATACATCCATGAGACTCCATTCCGACTAAAAAGTAAGCATCCTATTATAGATTATGCCGGACGGGCATTAACGTTATTATACTATGTGTGACTCTTTTGCAATGCCGTGCCAGTATTTGCTATTTGCAGTGTGTGCTAAGTGCTGGACGACATTCACCGCTGAAGCATAATTGCTTTTCCCATGGTCTAATTGGAGGGTGGATCGTGACTAGATGATCAGCTGGTACAGCATTTGTTGAAGCTATTCTAGAGATATGTCTTGGCACAGGACTTCAAAGTGGGAGCTGTGTGACATTTGGCGTATGATGTAAAATGCCTCATTGTGGATAGAAGTGACACGTCTCGTATAACAAAGATTTGGATTTCACTACCCGGAAATGTCGCATGAGGCCACTTTCGATTCGTTTGGAAACGTGGAACAGCTTCCGGTATACTGCCGTGCAAAGGTCAAACAACATTCTGCATTGGGATAATCCACTACGACTTGTGATGTAGAGCAGCAGTAGTAGAGCCGCCTGAGAAACGCCCCAGATTTACTCCTCGTCAGCACGAGGATAAGGACAAGTTAGAAATGACAGTTAGATGCAGTCTCAAAATATAAGGCTGACTGCGTGCCTTCCCGCTGCCAGCACCCGTGTTGGCCCTGCCGCCCAGAATCTCGCTAGAAATGTGAGCAACTGCTAAGAGTTGACTGATTGACCAGCGTCCTGCAGGTCTATCCCCACCGTCCAGGAATGTTGCAGAGGGCTACGGTCGAGTGAGCGCCGCACCCGCACATGCTGACCTCTTGATCATACCGGCATCGCAACCTCTCTACAACAAGCTTATGGCTCTCTAATAATGCCCAATGTTGTACAGGCTCTTTTGGCCCTTGGTAGATATTGACTTGAAGGCCAGTCGGAAGTGCTCCAGCGAATATCAGGTGAATTCGTGGTTGTGGAACGAGGTTGGCCGAAACATGTGCACCAAGAGCTTTCTGCAGGTGAGGAAGGTAGCATGGTGGCATTCAGATCTTGATCAACTCCAGGGTGTGAGGAGTCTGTAGATTTGATGTTCTGTAGTGATAGCTGTGCGCATGCATGCTGCAAGCAATGGGGCTCTTTAGATGAAATGCATGAACAACGTCAGTAGATTTGCATCTTAATACATGCCGTGCGACAACACAAAGATATCCTTCGCCATTTTAAAAATTGTAGACTGGACACAGGAAAGTAACTCTCCGGCTGAATAGCGCGCCTAAACGATAAGCTATGAAGGAGAGGACTTAGTCGAGCGATGGAGGATATGCCCACTTGGGTTCCTGAGGACCCCTAATTCCACCTTCAATGCCAGCGACCTCCGAATTCGGTTGCGGACTGCCGGAAGACTTTCACACCCATGCTTATTGGTCTTGCTTTCTCGTGAGGGTGTGGGCAAGGACTGTCGTGATAGACAGCTGTAGTAAGCCATTTGAATGGACGACCTCAAAGAAACACGACATTGGCCACTCGTAGTCATCCTACTCATGAGACGATTCTCAATTATTCCATCACCACAACGTGACTAATGGCAGCGGTTACCGCCACGAAATTAACCGCTAAAATGTCTGAAATCCCGTCGCTTCGACCCCTATGAGGCCCGCGATCGACATGCTGTCGGACGTCGAACAACGTGGGCAACCCGTCAGTGACAACTTATTGTGCGCATGGAGCAAAGGAAGCAAGGCCGTCCTTGTCGCGCAAAAAAGACGAATGCTGTGTAACGTCGGTGATTGGCCTTCATCTCTACACCTCAAACTTCATTGCGTGGGTATCTGGAGAGTGGGGATTGATGGCTTTCCCACGATTGGAACACCAGAAGTTCCAAAGACTTTTCACAGCGGTGAGAACTGGTGTAGTCAGAGGTCACCGGTACATCTGCGCCAACGTTTTAACCTTGGGTCCAGCAGGTCTTTGGGCAACAAAGGTTGATGCGTTTGGTAGGAGTGAGGGGGTGCTGTGACGTCCACATCAGAGGTCACAAGCCGCAAAAGGGCAAAAATGGGGAATCTTGGTTATGAAAACATCCCACGAAACTAGCAGGCAAATTAAATAAGGAGACTAACTTGCAATTAACGGAGAAACCAAATCAACTGTGACGGGAGGTCTAGCTCACGGCATAATTATTACACAAAAGGAAAAAAACAGTGACAATTGAACGAGCTCGTTCCTGGTTTTCGTGAGGCAAAAAGACACTAAATTCTGGATTGACTTTGGCGACGGAACGTGGAAAGAGATCCGCGATCCGCTAATTAACCGTATATTCCCTTTTCTGAGATCATGTGAGAGGTGGTGAAGCTGGATATGTGGGAATGATGGATGTGGTGGTTGACAATTTGGTGGTGCTGTACTTTGCGCATCGAATCGTTGCTTGCCACTGCCTCGGTTGCGCTTCTTTTTTTTTTTTTATAAATCGCATTCATCTACCAAGATATGTACAGCAAAAGTCACGAACTCTAAGTAAATGCAATGATGATAACGGATGACTAACCCCCCTTGGACGAGCCGGAAGATTTTGCTCTTGGTACCACCCCTCTGACCATTCCATTCATCCACTTTTTGCTTCTAGCTTGATACCGGGGGTTCCTCCATGCGCCGTCTGATTTCCTTGAAAGCTGAAACTTGTCCGTGGAAGTATGGCAAGTGGGTAGAAGAGCTCCGCTTCAATGCCTCACCCATGCCAACCCGGTCTCCCCGGGTCCATAGCCATGGTGTCCTTTTAGGCTCCGATTGGCTCTGAATTTGGTCAGGAAGCGCTTTCAGAGGCTACGGTTCAGTTCAAGTTCATTTCATTTCATGACACAATGCTACTTGACCATGACCGTGCCAAGGAAAGGTTGGTCCAGGGAGGTAGATAGATTACTTACTTACAGTACTGTCAGTGTGACTGGAGAGTGAGTGTTGCGAGTTCTTTGCCGTAATCGTGCTTATCTGGCGGTTCTCCCCGCATGACAAAGCGGCATTCACAGAACCCAACCAAGCTCAATTCCATCCCATCCCACCAACACCGGAACGACCTCTGCAACGAGAGATACGTCAGTGATGTGAGCTTCAGCCTTCCCCCCCCCCCTCCCCAGTGCAAAAATGGAGGCACCTGACTCATTGTCCGTATATTTGGACCTGTGGGAGACTTCTTATCTGCTTACAGGACGCTGACGGCATTTCCATCAAATCGCACATTGCTTCTGACTGCAGACATCAGATCAGATCAGCCGTGTAAGTCCTGGTACCAGTAGTTGTCCTCAGATGATCGCCCGATGAACAATCAGACTACATTATTAATTATAGCTCATGCGGCAGCCCGTCTAAGTAGCCTACTGCCTACTGCCTGTTACTGTACAGCACTCGGATCGGCCATTTTCCCCTTTTATGGGTTCGTGTGGAAACGACAACCGATCCGTATAAGTAATTCCGGAATCCAACCGGGTCCCATTTCGCTTTCGACGCCATCAGCAGCAGTTCTAGGGCGGTTTCAAGTCACTTGACTAACTTTTGCTGCAAAGGTCAAACGCTCGCTTGGGCGTCCATACTATCCTCACCTGGGCACCCCGCGCGCTTTTTTCCTTCCCCTCCCCCCTGAACTGCCTCTGAAGGACTAGGGAGCCGAGTGAGCAAACTAACGACAGGGGAACTTTTCCAAGTCTCTGGTCCTTGGGTACACTATACAAGGCAGACCCCAGGACCCAGCACCGCTGCTTTTGAGCTGCCGACTAGACAGGTGTATTGGCAAACGGGCCGGCCGCACGCAAGTACCGATACTTCCGTACTCGGCATCGCTGTCAACCGCCTGGATCGTAGTACTGTACTGTAGTACGGGCGGTTAACATGCTGCTGTTCTGGGCGTAGCAAAAGCGCCTTTGGCCGCAACCCGAATGCAAATGCATACTTCCAGAACAGAGAAACATTTCCCTCCAGCACGCGGCTACAACGCACTTGGAAAGGACGGGCACATCGTGATGCACATAAGCCGAGAACAGTCTTCGGGCTACACGATGCATCCAATTACGGGCACATTCACAGACCGAACACCAACAGTTACACACACGGCATATCATTATCATCATCCTCATTCCAGCGTCAATGAAATACAGTAGTATCCTCATCCCTTCCCAACCCATGCCAAAACGCAAACGAACCCCGCGTTTTTCTGAGATCCCAGTTCGCCAGTGATCAACAAGACTGCGACAGTGCCTCTGGTAACCAAGTGTTCGGAAGCACCGACCAGGGTGAAAAGAGGGCATTCAATACTACTGTACGCCTCGTTCACTTGGTTGCTTTTGTCATGATTAGCTGATCACAATTCTCGAGGGTAGAACATACCCCTCCGTAGAACTTTAACTTTTGTGAAGATAAAATATCCATACAAAGAAGTAGACGTAGGAGCGGCAAAAGCAGGCTATCTGCGGAATGTGCTCATGTTATCAATCTGGCGGCAGGCCCAAAACGGGTCTATGCTTTTCTCCTGACAGTATCCGACATAAACGTGCTAGGGTAGGAAGAACACTTGAGAATCCCACGCGGTTTCTTGTCAACTACTCCAGCGTGATATTGAGTGATATTGAGTGACATCGAATCGGCAGAACACTTCAGGGCTTCTCTCACCGAACAGGACTGAGAAAGCAAGCGCGTAAGCCGTACGGGCCTATCCATATGATGACTGCTTTACTCAGCCCAGATGCAGATGCGACTCTACCTCTACTTGGGGTTGTGCTTGCGGTGGAAAGTACTTAGTGTACAGGAAGAGACAAGTCAGACATGTCGTCCCAATTTAATTTTCCAATTTCGTATTTTTCAGAAAAAGTCTCTCGGTCAGGCTCAAGGCAAGCTCTTGGGGAATATATGTGGAGATGTCTTATAATCCAGGTCTTTGTGGCTCAAGAAGAAGACAAGAAGTCAGGGCTAGGGAGCTTTGATACTGTACTACTGTACTTATTACCCAAAAGTGCCTATAAACCTGACCAGCCAAGTCACTAAACTATAAGTAAAGTATTGCCCTGTGCTGTGCTGTGCTGTGCTGTGCTGTGCTGTGCTGTACTGTGCTGCTTTCTGCTACTGCTACTGCTATTGCGCTGGCAGGCCAGGGCCAGTCCAGGCCAGGGCGGCACACCGCCACGGCCGTCCAGTAAAGAGGCCAGTGCTCAACATTCCAGGGCGGCATCTCGCGCTACCAAAACTCAAACCAGGGCCGCACAGGGGTCTGCCATGTGCACTTTGTAAACATACCTCGACCCCTGGCGGCCACTTAAGAGGCTTCCATGTTCCGACACTAAATTCGCGGACTCGTACTTACAGATGTGTGCTAAACTTTGCTGCTCCAAAACGGGTCGTGGAAAGCAAATGCCGGGGCACAGTGGAGCAATGAAAGCAGCCCACCAGCCCACCAGCCGTTTTATTACAGTAAATTCCACTCGACAGGGCAAGCATTAATTTCTTACAGTGTGTGAACTTACGACGCTTGGAAAGGAGACGATTGACGCTGCCGTGCCCCATGTTGCGGATCCGACCACGCTTTCAACCAGGCCAGGCAAGCCTGCCATGTTGCCGTCACCGCTCTTCAAAAAAGATTATTATAATTATATTCCATGACGCCCCTTCTGGCGCTACCCGATCCTACATTATGCTCACGTTCCCCTTCCAGCGGTCAACCTTTCATCTACTTACATATATACAACCCCCATCCTCCTAAAGTAGCACTCCTTTGAATCTGCTCCTACGACTTCACCTACCTTAATATAAACCACGGACAGTATTTAATTATCGGATTGAGCCAGGCACTGAAGACCAACCATACTTGGTCTATTGCGGCCTCATTCATCTGCAACTACCCCCAAATTTCGGAGGCTGGCCAAACCACCACACAAGCTTTTCAGATATATAACATCGCACTTCCGCCTGGATCCGTATAACTTCCAGGAAGCACAAACAAGTAACGACCGCCTCACAGAGCATAATACACCAGTTCTTGCCTTCATTGGAGCTTCAACACTCATTGCAGCGGCTGCGAAACAGCAACTCTAGAGGCCATGGCTAGTGCAGAGCAATTAAGAACGCGGAAGCGGACACCTCCCTTTCCAAAACGACAGCTGACCATTCTTGGTGAGTAAGAAGCTGCAGAAAATCGCAAAGCATGTGCATTTTCAGAGGAAACCGCGCTGATTTCGTATAGCCTTATGCCGAATTTGCGAGCCAATAGCGTTCATGTCCATATTTCCATATGTTTATTTCATGATCGAGGATTTCAAAATCACCAACAATAAGGATCAGATCGCGGTGTATGCTGGGATGGTAACTTCAGCCTTTGCTTTTGCAGAGTTCTCATCAGGCGTTCCATGGGGCAGATTGAGCGATAAAATCGGGCGCAAACCGGTACTTCTCTTCGGGCTTGCGGGTACCGCATTGAGCATGATCATGTTCGGATTCGCTCGTAGTTTTCCAGTTGCGCTGCTCGCTAGAGCGCTTGGAGGGCTCTTGAATGGGTGTGTAGCATCTCTGGCCAATACTTTTGAGTGATTTTACATTTTCTGATGAGTGTGTGCATCTAGAAATATTGGTGTCTTGCAAACGACCGTTGCGGAAATGGTCACGGTAAAGGAGCATCAGCGTATGTGATTAGTCACACTCCCATGCTTGAGCCTCCTTGCTGACTTTGACTAGCCCGCGCATATACCATTATGCCATTCGTTTGGTGTCTTGGGTAAGTCTGGATCTGTTTAGATCTAAGAAAGCATGACTTAATAACTTCTTCAGGTCGATTCTTGGACCAGCACTTGGAGGTGCATTGGCGAGACCTGCCAGACCAGAAGGCTATCCTAGAATCTTTCTACCAGGATCGATCTGGGACCGATTCCCGTATCTTCTGCCTAATCTTGTTTGCTTCGTGATCGTCACCTTTGGTGTTATCATTGGGATATTGTTTTTAGAGGAGACACATGCCGAAAAGAAACACCGACGAGATCCTGGTGTTGAGGCAGGCAGATGGATCCTCAGCAAATTCACGCTTTGCAAATGCATAGAGCCGAAGCACTCGCGTTGTGAAAAGACCTCGGATCCGGATGAGGTGCTGTCTCTGTTGGGAGAATACGAACAGCCTCCTGGATATCGTACTTCAGATGGCTCTCCCCGTCTTCCGTCAACGCCAACATCGGAGCCCGAGGACGAACTTAGTTTGAACAGCAATCACAGTCCCTTGAGAGTGCGGCCTGCTGTAACAAAGGCATTTACTCGACAAGTCATTTTGAACATCATTGGTTATGGAATCCTGGCTTAGTGAGTTATGCATGGTATTTGTTTTCGTGCCTGGTCAACTGACTTGTGATGCAGCCACACCATGACCTTTGATGCCATGCTCCCAACTCTGTTAGCTTCAGGCCGAACAGAGCATCGCGAGAATTGGTCGCTACCTTTCAAGTTTGTGAGCGGCTATGGCATGTCCACAAAACAGATTGGTGGCGTTCTCGCGATCCAAGGTGTATACTCAATGGTGTCTACAGTTTTCTTTTTTCCGTTCATTACGCACAGAATTGGGGCACTAAAGCTGTTCCGCGTAATCTCTCTGTCATACCCGATCCTCTACATCACAACCCCATATCTCGCACTCCTACCAGATTCACTTCGCATCGCTGGGGTCTACTTCGTGGTGATCTGGAAATGCACCTTTGCGACAATGGCCTATCCAAGCAATGCCATTCTCCTTACCAACTCAGCTCCATCACTTCTCATGCTTGGAACAATCAATGGAGTTGCAGCCTCGACTGCCAGTCTTTCGCGAGCCTTTGGTCCTACAGTCTCGGGATTCCTATTTTCAGCTGGTCTGCAGCTAGGATACTCCGGACTTGCCTGGTGGTGCAGCGCCATCATCTCCATTGCAGGCGCAGTGATCAGTCTTAGCATGAGCGACAAAGGCGGCCGCATGGATCCGGACGAAAAAGACGAAGACACTGAGCCTGCCTTCGAGGACCACATCCTTGACTCGAATGCACTGGAATGCGCATTTACGGCTGAAGCCAGAGTAGACGAGTTTGAAGCAGACAATCCTGTCAGATAAACATGTCTTCTCGGGTGTCGCGAAATACGATCAGCGAAACGAATCTCTTTTTCTTTTCCTTTGGAGGTCCATCTGTATAAAAAAAAGCATTCTAACGGCGTCATGTTCACGTTTTCTGTTATTGCTTTTGCACCTTAGATAGATATCCATGATTATTTTAGCTCTTACATTGGCGCATAGTTCAGAGAAGGAATTGGGCAGAGGGAAAGGAGTTCACAAACTATAGAGAAGGGAAACCCAACACTTGGGAAGGAGTTCTTAGCATCGTTACCCCCATGGATTTTGTTGCTGGGCATAGGATAGGCATTTCTTCGGCGCGACTTTTATTTTTCTCTGCGTGCTTCTGGAACAGCCCGCATGAGCAGATGGCTACAACCCCATCAATATGAAAGACTTCATATATTTATATCGCTTCTGCCTTAATGGTCCCCATGAGACAGGTACATCTCATTCAGCCGTGCCCGGTGATATAACCGTCAACAGTCACAAGTCCACGTCCCTATCTGTTGCGTTGGAAGCACATTTCCTCTTTCATAGCATACTCTCCGTAGGTTAATGCACCCACTCAATCTACATTCTGCAAGTTTCTACTCAATAGGATAGCGATTGCAGGCTGTGATCCAACCTCGGCAAGAGCAGAACGAAAGGCGAACAGTTCACCGATCATTGATACAGGTGAACCCAGTAAAATAAATATCACCAAATGGAATAGCCTATAATTCAAATGACAAAGCGCCGTCTTGTGTTAATCGCTGGTATCTATGCTTACTCGATGGCTACACATAAGATTGCACTCCCCACACTCCCAAGCGCAGCCACTGGTTTGGTTTTCCAGAACCACGATTGGCGAGATGCGAGCCTTATCTGTCAGCGATATCGAAGGCCCCTGACCCTATAGATTTTCCAGTCCATGCGTCCCCTCCCGCCCGCACGGCTGCACAGCTCTGTGGGGAGCTTCTGCGAAGATGGACTTTTGGCTCTTCCATGAGCATGAGCATGAGCATACGGATTTCTGTCTTTCAATTTCTCATGAGCCTCAATTGCTCCTCCAGCATTCAAGAAAATCACATTCTGAGAGATAAGCGTAGTACGGGGTTGTGGGGATTTGAGGTGGCATGATAAGGAACTTTTGGGCCGAGTTTGAGGCGAACTTTACAAAAAGGATAGAAGCTTGATAGAAGGGCATTGGGAGGGGAAATGAACATGCGCATGCTGCAATAACACAGAACAGGACAGGGAAGCGCGAACCGTAAGAAGCTCTGCGCATCACCGGCCAACTGCACATACCGCCCTTAATACTGGCAATCCTTCCACATTTTACACGACCTCCCTCTTCACTATGAACCCGCAAGAACCTTTCTCTCCTCCTACACCGGTACCTACCGTACCTCCGCCAGCAGGATATCCCTCGAAACGTGCACGGCATTCTCCGCCTAGCCCGGAGAACGTTGACATCGGCCCTGCACCGAACGTCGGAGGAGAGGTCAAGCTTGGAGGCAAGAAGGAGGCTGCAGCGAGCAGCTTCCGAAATGTTAGCGCGTGTAACAGATGCCGGTTAAGGAAAAATAGGTGCGATCAAAAATTGCCCAGCTGTGCGAGCTGTGAGAAGGCGGGGGTGAAGTGTGTAGGATATGACCCAATCACCAAGAGAGAGATCCCAAGGAGGTCAGTAGTCTCCTCTTATGAAAGACTGGCGCAGAAAAAGCGTAGCCTGCAAATATAATGGATGGAGCATAACACATCATGGCGATTCGATATTGGAACAGAAAGCTAATTGATTCTAGTTATGTGTTCTATCTAGAAAGCAGAGTAGATTATCTAGAGCAGGTTCTGCGAGAGAACAACATCACCTTCGCGCCAGCAGATGTCCTCGATCATGACCTAAGGCCCGGCGTAGACCCGAATATTGTGCATACCCCAACCGACGACGGGGCGCCGCCTAATGGTACATCCACTGCTGCTCACAAATATACCTCTCAGGAAGTAGCTCGTCACAAGAAACAAGATGAGGAGGGCAAGCTGAACAAGCTTGTAAGCAACATTGGCAGCGTATCCGTACAAGGAGCTAGTGATTCAAGATATCTGGGAAGTACATCCGGCATCAGCTTCGCGCGCGTGGTTTTCGCAGCCGTGAAGTCGAGTGTTAGTGGTGCAAACAGCGATAAAAGTGGAGTGAGACCTTCGCGCCCTCCTATCTCAACCAAAGCCGCGGCCACGGGGGGAACATCGATGCGAGACTCGTTTTTCGGCCTACATACCAAGCCCACGATCAAGCAAGCGCCGTTCCCTGACAAGGAGCTGGGTCAGCGGCTGGTAAACTTCTACTTCGAACATGCCAATCCACAGATTCCAATCTTGCATAGAGGCGAGTTCATGAACGTGTTCGAATTGGCGTATGAGGACGGGGATAAGAGGGTTAGAACGCCGAAGGAGCTGTATCTGCTGAACATTGTATTTGCGATTGGAGCTGGCATTTTCCTAGGGGAAAAAGAGGAGAGCGATTTGGAGAAAGAGCGAAAGAGGAGAACATTAGCTGGGAGGCAGTGTCAACCAGAAGAATACCACGCTAGCGCTATTGTGCATTTAGAGGCGTGTCTAAGCCTACCCAGCGCAGCCGCTAGCGGGGATGGATTTGGAGGCGGGCTCGAAGAGCTGCAAGCAGTTTTGTTGCTGGCAGGATTCGCGCTGTTACGACCTGTGGCGCCTGGCTTGTGGTATATAATTGGGGTGGCAGTAAGACTAGCTGTGGATCTTGGCCTACATTATGAAGATGGGAAAGACATAGAGGTTGGTCTTGAAGGAGAGGAAGGTAAGGAAACTCTAGAGCAAAGGGAACGAACGTTACGGGAGCGAGGCAGAAGAGAATGGATACGGGACTTCAGGCGGAGATTATGGTGGTGCACATATTCCTTCGACCGACTTGTCTCAACCTGTGTGGGAAGACCCTTTGGAATCACAGATCAAGTGGTAACCACAGAATTTCCCTCTCTACTCGACGACAAATACATCACCCCAACGGGCTTCCATCCACCCCCTACCGGAACAGAGCAATCTTATAAACATGTTACGTACCATTATATACGACTTCGATTACTACAATCTGAGATGCTACAGGTGTTGCAGCACCAGCAGGCGCAGATAGCACGCGCAGGAGGCGCTAACCAACGAAATCCATATATGCATACCTCGCTGCCATCACCTTTTCTCTCAAAGTTTGACAGTTTCCGTAGCTGGAGGATTGATATCGATAAGCGCCTTTGGGAGTGGAAGTCGAGCGCGCCAACAAAGAAAGAAACTGGTGTCGGATTTTCACTTGAATTCCTGGAGCTGAATTACTGGCAATGTGTTATAATGCTATACAGGCAGAGTTTGAGTGTCCCTCCAATGTTTGAGGGTGAGTATAATACGAGCGACGAGGTGCAGAGTCCAAGTGTGCATAATGTTGAGTTGAGAGAAGATGAAGAAAGAGTATTTTTGAAGGTGGCGGAAGCAGGGCAGAGAGTATTGCGGTTATATCGACAATTGCATCGAGTACATCTGGTGAACTATACATTTCTGGCTACCCATCATCTCTTCATGGCTGGTATTTCGTTCTTATACGCAATCTGGCACTCGCCAATTGTCAGAAGCCGTTTGGTATGGTCCCCAGAATAACTGGGAAATATAAGCTAACAAGGATAGACAATGGATGAAGTAGATTTCACGATCTTAGCCGCAACATCTGTACTCGGAGATCTTATTGAAAAGTGTCCACCAGCCGAAGCCTGCCGGGATGCATTCGACCGAATGTCTAAGGCCACAGTCCAGATGTGTATGTCTACCACAGGATTCTCGTCCTCAACTTCCCAAGGACTTAATTCTCGCCAACATAAAGGCTCGAGTTCATCTACGAACACAGCCTCTGACAAGGACTATTTTATCGCCAATGGTAGCGGGAAAGGCTCTGGTCGTGGTACTAGACGCATGAAGCCAGCATTTGACATGGGATTTAACGACCTTCTTGGTCCGATTCCACGAACAGGCAGTGGTGCACCCGGAAAGTTGACACCTGGTGGTAGCCAGCCCGTCAAGAATGAATTCGAGTTTGGCACCGTCTCTAACTCGCTGACGCGCCAACCGACTACAAAGACACCCTCACAATCGTCTCCTACTCAGTCGCACCATCCGTCACCCAATGACTTCGCCATCTCTCCTCCGCTCTCATCACTTGATAACGTAGTCATCGATCCTTCCTTACTTCCTTCTCCAACATCAAACTTCTCGGTCCCACACCAGCAGCAATACGGATTTGGCCAGGACTTTGCATTCTTGAACTCAGGCATTGATTTTCTCGGTAATGGCAGTGGAGAGAATGGATGGGATGGCACGACGGAATGGGGCGCTGGCGGTGGAGGGGATATGGGCATGGGACTTGGATGGGAAGGAGCCGATCATGATTTCAGTGAAGGGGGAAATGGTGGAATGCCTGATTTATTTGACGGGTTTTTCTTCGGTGGCACGGGGAGCTTTTGAGATGGCGTTTTAATTAAAAAGCCGTGGTGTACGCAATAATGCATGGGGGACAAAGCGTGTTTGTTGGACGAAGCACGATCGGCAAGTACCTTTTATAGCTATGGTAAATATGGGATCTGGGGCATCCTATCAAGCGAAGGAGTTTAGGAGTACATCTAAGTACAGCTGAAGTAACATAATTTGCAAAGACAAAAATCCTACATCAACGAACCCCATTACATGATCTATATCAGTTATACATAACAAAATCCGAGTTTGTCACCCGAAACTCACCCCTCAGTTTTCCAGGCGAGCAAAATTGCTGCTGTAAGTGAATCCTATATCTAGATCAATATGTCGCCAATCGGACCGTATACCTCTCTATCTATCGAATTTCTTCTTAGGTTTGCCCTCTTGGGCAGCTTTGAGAATATCGCATGGCAATTCAGCCGGATGTGTAAGGATGACGACCCAGGGTTAAATCATCAATACCAAGCAGCTTGACTTCGTCCCGAAACACATTTGGCGTCGTTGTGGCATTTAAGATGATTGTTCGGCACCGGACGAACGCGGGACGAATTTTGTTCGCGCGCCTCGATCGATGGGGATCATGTCCCGGCTGATTGTCGACCGGAGCGGAAAGCCATCTTTCTTGTATGATCTCGTCAATTGACGCTCTTTGCTGGGAAGCATGGCTTCTGGGCTTGCTTGATACTCGCGATTCTTTTTTCAGGGGCAAAATTTGCTTTCTTTTTTAGGGCGGCCTGGGGAAGGTGTTCGCCATTGGCGTGGGCTGTGGTTTTTCCGGGAGCGAGCATGCATTTTTAGAGCTGGATGTGTGAATTTTTATCGTCGATTGCGGAGAATACCATCTATGGCTAAGACACGAGCAGGTTTCTATATATGCCTTATTATAACGGGAACTTTGTTGCTGAATAGAAATGATACCTGTTGTTGGGATGCTGACTAAGGAGCATTAAGCGACTTTCGTGGATGTTGATTCAGGGGCTCTTGGCATTCAGATCAAGATCCGTTCTAGCTGAGCTTGCGGTGATACTTGGATCCGCTGAGGTTTCGGTGGTTAGTCCCTGTGCATGCGATGGTTAGTGTTTTATATTACGGCAAAGAGAAATAGAGAAGAGTATGGATATGGAGACCTTCAGGAGATGAAGCCATCCTGATGTAGTCGGACTATACTCTGTTCTCAATAAACATAATGAAGAGCTGTTGAGCTCAAGTCTTAGGATATGGCACCATACAGGAGTTTGTAGATATAGTAGCAGAAAGATTAGGAAAAGTTGATTCAATCTAGCTGAGATATATGGTCTTCGGCCTTTCGACGACGAAGAAGACCATGTCCAAAGCTCTGCCTGGTTGATTTGTTACAAGTACAATTGAGCATAGAGTTATGCTGAAGCACCCTGCTTATGAGCATCCATCAGGGATTCTCTACGCATAGAAGATACATGTCCTGCCTTCGCGGTTTTCAAACGTAATGACAGAGAGTCCTCTTGACGAAGACATGAAACCGTTCTCGGTCGATTCTCTCCTAAGGGTGAATGGATCGCTCTGGGGATAATTCACCCTTAATTCTGCCTCAAGATAGAGCTTAGTTGGCAAGGCTGAGGCTATCTCACTTCGAATATAACTTCCAAGCCACTTCTTCCTCCTGTCCTCCTTTTCTCCCAAACAACGTCGATCTACCATTAAACACCAGGATCCTCACTCTACGACGAAGATGGCGAATAACAGTGCAGCTATTTGTATCTCCCCTGAAACAGCGCTTAGAAATATCCAGAAATTTGTGCACGAGTTCGACAAAATCGGTGTGGACAAGAAGGATGAAAGCAGTACATCTGCTGGTGCCTCCACAAAGACCTCTACCAGCAATGATGAGCAATCTGTTGACGGCTGTCATGCTGCTGCGACAATTGAGAAGACAGAAGGCACCAAATCCACCGAAGAACCCCTAATAACTGTGTTCGACAATCTCCAGAGAATCGTAGACGAATGTAATACTCACACTACACGAACGAAGGAAGTCGAGCGTATCATCAAGGAATTTAATACCGCTGACAATTTCATGAACTGGATGGATCGCCGTAGGGAGAACTGTGATCAAAATCCAGAGAATATTATCGAGTTTTATGCCAACGCCAGCGCACGAGCACGATCCGAGAAGGAATACTGCCACCAGTACATTCCCCAGCTATATGAGGCCGAGGAAGCGGTCCAGGCGCTTGAGAACGTGGACTGGAATTATACATTCGTGAAAAAGGCGATCGGGCATGCATATGAGCTGGATATATATTCTTGTGGTGAGGCAGGGGCGAAGGACTCACCAGGAACAGATGAAATCGAGGGGGTCAAGAAGATCAAGGAGGTTGAGGAGGTCAAGGAGGTCAATACGAAGGTTGATGTCTTCAAGTTTCTGAAGAAACTCAAAATGGCCGACGGCACTCAGCAGGCCAAGGTTATTAAAAATTTCAAGGGTCCGGGAAAAGAAGAGCAAGACTTCATCGCATTGGACATAGATGACGAGGATCTGGGATATGTTGGCGACGAAGTGAAGGATGTCATCGATGTAAAGGACAGCAAGAAGATCAAGGACAATGCGAGTACCCAGATGGACTTCATCGCCTTTGACGATGGCGGCGAGGATTTTGAGTTTTTTGATGAAGATACCGAATACCTACAATCGCTTTCATGCCTTCGCGGTGCTACCATGCCAAGAAAGCATCGCCATAGGTATGTAAAGACCGATGACCATGACGGCATGATTGGGAAGACTCAGAAGACTCAAAATAGTGAATATCGCGAGCAGAGTACGACGGACAGAAGCGAGGCGATCAAATCGGGCAAGGGGGTGGCGAGGAAAGAGGATGCAGTCATGTCTGGAGGATATACAAATATCATTCTGGAAGAAGATGCTCGAGACACTGTTGCCAAGGGTTTCCTCACACTGCACATTGCTTCCAAAGCCGTCCCAGTCACCATCTCCAATCTGTGCAAGTTTCGCAAGATGCTCGGCCATTACGAAGGATGCATCACCGCCGATAGGACTGGCTTCTGTGTACGCTGGACAGCTGATAGTCTCGGTTTTAAGAAGCTCACAAAAGCCTACGAGTCTTATCATAAAGCACCCTTCTTTGATGAGAAAGGCCAAGGATACCAAATCATTATGGAGCCTAAAAACCAGAACGGCGGTGATATGACGTTCTATATACATGAAGCACTCGGCCGACACGCACAACAATGCAAGACGTGATGCGTCTGACTGAGCAGAGAGTTGAAAATCTCGAAATGGTTGTTTTCATTCAGTTGATCGCTAGGCTGAAACTGCGAGTTATTCATGGGAGTCTGAAATTAAGCCTTTAAGGATATGTAGTTGGTCAGCTTCGCGGAAATTCTCATGATATGTATCAAAGTCTCAATAGTCGAGACCCAACTTCTTGTCTATAAACTTAGGCTAAATGGGAATGATAACTTCAAATTTTATGTTTCATTTTTGCTATATCTTGTTTTGCCTATATCTCTCATGTGACTCCCAAAGGCTCGACGGTGGTGCTTAATTTTAAATGGCCTTGGTGCTATACGTCCAGAAGACAATTCATCAGAGGGTAAAACTCATATTGAATCACTATCCATGAATCCCTGGTAGGGCAGCGAATGCTGTGCTATAAATAGCTTATCTATAATTCTGATCAAAAGTCGTTAGTTGATTCAAGGAGTTAATAAGTCCCATGTGTGCTACCTAGAGAAAGAAAGGTTGCTAGTATTATTTGTTAGCACATGGCACTCGCACTTTGATATGCCATTCGCCCCCAAACACTCATTCAGTTTGATCAAAATTAAAAATTCCAAAACTCGGGATCAGGCGTTCATGCTAGGTTGAGCTAGCATTCACCTGATCCGTAGAAAACCCCATGATCTCAGCAGACCAGATCGATCAGATCTCAAGCGAACCGAATCAACCGATACCAGTAAGCTGTGCCAAGGGATTTTTAAAGATTCTAACGACCGGAGCCGGGTGCTTTGTTACGTCGTAAAGGACGCTTGTGCTGTCAAGCTGGAGCCAGGCACCAGTCTAGACGCGACTCACTAATAGCAATACTATCTGCTACAAGTGAGCCCAATCGCAGGTGGAGAAGTAGTTTCTTCGTCTCTCACACCCATGAAAGCCCATGCGTGCCAACACTCGACAAGGTACATGTCACATTCACAAGTCAAGCAGGAGATCATGGAAGAAAGGGTGTGAAGGATTGGGATTAGGGGGTTGGGTTAACAAAGGAAAGCAAGGATGGCGCGCCAACGGTGTGTTTGAGTGCCCCACTCGGGGAACAAACTACTCAAACACACCGATTTCAAATTGTGCTAAAAGAATTTATATAAGTAGGAAAAGAAATAAGTAAGTTAGTTGAAGCTGATTGGCTAGCCATTGGGATTAAGCGAGCAAGGAAAGGGGCTTGCAACAAAGCTTGGCGTGAGATTTGGAGTGGGCATGTATAATGTATCTAGTAGAACAAGGCATTTCTGTCACTGGAGATGCAATTCTGAGGCTATTCTTGATTCCGGCATCTTCTCAGATAGGGAAATGTTCGATCTATCTGCGCTTCTGAGTCCACCCACATGACCTGAAATGGATATAATTTTGCCTCGGCACAAAACTGAGATAGAGGGGCAAAGCAATTTCCCAAACGAAAATTAGCCAATAGGCAATCATTCCTGAACATTTCTAAGGTAAAAAAAAGAGCACTCTCAAGAGAATCCTCTCCTATACAAAACTAAAAAAAACTCCACATATTACAAGTTCGTAGCCTCAAGGCGGGACAACTATTTATCCCAACGGCCCATTGAATTCCTCCGAGAAAGTTATTTCGCTTGCCAACATTGCCCCGACATTATCCAGAGATGATTACTATTCAATCACGAAGTGGTTATTGACAGTTTCAACAGATCTTCAGGGGTCTGAGACACGTATGAAGCCATCTGGACGCGTTGGCGAGTAAATCTACAGAGCTATATATATATCAAAACACCCATCCATATCTGTTTCCAGTTGACGACCAAGCCAAACACATCTCTAAACAATAACCAACCTTCAGTATGTTGGTTTCCGAGGAACTTGTTTTGCCATGTGGACTCGCTCTCCCCAATCGACTGTGCAAGGTATCTCAACATCCGCTCTCAATTGCATCCTCTCAAACTAATCGACGACTAGGTCGCATTGGCGGAACAAATGTCACCCAGCCACAACCCAGGTGAAGAGTTCCCCAAAGCCTATGGAGAATGGGCGGACGGCGGCTGGGGTCTCGTGATCACTGGTCTGGCAACCCTTTTCCACTCAATCATTATTTCCAGTATTTCTGACTCAACACAGGGAATGTGCTTGTGTCTCTTACCTTCTTGGGGACACCAAAGGATGTCGCTCTCCCCGCATCACCATCCGACCAAGCGAAGCAAGCGTGGAAAGTATGGGCGAATACTTGTCAAGCAAAGGGAACAGCGACCATTGTTCAGCTTAATCATCCCGGCCGACAGTCGCCGCTCGGCGCTGGAGGGAAATCCATCTGGACGAAGAATGTCGCGCCTTCGGCAGTGAAGTTGAATTTTGGACCAAGCTTAATAGAAAGGGCAATAGCCACTATTGCGTTTGGAACGCCAAGGAGCTTGACTGGGGAGGAGATTGAGGATATCATTGAGATGTTTGTTAATGGTGCAAAGATGGCTGAAGAAGCCGGGTTTAAAGGTTAGCTTTCAACATCATGGCTGGCAACTTTTCACTTGCCTTGGGCCGAGAAATCGCAAGATTATTATCATCCAAATTGGATTATTGCTAACAATCCATAGGGATACAAATTCATGCCGCGTGAGTATTATGCTTCTGGTTGAGAAACATCTCATTGACCTTGAAATAGCCATGGCTATCTACTTGCTCAATTCATGTCCCCCAAAACGAATCTCAGAACGGATGAGTTTGGAGGGACCGCTGCAAAGCGCGTCGAGATTGTCCTTCGAATCATGAAAGGCATCCGAGAAGCTACAAAGAAAGGATTTTGCGTCGGCATCAAACTCAACAGCGTGGATGTCTCTGGCCCAGACTTATTGGAAGAAACGCTGGAGCAGATAGGGCTGATCATCGAAAATGGTATCGATTTCATCGAGATTTCAGGTGGCACGTATGAGGAGCCGTTAATGGTACAGGTCAAGAACACGGAGATTCCCGCTTCGGCTAAACCTTCGCAACGTACTATTGAGCGTGAGAGTTTCTTTATTCAATTTGCTGAGACGGTGAGGCAACGTTTTCCCTCTGTTGTCTTGATGGTGACCGGTGGCTTTCGCACCAGGGTTGGTATGGAGCGTGCGTTGCAATCAAAAGCTTGCGATCTTATCGGGCTGGGCAGACCAGGCGCTGCTCTTCCAAAATTACCGAAGGAGATCATACTAAATGATTCTATATCGGATGAAGCGGCGACTGTGCGACTCAAAAAGGCCCAGTTGCCATGGTGGGAGAGCCTGGTAGGAAAGAAAATTGCTGGTGCTGGGGCAGAGACGATATATTATTCTGAGCAGATTCAGCGAATGGGAAAGGGGTTACCGCCCATCGAATCTAGGGCATAAATCGGATTGCAAATTCTAGAGAGGGTTTAAGTTGTATGAAATGCTCTTGGTACTCATTATTTGTAGAGATAATATGTAAAGAGTTGTGCCCTTAAGGTTGCCGGAAATGTTGCATGTATCATAAATTTTACAATATACAGCCACGTGAACTTGGGTACTAATAATTGGTAATTGCAGTGTAAAGCACAAAAGTGCTACGAGAGCACTAAGAAGGGTCCGTACATGAGAAAATCCCTAGTATTATCTCCTTCAAAACACCATTATTCTTTTCTTTGTTCTATTTGCGCAAGTTCCTTATATTCCCAAACTCCAAGAATATAAAAACCTTTTTTCATCTTCGGCCAGCTGTAATTTTTCATTCAGCTTCTTTTTCTTGCATCGAACTTAATCTGTCTCCCCCCCCCCCCCCAAAAGCCCTTCCCAAATGCTCGGCACTCGCGACCTCTTACCCGCACATCAGGAACCTAACTAATCACCATTACTTTGACTTCCGAGCCTTCTCATAGTAGTATATCGGTCCTCTATATTGCATATCTCAATGCCTTGCCTTTCTGCATCGATGTTTCGGGCAGACCAGCGCTAGCCTCGCTAAAGTCAGGGGCCTACAGGCGACCCACCTCAATATACATGACTCGTCCTTCAGCCTTACATAGATCTCTGAAGAATCGACTAGAGGCCAACGACAGTTATGGAGAACAAGTTGGAGGGAAGCGGTGAGGCGGGCATGATAGGCCAAATGAAGATCAACAGCAGATTAACAGATGAGGAGGGAAAGTTATGGAAACAATGGAGAGCAGCAGCATCCCATCCATCACCATCTGCCCTGCCAAACCTACCACGGCTTCACATCTTCTCTGGGATGGCTCCAAAGGCTGAGATCTCCTTGCTTAGTAACAACTTCATAGATGAGATCACAGAAGGAATGAGCAATTTGATGATAGCTGACCGTTTTACCAAATTCCTAGAGCTGCCTACGGAGCTTAGGACAGTGAACGAGTTAGTATCGTAGTATTTAGTAATATCGAGTCTCGAGACATATGAGATCGACTTTTTGATACTACGCTAGTATTAGTATGAGATATCTCGTAGAGCGCTAGTATTAGTATGGAAATCGGATCTCATATCATATTGGTAATAATACTAAATACCGTGCCAAGGCTAGTTAGTCAGCTGAAATGCGGCTCTGCAGCTAAAACGTACCTAAATTATCGCGGATTTTCTGCTCCCTGTCATCACCAACCTTCTTTTTTCATCACAACACTATCACCAATATTTCTTTTTCTCTCCTTAAACGCCACTACGAGGGTTCCTGATACGATTAGAAACAAAAACCATGTTATAAAAGGGGTTATACTAGGTAGCCGGCTCGCGGAAAGGCTTCCTAAGCAATAGAGTTGTTGAGCTACCATGGTTCTTGAAGCGCCAACGACTTTACGGAAATGAAAATCGACAATATTACCAGGTCCTGAACCTTTCGGCGTTTTAGGAATTCGGAAATATGTCGATTTTGAGTGTGAAATAGCTTATATTTGGAAATATCATGCCGTCGACGGGTCGAAGTGGAAATGAGGCTGTTACAGTGCATTTTGCTATGGGCATTAAGCTTGTAACTATTGCCTTTTTTGGTGCGAATAAACGATTTTAAGCAGTTGGAAAGCCGGGCGACGATGATAGATCCTTGGAGTAACGCGCGGCATGGCTGATTCGAGTTTCGAGAAGTAAGAGATTTTCGTAGCCTTGTAAATTGGCTTTGTTTTTGGTGATTTTAAGAAACGCGAGCTGATGCTGTTGAGTATAAAACCTCGACCTTTCTATTCTCTCAATTCAGTATTGCACTTCTTGTATTATCGAATATCCTTCAGTATGTCGTTTTCAGAATCATCACCTAATTGCCTTCTCGATCATGCTCGAATTGAGCAAATCGAGAAGGATAAAGCGTTAGCAAAAGACCTTCAAGAGAACCAAGCTTCATGGAATGAAACGATGTCAATCGCTCTTAGTGAGGAACTTACAAAAGATATCACTCCTGACCCATTTGCAGCTTCTTTTACTACTAATAGTAAGCTGGAGGTAGAAGAATCTGCGACATTAATCGCAACTTTTGCTAGCTCTCAGTCAGCTTCTGCAACCGACGATTGTGAACTTGATGATAAACGCAGTTCTAACGTATACAATCATCAACTTAATCCAAATCCTCAATTTGTACACCGCGACGACAAAGGCAGAAAGGTGTGGTTGTGTATGCATTGCAAAAAAGCGTACAAAGTGACAGGAGGCACCAAAATCATTCGGTCGCACCTTTTGATCGCTCACGACATCCACAGCGATTCTATGCGCCAAACAAAGCTGAAAAAGGTTCGAGGAGCAATTGAAGATGCGATGGAAAGAGCTGCGAACTTAGGTAACGTTATTGCAATTGTATTTTATTTGTTTTGGTGTTGTAGTTGATTGAATTGACTAAATCGAACTGACGATAGCGGGGTAAATCGAGAGATTTTGCCAAGACTTTACCCCGCACTAGTCTTATTTCGTCACGAAAACCACTTCAACACCACATACTAATTCCTTTACAATTGACTATGCTAATTTAGTACTTTATAGAAGCTTATAAACGACGTCGAATTGCTTTAGAATCCGAAATTCCTTCAGACGAACCTCGAATCGATCCTCATGTTCTAGAAATACTAGTTGTTAAATGGGTGGCGGCTGCATCGATATCCTTGAATGTGGTGGAGAGCAACGAATTCCGATCGATTTTACAATACCTCAATCCTCATGTGACAGCTTATCTCCCTACTACGGGCTATACAATAAGAAAATGGGTTGATCGCATGTTGGAAGAGCAACAAAGGGCTCAATTAGAGAGAATTGCTCGTTGTCAGTCAAAGATTCATATTACGACCGACGCGTGGTCGTCACCTAACGGCATACCCACTTTAGTCATCATTTGCTACGGCATTTTCGACGGCAAATACGACCGCATTCTCCTTAGTTTGGATGAGATAATTGGAGCTCATACAGGCCGAAATCTTGCTTTACACGTTGTTAAACGTTTAGAGGATTGGAAAGTATTTAATAGCCTTCATGGGCTCGGTTTTGTAGTAACTGACAACGCTTCGTCGATGGACGTTATGATGCGCGAGATGAGCGAAAGTAAGGTTTTTCGACGCTTCTTTTTTTCTGTAAAATAATAAGCTTTCCTACTGACTTTTGCAGTTATTCATGAGAAATACAGCAGAGATTGGGACCCTAAAATTCATCGAATTCGCTGCCAGGGTCATATTATTAACCTGGCTAGTCAATCTTTCTTTCATACTGCCGCTGAGGATTCTATCGACGATATTCTCGCTCCAGCCAACAACGCTTGTTGGGATGCTCTTAAAGAGGAAGAATTAAAAGAATGGAGAAGATTTGGGCCTATTGGTAAAGCTCATAATAACGCTAATTTCATTGCACGTTCTCCAGAACGTTTACAACAATTCAGAGCGATTTCTGGAGGGTGGGTGATTCGTCGTGATAACGTAACAAGGTAAGTTAAAACTGGTCATATACAATAGTTACTAATTGTTCCTATCTTCAATTAGGTGGCATTCTCTTTTGAGAACGATCAAATCAATTTTATCACCTTGTATTCGTGAAGCTTTACCCAAATTCTACAGAAAGCACCCTAGCGCGATTCCTCTTCCTGATCGAATTACCAGCGACGATTACGTTGAGCTAGAGCGTATTGTAGAGTTCCTTCAGCCTCTCGAAGACGCTACTCTATTTACGGAGTCACACAAAGGTACTATCGAGAGATGGTTACCGAATTTGGAGTTCGTGATGGAGTGTTTTGAGAAAGGCAAGGAGCGCTATAAAGATCACGCTTTCCTTTCGGCGTCGATCAATTCAGGATGGGAAAAGCTTAATAAGTATTACATCCTTACAGATGAATCTCTAGCCTACGCTCTTGGTGTTGTATTAGATCCTACACAGAAATGGGCTTATTTCGAAGAAGCTTGGGCCGATCACCCACAGTGGTTAATTTCAATTAAGGAAAGGGTCGAGGATTATTGGAATGAGGAGTACAAGGATAAGAGTAAGTAGTTGAAGATTCCGGCGTTTAATACTAACTAATCCGTAATTATAGTCTCTTGTACTACGACAGCTTTTTCTAATTCTCTCGACGTTCAAGAGATCTCTCAAAACGCGTACTTTGCTCACTTACAAAGGCGTCGACGTTCACGCTCTTTAGCGCCAAAAGATGAGCTACAGGAATACTTTTCTCTCCCTGCAACTCAAATAGCTCTTGGCGATTCCTTCGACCCTCGTATTTGGTGGTTGTCACAGCAAAAAAGATGGCCAAATCTATCCCAAATGGCTATTGATATTTTGGGAATACCTTCTATGTCGACCGACGCTGAAAGGGCGTTCTCTAGCGCAAAATTGACTATTACGGATCGTCGTAATCGTCTTTCTATGGCCACTGTGGGGGCTTTGGAAAAGATCAAACAGTGGATGGGCGTAGATCACTTTATCTACGAAGATCTTCTCAAGGATCAAGAGCTTGTAATAGAGCAAATTTAGGTGAGTGCTCGTGGTGTTTTAAAACGTGATACTAATTAGGAATAGCGTCATTTAGAGTTGGTGTCATAGTATATCGCAGTATAGTATGATACAATATAAGATTGCAGATTTTGCTGTGATACGTATGCAAATTTCAAATCTCATATTGCGTGGTGTATGGTATTGTATTTTAGAGGTCGATATATCACGAGAATACTAACTCGATCACTGGCTTAGGATAATAATTTGGAAACTAGCGCTACCTCTGTAAGTTTTGACTCCATGACGATCTGCTCCCTAAGTTGTGCTGACATAACTCCCGTAGCCCACCAACGGAGCTGTTCATAGAAGCAATCCCACGGCCGTTCTTCACCAAACTCTCTATCCATTTTCGTTATGAGCACAAATACTATCATGATCCCGACTGTAACCGATTCGTGACTCCCTTCTTGCCACGGCAAAGAAGAGCGGCCAGTGCCGACCAGTGTCCTATCAGAACCAACATCTATCAAGTCTGCAGAGAAGCTCACCAGATCTTCCAAGAGACATTCAGATTCACGCTAAACAGCGAGCAGTCCTTGACATCTGACAGCAAAGCGCCAGAGATCGTTCGCTTTGGGAAGAACACAATAATCAATATCGAGGAACTCTACGAGCTGGTGATATACCTGGAGAGCTGGGATGTCATTCACGTTCCGGTAGCGCACAACTTCTCCAGTATAAGAAATCTCTGTTTGCCGTTCGACATGCTTCTTGCGCACTGGCCAGACGGTAACCGTCATGTTGGCCCAAAGAGGGTAGCCGCTTTTCTTCACAGTTTCCCTGATCTGCGCTGCATTGGATACTCGCTCTACACATGGCCCGAGGGAGAGACTCTCAGGAAGGCGGAGTTGAGAGAGCTCCGAATCCTTTGCAGGTCAATGAATCGGCTTGCTAGGGCGCGTCCAACTTCGAAAAGATGGGTGCAAACCGAGGATTCAAAACAGACCTGGGATACCTATTTTACCACGCTCTACCCGCGAGATGAAGGCACAAGATATATCGTCTACGAATTACTGTAGGATTTAACTTACACGGGCGAACACGGTGGATCTAAATGGATTTCCGTTCTTCAGCGGGAGTAATGGTGAGTTGCTATGTTGCATTATACCTGAGTATCTGCTAACTAGAGCTGAGAATCAGTTCGCAGGTCATACATATGCGTCCCAAATCTACCCACACCTTAAAACTCGAGCTTCCTAGTAGCAGAGGCAAACCTTCATATCCTGCACACGTCAATAACTACAAATCTGAGCCCGCAGGAAAGGCCCGCGAGCTAAAACCAGGGTAATATCCAGTAATTGCAATAAAAATATCAAGACTTCTTAATGCCGTCCGAGCTTAACACCATCAGCGTCCACGTCTCAAAATTCCAGCACCCACAGCACCCGCCCTGCGAAAAGAGCATTCAAACCATTCCAAAACTCCACAACCACCATCCCATCAACCCAAAAATCTACCCCTACCACCTATCTCACCCTTCCCCTTAACAACCCGTAACCCTTCCCCCCCCCCCCCCCCCAAACAAGCGACCCTTTCAAGATCCCCGAAAAATGCGAGGCAGGTGACATATGCAAGCCATACCGAGCCTCCCCGGAAGGAGAGCGGCACCGGCAAAGCAAGCGCAAAAGGCAGCATCGTGCACCGTATCAGCGAGGCATCGGGGGCCGCTTCAAGGCTCGCTCTGCCTTCTTCGCAAGCCGCAAGTACGGCGCGCGCTGAAGCAGGCAGCGGCGTTTGAAGCCAATACTTGCGGGTGCGCGAGCGCCTTGCTTTCCGTGGTAAAAGGCCGATTCGGGCGCTCACCTGGTACGCTCTTTTAAAGGATAGAACACACGACGCTTGATGGACTAATTCGTCTTTGGTGCGTCATGGTTCTAAACCCTATGGTCCGAAAGAGGTTATCTGAGACTTGGTGTTTGAGCAGGGGAAGATGGTGGGAAAGGCGGGTGAGAGATTTCTGGCAAATATGTCCTATGTATATATCTATATATAATTTCCATCGCTGTTCTGCATCTCTAATTTACAAATACCACCTGTTTCGTGTGGCCGTGATTCTGTGACCATATCCAGAATACCCTGGTCATAGCATCGCCATCGATGGCAGTCCTTCCTAGCATACTTATACAAGCAGAGTCATCACAGTGACTCTTGGGGTATCAGCAACTCTCTTCATTGCCTTTCATTCGGTCATTAGCATCATATACCAACCCGTGGCGCTCAATCATATAAACGCCCCACCATCGTTCTGATCATCCCTTCGATACGATGACTTTGCTCTCCCTTTTGCATCCCCACCTTGGGCATCCCATTTCCTTTTCTGCCTCTGATAGTTCTCCTCATCATCAACACTTCCTCCTAGCTCCAGGTCCTTTGTATCCCTCCGTTTCGGCGGCGTCAAATCTCGGGGCGGTCCTCGATCAGGGCTCTGGCTTTGTGCTCTTGGCAGTTTATCTTCTACGGACCAATCATCATCGTCATGCTCATCATCATCGTCATCATAATCAGGTGTGCTTTCTTTACCTGTTCGTGTATCTCCCTTGACCAGGCCAAGCCTCTCTTCCTCCGTAGCACCCTTAGATGCAGCACTGTTTTTCCGCGTGCTCATGCCTTTGCGGATGATGGGCGATCGGGATTGTGCGATAGGTTCCTCGGGTGGAACAGGTGAGTGGGCGTGGTCGCGTCCTTTGCGGAAGACGTTCTGGAAGGAGAATTGTCGTCTCGCAGAGTGAGGTGGAGGCGTAGGCCCTTGGTCTCTCAGAGCGGCATGGGGATGCAGACTACTCCCTTGGCTACCGGTGCGCTCAGGATCGAGGATTGTAATATGACGCTCGCCAGCTGCGCCTTCATACTCGGTCTTGCCATATGGTGTCAAGTACGGCTTGCTTCCTTGATCATGAGTATAATATGACCCGTCCGTGCGGCCATAGCTTGGTATAGATATTTGGGTGAGAGGGACAGGATGCATCGGGCTTTGCATGTCGCTCTGACCACTTGTGCTTGTTACAGTCCCATGACGGCTTGGCGTCATGATTGATCGAGCACGTGTAAAGAGGGAAACGCTTGTATTGCGTCTTTCCCTTTCCCTTTCTCTTTCCTCGTCGGAATCGGTGTCTTCTGGGAAGTGAGACATGCCAAGAGGTGGGTGCGGTGTTTCTTGATATGGCGGGAATGGAGTTGAGTTTCCTCTAGATCGCAGACTGTTCGTGCCTATAGTCGTTCTCCGTCTCCGTAGTCCATCCCATTCGAATTGCTCATTTTCTCCAATAGGAAGAAGATCTAGTTGTTTTTCGTCATGAATTCTCTTTAATTCTTCGATCTCTTTCTTTTGTCGAACTGTGGAGAGTCTTCGGACGATCGCCGCAGTCCCTCGAATGGCATCAGCCTTTGGTTCGGATTCGGGTTGCTCTTGCTCGGCAATGGTTCGGACTTGGTCCAGGTTGCCAGCGAAGACTGCGGTATCTGGGACATCCTTGGCAGACTTGGAGAGCTGGAGGAGGACGACTCCCGCACAGATAGTGAAGAAACCCATAACGACCGTTATGATAGAGGTCACGGTTCCTTTGAAGCCCCTGAATAGGATAGCGGAAGTGATTATCGTGGCACTCGTAAAGAAGACATAGTAAGTTGGCGTTACTAACGAGGCATTGAAGATATTGAGTGCTTTCTGTAAGATATTAATGCATGAACGCTAAAAACCCAATGGGAAAAAACCTACATTTAAATAGACGATCTCTGTCAATAATGTGACGATGACGAAAACGAACAAAACGTAGAGGAACCATTGGTCATACTGCTTTGTGCCCTGAATCTGTGCAATGATTGCTGAACCAAGCCCCTGTGTCGCTACAACACTGAGACCTCCGATCAGACTACAGATGGACAAGTATACCAACATGGACTTCTTGCCGTACCGCGGGCCTGCCCAGAGTGCGGTAAAGATAGAGCCCACGATGATTACTCCAGCATAACTCAGGAACCCTGGGGCAATGACGAAGTCCTGCATCTCTTGGATATTTGCAACGGCAGATTCGCTAGGAGCGTTCATCACAATTGTTACTGATCCAATAATGCACAGGAAACACCCAACCATTCCCACCATGCTGAGTCGTTCCTTGAGAAATATGGCAGAGAGAATGGCGGTAATCACCACGGATAGAGCACCCATTGGCGTAACTAAAATGGCATCGACGAAAGCATATGCGACAAAGTTGCACACCTCTCCGATAATCATCAGGGTCATGCCTCCCCACCAGTACCAATTCTTGAGATATCCATATCCTTCGCCTGCCACCTCGTCATATTTGACATTGGCCTTCAATAATCCAACCTTTTTCAACACGAATGATATTCCAATAAAGACACCGGAAGCAATGGCTAGTGCAATTCCAACTGCTTTAAAAATGGGAGGACGAGACTGCTTCAAGGGATTGTGGGATTCGGTCTCGTTCGCTCTTGCGTATATCAGATGTGCCGTCGCGAGCGTATGTCCAACTTGATCCATGATGGCCGATGTTCACTGGCGGATGCCCGCCGGGAGAGCGCGGAGGTTTGTGGTGCTCAGCAGGCGTAGGAATGCTCTCAGCCTTGTGGTTGAAGCCGTTCGGAAAGGCTGTGATGATGCTGCTTCGGCGGTGGTTCTTGGTGTTATAATGGGGGCCGCATATAGTTTCTGTAGTTATATAAACCGAGGGGTTATATGTTTGCACGGGATGCGCCGGCGAGTTTTCAATTTTGTATATACAGATGGTGTTGGGCTCGGGGTTACAGATGGTCGTTCCTAGACCTCGTTGAAACGGTTGCCGTGCGAGACGGTTTTTGTTTGGGATCTGTGCTTGAGCTGGGGGGCTAGGATTGTCGGCGCAAATCTAGGAAACAAGTGGGCTCGGAGATTGAGCCTCTGGATGGAGATTTGGTTTCCGAATACAAAAATCTATAATATCTTTTGACAAGTTCGGAATTTTGAAATGTTGACAGGTGAGGAGTGTAAGTATCTTTGCGGGTTGCGGGTCGCAGAAGAGCACACAAAGAGAAGTAAGTGATGGATGTTTCCCAACCCCACAGTTCCAGGGTAAGAAGAGATGCCCAGAGCCCAGGAGCCAGGGTGTGCCAGGCGGGTGTTGGCAGGTTGTCGCAATCAAGGAGAAGGCGGCTGTGCAGCGTGGAGGCAAATGTTGAATGTGACTGGCTGCAGACCAAAGGCCAGACTCCAAGAATGGGTTTCTTGGGTGGCGGGTCGAGATTGATGTTCAGCTGAAGGGGGTACAGTACCGTATATGTACTATATAGGATGTAAGTTGATGGTTAAGTGTGGGTTGCGTAAGTGTAGATAAGGGTGTGAGAGAGAGAGAAGCCAAAGGAATGATGGGATGGATTCACAGGATATGATCGATTGTGAATGTTCACGGTAAATGAGTACACTGCACAGTGATGAAATGCACCTCTTTATCAACGAGCTTGATCGGGCTTGCTCTTTTGCAAATCTTTACCCCCAAGATCTTCAAAGTTGGTTGTTGGTGACGCAGCACAACGAGCCGACACTCTTCCCCCCCTGGCCATGCTTTTTCCAGGGAAGGATTGGTACGAACCCCCTCATCTAATTCAGGAACCGGGCTCTCCGATCTGCCAACAATTAATTAATCCTTTTATCGCTATCTATGTTTGGACGTTAAACCATTTTATTTTTAAATAAAACATCAAGTTGCTTTAATTCATTAAATAGTAAGTTCTATGGAAATTGTCTCACGAGCATACAATAAAGTGAGAGTAATAACCGTGTCCCCGAACCCAGACTCCCACCACATCAAACTTAGTTCAATCATCCCAACCATTTTCATGAAAAAACAGTGTTGCTTCCGAGGTTTCCATCTCCATCCTGTATTGTAGCGCAACCATCATCTCAAACGATCTTGTTGGTTGGGAACTTCTGAGACGATATGAGCTGGACTTGGCTGGGGGGTCCATTTCCTGTCATCCAACCATTTTCTGGGCTCTTCAGACCCCTTCCGACAATCCTCAACTGCTGTCACACCCAAACAACCGCCCACAGACAGTGATCTTTGTGACTGACGCACTGTGATCGATGCTTCGGGTTTCATCTAGTCCTCGTTGAAAGAAATATTTTGGCGCCTGCATCTCTCTACTTTCACGTGGACTGCTGGCTATGGACAAGGATAATCTGTGTTTGAAGGTGCCTGGCTTGTGAATGATGAAGGGTTCCCCTCGATGCTTTGAAGGAGTGTGCCTGAAGCAGAGCCTCAGAGTCTTGAGAGCTTTCGCCATCGATATTAGGTAAATGAAAGAGTTTGTATCACAAATATCTAGTTTTGACCACGTTATCGGCATTGTTTTTTGGTCATGCTTTTCTGTTTTTGGTTTCCTGCTTGCGCATCTTCACCAACTCCTGCTTTCGCTGCCTTTCTATTTACAACAAGCTATTAGTTTGCTTGCGTTCTTCAGAGGGAAGAGCGCTCAATTTCAATATGTGACATGAGTTCTTTGCTTTTTGTAGGACTGTAGTTTTGTGCCGGTATGAATTCGGCCGGACTTCATCACCCTAGAATCTTTTTGCTAGAGGACTTAACTCTTATACGAAGTCTAATGTTCCGCATTTGCTTGTACATATGATTAATGCCTTCGGGTTCAGGGCCAAGGGTGTTTTCACCATGCATTATAGTATGAACTTGCTCCTAGATTCTCCAAAGACAGGCGTTGCTATCGCCTGCCACGATGAAGCTTTCGAGGCACCCACCTCCATCACGAATTAAATCTTTAGAATCTTTAGTAGAATGGCTCCTACTCAGCCTTAGCAGAATGGCTGCGAGTTTAGCCCTGAAGATATGATGAAAATTCGATACTACCCCGCATCAGCTTCTGCATCCAGTATATGAGTTTACTTGCCTACCTTGCAACGCAGCTTACCCTGCAGGCAATGTCATGGTGTATTGCACCATGGCATAGCCTTCATTAAATTTTTATAAAGCACCGAGTCTCGCTTTAATCAAGGCAATCTGTTCCAGTAATCTGAACATTAATAACCCCATCATCCATCGTTAGTACCGTTGAAGTGTTGTTTATGTCCTATTGGCTCATTGCACTTCAACCTGGAGTTTTCTCAATTCTTGAATTCTATGCCGGATCCGCGACTAGACTGAAGTACCTTCCACTCTGACTCGTCAGTGGTCTATTTGTGTTTAAGAATTCATCACGCTTTTCGAATATTCAAGGTATATGGCCTAGCATTGGTGTAACCCAATTGTAAAGCTTGCTAACATGATTTAGCTAAATGCTGACAATCGTCAGGCTCACGCCATGTTTACAATACCTTGGGGACCGCACGAAAGGGCGTTGAGTACGTCTGTGGCCAGTAATGACCTTACCATGACAATTCGATGAATTTCTAATAGCAGCAAAAATTGAGCTGACGGGTAACCTTCTAGGCGAGGCTACCACGGCAGTTAATAGCCCGTCATCTGCACTTGAAAGGTCCAGCACTTCGGCTTCAATTAACAGTGGATATATAAGCAAAGAATCTATGAAATACACAGGCCCAAAACGGAAATTTTCGATACTGAAAGCGGACGCAAACACCCTTCGCCTAGTTGATCAAGAACAGATTTCCAGCCCTCACAAAATAGAGAACTCATTCAGTGTCGCAGACACATCTCTCGGAGATTATAGTGTCGATTTTATCGAGTATACAAGGGTTCTCAACAATGGATCTCATTTTCAAAAAGCGAAGGATCCGGCTATTCGTGCCATGTCAATCGATGAACTGTTTCGTACAGCAAATAGCAACAATAGCAGACAGCCATCCAGTCCTGTCGATATTGGATCACCAACTAGGACTTATACGAGTTCTTCTACTGAAAGAAGTGGGAAATCTCGGCCAAGCACGATTGACACTATTATTCCCTCTCAAGAGAATTTGCAAGACGTCCCAGACCGGTGGATGAATATTGAGCTAGAAACAGAGAAATTCCTACCAAATGTTATCCCGTCATGGAAGGTAAAAGAGAAGTCAACATTCGTCAAGGCTATCAAGTCTGCAATTAAGAAGACCAAGAAAGGAGTAAGTAGTCCCGAATCAATAAAGGACCCGTCCTAGGTATTCCAAACACTCTCAAGGCAGCCTGATTTCTGGCTCCGTCGTGAGCTGAAAGCCTGTTCATATTTTCCTAGCTATTGAGTCCAAGCTTGTAAGGTGCCTACTGACACACGATTCTGTTAGTTTATCATACGTTTATTGCCTCAATTACAGACTGGCCAGGAAGAATTTGCCGATGTACACATCAGGGATTACCGCGTTCGTACATGGCTACGTGGAACTACTTCAAAACCGCCGCTATCTATAACGAGTGATGGATCGTCTCCTATCGAGCAGGAGTTGCCTTATGCGGTCGAAAGCAGCATGCCAGAAATAGGTGGTGCAGAAGTATTTGAGTTGCCAGCCACCATAAAGCCAGCCGAGTTACCGGATCCCCAATACGGCTTCAGCTTGAGGACTCAATCCTCCAATGTATCTCGTGAATTCAGTCTGCCTCCTAACTCGGACATGTGCTCTCCAATATCTCCCTTGTACTCCGATGTTAATCCAGTTGGAAGGTCCCCGCCAACAGGTTCTAACGATGTAGTCGCCCAATCGCCTGAACGCAAGTTCAGGACTCATGTATGCGAGTCTTCAGCCCCGAAGAAGAATCATCCAGATTCAGATTCGCCTCTCTTCAAACCCGGCCAATTGTTTATAGGACCAGAGCTCAGGCGGGAGTATTCATTCGCAGATTCTGAGCAGTTCTCAGTCAGAGCCAAAAGGGAGGAATCTTCAAGCTTAGAGTCTACTCCTTCTCCGTATCAAGGTGACAACACGGTACCCATCAAAGAAATATCAATTCCTTCTTCAGAGGAGGCTATTGCTTTGACTTTAAGTCATCACGATTCTACAAAAGAAACCTTGTCTGGCTCATCAGCATATAAGCCAGAAATACAGAAGGGTGCGGCCAATAGTGCCTCGCGAGATATCCCTTACAGGCCCCCAAGTTATGTCGCTTATAGTCACCCTACAGCTAGAATCTCAGATGTAGCTTCAGGCCAAATTATCGATACTTGTGGCGTTGATATGCGGGATAAGAAACCCAATTTAGAAGACACCGAGCGTAACAGTTCGTCATCCCTGCTCAACGGCGGTGATATTCGCTCGTTAATTGATGCCAATTTCAATGATCGTGTTAAGTTACATGAGCGAGCAATCACTGAAAATGCTCTAAATGAATTAGTCACAGACTCTGGGAACTCATTTTCTAGCCTTGAGGTCAATACCTCATCGGAAGTTTTGCGCAACAATAGACAGAGCCCAGTACTATCTGCGACTGCTGACGATGTGACCAAAACAGGAATAGCACGACCAAACTCCGTCAGAAGTAGACAACAACAGGCGTTTGCGAGAGTTGTCTTGCATGCGATTGCGGAATTCATTGCAAGCTCTATAAAATACCTCGTAGAAGCACAGACAATACAGAGACAGGTCTCGGGCGACCACATCCGAATTCGGTGGACTTGCGTATGTGAAAACACATTGATAGATAATCTCATCTCAAAGACTAACATAAGCAGAAATGTGGCATGGAACTTTTCGATGATTTTATTGAGAAACGTCCTGGTGCTGCTCTTCTTCTTGAGCAGCATTTGAACCGGCCGAGACACGTTACAGGAGATTCCAATGGGGAAAGTAGCTCAGGACCGAGCGGCAGCCTTGGTTCCTACCAATCATCATCCCGATCACAAACAAAATCCAACACTTCAATCTCTAGCAATACCGGTGACATTGGTACAGCGAGGCGACTTAGCAGCAATGCAACTTGTTCCCCTACTCTAGCTCAAAGCGAGGGGTCCGCGACCATAGACACGGGACCTTTCCCACTGCAACTGTGGCTACTAACCTGTGCTGAGAGGGAGAAGTTCACCACAAAGCTAGAACATCTAGACATGGATCCCAAAAGGATTCAATCAGACAAAGAACTAGCTCAACTGATAAAAACCCAATATTCAAAGCTGCGTTCCAGCTGGAAACAGATATTACGTCTTAGAGGGTTGCAAACTATTCGATTCGTACAGGTCAGTCTGATTTCTTCACCAGGGATAGTCTGCACCATCCTCTGACAGTCGCACAGTTTGAAGTCCACCGGTCGAAGGTAGTGGACATACGGAAATGTCCTGATCTCCCGGCTCTCAGTGATACCAATTATGACTTCCTCGCCAACGACATCATCCCTCCTGTGGGCGAACACTACCTCATGCACCTCTTCCACCATCCCGAGGACTATGAAGATGAGCTCATAACGTACAACCGGCTGCCAAAAAAGCGTGGCTCCAGGCTCCGTATTGGCCACAACGTTGACGTTGGAATAGGGTGGGGCATTCACCTCGTCGAAGGCTTTATGGCTCATAAAGTGTGGACCTTGTTCACAAGCCTGTTTCTGGTGTTGAGCCTAGTGTTTGCCATCACATGGGCACTTAAGAAGGGAGATGTGCAAGGCGCATTTGGAGTCGCGTCCTACGTTGGTGCTTTCTCGGTTCTGATCATCGGGTGCGGGACTGCATATCTGGAGTGAGAGAAAGGTGTCCACCAAGACAGGGCCGTAAGACGCAGGACGCGTTAAGTAGAAGACGGTGGCAGGGGGCTGACGGAAGTAATGGTCTCTTTGTGCAGCGGACGACGAACAGCTCGCCGTCTTTGGCGTGCCCATGGGCCTTAGGGCGATGCTAGTAGACTCCCACTTAAAGATGGGCGCCATGCCGAGCTCAAACTGTGTAAGCGATTACTTCAACAGTCGATATTCCTGAGAAGGGATCGTCTGCTTACACTGGAGTCATCATGGACGAAATGTTCTGGAGAGGAGGGAGCATACAGAAGCCCGTTCCTCCGAGCAAGCTCACCGAACTGTGTGGGGATTGCCTCGTCAAGATCTAATGAAAGAGGTGTATATATATCTGAGGGTATGGCTTAAACTTGGAAGGGGTGTCAAGCGTGGAAGACCATCTTGTAATTACATCTGATCATTATTTGATTGCAGAAGAGCTGTTCTGCAGAGGTATATAGGTCCAAGGCTGCTAATAATGTGCACGGCAATGAAAACAGCCACGCGCTTTCCATCATACCTGCCTTCCTAATGCTCATATAATACACGCTAATAAGACGCCAGCTAAATATTCGTATGTACAGTGACGAAGTCGTAAAGTTATCATATCATCAGCTATCCCACCTGCAACGTCTTATCTCTATTCGCTTCCTCGTAAAATTCCAAAGTGAGCGCGGCAAGGAAACATGGCACGCTTCCACGCTCCTTGACCCAGAATGCAGTCTGCTCCGCGATTCTCTGTGCAAATGCACTTCTTGGACCGCCAGACACCTTCATTGTGCCCTTCTCACCATCGAACTCGATGCTGTTCTCGTTGTCGCCTTGCTTCGGGTAGAGATGTGAGGTGACCGTGGTCTTGCCGCTCTTGAGAAACATGACGTTCCAGCCGAGCAGTGATATCACGACTTCGCGAAATTCGTTGATCTTGTCTGCGCAAGCGTTTCGTAATCGCTCGCGCATCTTCTTCTCGGATGCAAGAGCAGCCTGGATCTCCTTGACTTCGCGCTGCGCAGCCTCTAGCGTCGACATTGGAACTGTCTTGGCGGTCGACGACCGCGTTCCGGGCTGTAGCTGCGCGAGGAGATCGGCGTTCTCTTGCCGCAGCGCATTCAATGTATCCATCTTAATAGCCTCGAAATCCGAGGTGGGATTTGAGCGGAGAGAAAGAATTCGTGTCTTGTTCTGCTTGTTGGCAGCTGCGAGGTTCTCCTTTGTAACAGAGAGCTCGGTTTGTAGAAGCTTGACAGAGGCTTGAAGAGCGTTAAGCTCATCCTGTAGCTTGCGATTTTTGCGCGTTAGTTGACCGAGTCGCTCGTTGTCTTCTGAGTCGTCTCGAGGTCGCTTAATGCCGACTACTTCCACTGCTGGAGCGGGAACTGCCTCTCGAGATGATAATTCGTTCTGCAGAGTCTGAACTTCTTCTCGGTATTGATTAACCATATCATCAAGCTCTTGAATCCGCTTTTGCTTAGCTTCGTCTGCATTCTCAGCGTTGAAAGTGATATCTTCATCATCCATGGCTTTCAATTGTGCCCGGAGATATTCGACTTCCTTGATTGCAAGCGCCTTCTGCCTCTCGAGGCGTAGCTTTGCCTTGCCATCGCTTCCTCCACCGTTGCCGGCATTTGCCGACTTCAATTTCTCGACTTCGGCAACCAGAGCAGACTTCTCCTTCTCAAGCGTCTGGTTGATCACATCCCTCCCTGATAACTCTGCCTCTACAGCACCGAGCCGTTCTACAAGCACAGCTCTTTGCACGCGTTCCTCTATGAAAGCCCTGGCAAGTCCTTCTGGAGAGTCAAATTCAACTTCGCCATCAGCACCAGCTTGGCTCTGTAGATATGCCGTCCAACTTAATTTCTCGTCCTCAAGCCTCTGACGTTGAAATCGTGCTTCCTCAAGTTCGTTTTGTAAGTCGTCCATACGATCGACCTTCCGCTGCAGCGATCTTTTCTCTTCCTCCACAACCTCAATGCCTTTGTGGATCTTCTTGAAATGCTCCAACTCAGCACCCTGCTTTCTATTGAAGACCTCCAACTTTTTTATGTGTGCAACTTGCTCGCTAAGTTCCCGTTTGATTACACCAAGTGTTTCTGCATCCCCAGTCTGCGCTCTTAATCGTAGGACTTCGGCCTCTAATGCCCCATAAGCCGTCGTTTTATCTGTTAATTGTTGCTGTGCACTTTGCAAGAGTGTTTCTCGTCGATCAGAGTCTTGTTGCAATTCTTCGACAGTTCGTTGTAAAGCCTCGTTGCGTGTCTCTAACTCGGTAGATTTCCGCTCGAGAATACGTAAACCCTCCTCTCTTTCCGACTTAACATCCTCAATCTCCTCTTCTAGCGAACGCTTATTTTCTTCAAAGTCTCGGATTCGTCGCTCAAGGGTAGCCTTCTCGCTAATTAATATGTCAATCTCTCTCTTCTCCAATTAAGAAACCTCAACCAAACAATGTGCGATCGGTCAATGCTTACTTGGTCGCGACATCCCTGACTTCTGTCACCTCCTTTAAGAGCGCTTCGTATTGACGGATAGCCTTGGACTTCTCGGCTTCTGCAGCTTGACGTTGCTTAAAATCTTCCTCTCCTCTTCTTCGGGCTTCACGCAATTCGCTCTCATGTCTCAATTTCGCGAGTTCTTCTTCTTGCTTGCTGTTATCGATGGTGTATCGCAAGCTTTTAATTTCAGCCTTCAGGTCGTCGTTCTCCTTCCTCCGCTTCTCCGCTTCTCCATCGGGTTCTGCCGTTGGCGCTTCTCTCAAGCCTGCAGATGAGGTTCTTCCCGATTGTCGAAAAACACTTCCTCTAGAAGGCGGTCGTGTAGAAGTTTCTGCTCCGGTCAAAAAGTCGTAAGTCGGCTGGGTTGTGGAGGGGCGGGCGACACCAATCTATACGCAGGTATGTCAGAACTGCCCAAGGATCTCCAAAGCTGCTAATCACTTGAAGTATAAATGTTAGAACTGACTCTTGACGGGGCTTTGGCGACAGGCAGTCCGCTTCCAATGCTGGCGCGATGCCCCCCAATACTGATTGATGATCTCCTCCTGGCAGGCTCCTTATTCTGTGGCGTATGTGCCCTCATATTTTGCCGTTATGGTCATATGCCAATTCTTGCTTCAGTTTGCTCGTATATGCGTTGTCGCTGTCTAATTTGGACCAAACTTTGATTGCGATAAACAATACTTATCGTCACGTGTTTGCTTGAAAACAGACTCCTTTGTTGTCTCAGCGACGTGTTTATGGGGTAAGTAAGCTCAAGACACATCAGTGTTGCATAGTTCTACTTCAGCAACATACATCCCATATACCTAAGGCTTTTTTGCATTCCAATTCATTGTCATACCTGTACTGTGCTAGACTTGGGCTTGTATATAACCTATTCTAGTATTCTGCACAAATTACATGGTCATTTTCACTACATGAGTTCTTGTGTGAATACCACGTTTTCATAGATACTGCATGGCACTATAGGTAGTTTTCTCTCGTATTAATATTGTCCATGTACCGGTTACATATTTCTGTATTCTTGTTCTTTAGATGATACTGTTTTTCTATCACAGTTTGTCCTCATAATGCTCGTCTATGGTTCAAGCCGCATGACGGCTCCTCTCCCCATGTATGCTGGTGAAGATGTGGCTGGACGGACAGCAGCGTCCGGGTCTGCGGCTGATGGCCCTGCCAAGGATGTGGGGTTTCCATTTTCGAAAAAAAGCCTTGGTAGAGTTAAGCTTATTTCTTTGCGGGCTCCAGAGCTTCCTTCTCACTTCACAATAATCTCATGGCTCTTTGGAGACGGTAACCTTCTTGCAGCATCTGCTGCACCATACATTCCTTCAGCAAACTGACACGGTGTCAACTCTCTCTCAATTACAGCACAATGGCATCACTTCGTCCTCTAGTAAGCACCAGAAGCTCTCCCTCTCACATGCTATCTAGCTGACCAAGTTATTACAGCACTCGAGGTCTCTCGGCCGGCACGCCCATTCTATAACTATGCTGAGATCTTGCGCGCAGTTTCAACATGGACGTGTACAAGGAAGCACATTGGGACGACGCGCAGCCCAAATCCAATACATGAACTACTCGCAATTCACGGAAGGCCCCCAAAACGAAAAGGATACGTCTGATTCGGCCTCCTCAAAGTCATCCGGCTCCTCCAACCCTACGATCGGCCCCTCATCAAGCACATCCCCATCAACAGAGACCATAAGCAGTGTACTGTCAAACTGGGAGGATACATATACCAGCGCCAACCAGCTGCCCCCTGTGACAGAATTTGGAATGAACCAGCATATGAGAATTAATGATGCGTTCAAAAAGGTGTTACAAACGATCCCTTGGGAATTCGATGCGGTACCCTATGTTTTTGCCTATGGATCTGGAGTTTTCCCTCAATCATCGAGCAAGGGCCCAAAATCCTCTAGCGCAATTTCAATCCATTCAAATCCTCCTGACGCCGTAGTTGAGGCTCAAGGTGGAAATCCAAAGATGATTGACTTTATCTTCGGCGTCACACACACGCAGCATTTCCATTCGTTGAACTTAAGAAGACATCGCGATCACTACTCGGCATTAGGCGCGCTTGGTTCGGGAGCAGTGTCTAGAGTTCAAGATAATTATGGAGCCGGCATTTACTACAACACATATATAAATTGCAGAGGCTTGCTAATCAAGTATGGGGTCGTTAATATCGACACGCTCTGTCAGGATCTGTCAGAATGGCAGACACTTTACATTGCTGGAAGATTGCAGAAACCTGTCAAGATTCTACGCGATCACCCCAAAGTTCGCCTAGCAAATCAAATCAATCTGATTTCTGCGTTGAGAACCGCTCTTCTATTACTCCCACCTTCTTTTACCGAGAAAGAATTATATGGTACTATCGCAAGCATCAGCTATTTAGGCGATCCTCGCATGTCATTACCAGCAGAAGATCCCTCCAAAGTTGCTAATATTGTGGGTAATAACATTCCAAACTTCCGCCGTCTATACTCGCCTCTTATAGATGGCCTTCCCAATGTTCAATTCAACGATAGCAAAACTTCAGATCCCTATTGGTTTCAAGACCCTACCGCCAATGTCCGCTTGGTACAAGACATGGACCCTATCAAGCGGGGAAATATGGTTCGTCGATTACCTAAAGCTTTCCGATCTAAGCTGTACTTCCAATACCAATCCAAATACCAGATCCCACAACTTGAATTCAACAAGATGATGGAGAATTCAGCGGATGAACAAGGAAACAAAATCAGGCGAAGGGAGGGGGGAGAATTCGAGAGACGTATTGCCAGCGAGCCACCAGAGGATCTAGGAAATGTGGTCAGAGGCGTCATCAAGAAGACCATTGCATGGCCAAGCGCAAGTCAAAGCGTTAAAGGTCTCGTTACGGCTGGATTCGCTAAGTCTTGGAGATATGCAAATGAGAAGAGGGATAAGTACTTTGCGGCTAAGCAAAAAGAGAAACAGAATGCCTTTGAGGATACTGAGGGTCCTGCTGCTACAGAACAATCTCCTTCAGATAAGGTAGCCGAAAAAGTTGACACCTCGAAACAAAGCGAGGAAGATGGAGGATCGACGACCAAAGGAGTTGATAAGACATTATGAAGATGGGAAAGTTGCATATAACGGCGTTCACGAATTTCGTTTTTGTATTGTAAGGAGTTGTATATCTGGGGGCGCCAACTCACATACATGGTTAGCTACGGTTAGACCAAGCGGAAATTTCTTTTGTTACATATGAGAAGGTGCATAGGCGGGTCGTTATCATTGAGCAAGGGAATCAAATCATTGTATGAGGTAACAAAAATCAACGGTTCACCATCCAGCGCCTGTATTCAGTTCCGTCATATTCTCTTAAGTCATTTGCCATTCTCTCTGCGTCCCTATGCTAGACCTTATCGCGACCTGAATCAAGATAATGTACCTCTCGTTATTATGACTCTTGCATGAGTATACAATAAAGGTCGATCTAGCTCAGAAAGCCTAGCACGTAGGTCCATAATAACATAGACATCAATTGACCTGAGCTAGGATAGTGTGGGGTGAAGAATAGCCCTACTTCCTGAAAAAGAAACGTCTGATCACCTACCTCTGACCTTGACAGTCTCATCTATATGAGGATGGCACTTTCATGCAGAAATCGATTCTAGAGTCAAAGACCGCTCATCCATACCCTCAACCCTCAGCAAATTATCGCCAATCTTAATCCTACAGCATCCGATCCGCAACCCAGGCAGAGCCAACCAATCCAACCTTTTCCTCTCACTCCTACAATCCTCGACACACAGTCGAAACAACACATAGGCCAGGCCGTTCCTCTCAGGCTTCACGGGAAAGTCCCAGATAGCCTCTACTTGACTATACGCATGGACGGCCTTGATCAGAAACGAGCTTGCTTCCCGACTAACGAAGCCGGCGATATCGTCGTTGACGATGTGCTTATCACTTGAAGGTGCCGGCCAACTTAAGAGCTCGTCGCGGATCTGAGTGCATGTGATAAGGAGCGCGTCGAAGGGGTGACCGGTGCGGAGAACGGCAGGGGATGAGCGGAGTTGGGTAAGCGTTATGGTGTGGGGTATGTGCAGAAGCTGGATATATATCATGTAGCGAATCTCAAGAGGGAGAGCGAAAAGAGTGTGTCGGGGTAGATGATATGGTGCTGTGATTGAAATCGATGCATTAGAACCTTTAGGATAGCCCATTGCGAAGTTTTCTTGAGAAAATATAAAAGTTGTCATTCACAGAGTATATCCTGGGACGAGTGAGGATTGTCAAAGTCAAAAGAGTAGTAATGCCAAGGTTCCAGGCCGCAGGTGATGCCTATCGCACGTGATTGGGCACTTGTCTTTTCGTATATGAGGTATCCGAGCTTTTTATAGTTTGAATTAGGATGACAAAGTTACTAGGTGCTGGCTGGAAATGAGTCTCAGAAGTGATGTCGAAGTGAGGTGGCTCGAGTACCATCCATCAATCTTCCCTGAGTATGACGAAAAGTCTACAGCTGGCTACTTATGGGGTCTTACTAATGATGTTATTATTGATAAATAAACCACCAGTAGTGGATGATATAAGGGGATGTTTTCCCACTAAGGCACAGCTGATACCTTTGTGCTATCGCTTCTTTCGAGGAAGGAACATGCACCATGTCAACACTACCAGTTATTTCAACTGGCAGGCAAGTTATTGAAATCGTAGACAACAGACACATATCCCGATGTTTTGGTTCACCAGACTTGAATTTGTGATTGTGCAACACAGTATCAAAATCGAAATGCCATTCTATAACCATTATTCAGACACATCCCTTTCATGCTTAACTCTCAACCAAATACAGCTGTCCATTTTGGGTTCCAAGTAGCAGCGGGATCGTATATAAAGCTGTACCACAAGCCGCAAGCAAGTATAGTTGCTAGAAAGAGTACAAGTGAAAGACAAGCCACTGGGCTGACCTTCCGTCGGGCTCCCATGCCGTCAAAGTGCGTAAATTATAGTTTTGCCCGGGAAAAAACAAATCGATAGCAATACACACAAGTAATTGGATAATTCCACATCATGCTATGTTGGTTAGGCAATATACGGTAAGTTCTAGATAGGTAATATCTATGTGATTCAGGCATAAAAGTGCGTAAACTACAAACCCGAGGAGTAGCCTTGTGGTGATAATATATATCGTAAGTTTTGCAAATGTCGCACTACTAAACAGCACACTCCAAAAATTTGTTACGGAATGGGAAGCTCCTGCAAGTAAATTAGGTATCATGCAGAAATATGGCACTCCGATATCAACTCCCAGTAAAACATCCGTTGTCGTGTCCAAGGGAGGCAATCCTCGTGGGGTTAACGGCAAGAATTTCTCGTAATGCCATGTCTCTGTGCTCCATAATGCAGGCAAAACCATGAACGTGACGTTTAAAAAGCCCACTATGTATCACAAGGGCAAGAATAGACAACTACCTCTGAAAGTTAGCCATGAATCGCTCAGTTTTCTAGGTATAAGATGTACGCTCGAGACTTTCCCATTCGGGCCATATAACCTGGTTGACTGCGTGTGATGGAAACCATCGAAACATAAATAAGGATATGAGCATTGCCTCATTCAGAATCCGGGGGGCTAGAAACAAGGCCCCCAAATCTGAATCCTAGGAACACCCCTCACGGCGAAGAGTTTCATCGTCGGTGGCAGAGTTCTGAGAATGAAGAAAAACCACCTCAGGCAAGTCATTTTCGCACTGTGTTGCATTATGCAATCTCCGGCATCTGTACTTGAAGCTGAGCCGTATTCGTTGAGAGGAATTTCTTCGACGGCTCTGGGATTGTTGTACTGGGCAGAGGCTGCACTACGAATGGCTTGGCACAGGTTTCGTCCGCAGTACGCGTAGAGAATAGCTGAATGCACTACATGCGAACATGTATCCGCGATGCAGAGAAAAATCAACAACTCAAGTACGTCCTGTCTTCTCTTGGAAGGCCGCAGAATTTGGCCCCCGGTTGAGCCATGGAGTTGATACGCCTTATGGCCAGAATCAGCCGGCCAAACTGCCCACTAAATTAGCCCTTATGTTGGCCAGTTTTATTGCATGCGTTTTACAGCCTCATTGCAGAGCACTTGTTGAGGCTTGCCTGCTAATTGTATCCTGCCTTCATGTAATACATATGTCGATATGCATCAATGCTTCCGAGTCCGCTACGCCATCCCTTTGCTTATGGATGTAGGGCATTCATTGCTACGCCGGAAACAGAATCCTCTGGACTTGTGAACTTTCCTTGAAATACACCGAAAGTGCGAGATTTTCACCTCCACTATCAGCTAAATGAGCATTGTTCCAATCACAGGCAGGTAGTTCTGGAGTGCTTGGAGTTTACTGAGGTGATGCCCATAGCCTCGCCAATCTGCCCCACTCGGAATAGGGGCTACCGCAGCCTCTGCACCATCGAACATCTGATCAAGGTCCCCTAAGCCAGAACGCGAAGTGTTTTCTTTGGTGATGAGACACCTAATCGAGCGTATTCCTTAAATGAAAATGCTGTCCTTATGAACCTTCCTTTTTGGAAGCTTCAACAGATCCAACCACAGGCATAGAACACCTATAGACTACTAACAAAGATTGAGGCTAGTACTCCTGCCCAAAGTTCACGACTCAAACGGATAGAAATTATTCCGTTTCATTACTCATTTTTAATAGGTCATTGATCATTTCCTGGCACCGTCTGAGGTTGTAGAAACCGTCTCGAGTGATGTGCATTCCTAATATACAGGTCCCCATCAGGGCATCGACATCATACAACCAACGAGCCTACTCCACCATCTTGGCAGAGCTTCTCCAAGTTGCAATTTCCTGCTCGCTAATCTCTCTCAGCTTGTTGACAGACGCGGTCTTGCCCGTGACCACTCCTTGAGCAATTTACACGCCTCTGCTAACAGCATTCTTACGGACGACAGCATACGTAGCAGTCTTGGTCTCGACTTTAATGATCCCAATTCTAGGGTCCTCTGGCCCTCCGTCATGCTTCCCATCTCCAAGATTTCCCAGCCATGCCTTAAGTTGTGACGAGTAATACTTCTTGACTACGTCGCGATCAGTGATCACTGATGAAACTCCTGAAATCGATGCCCATTCGCCGGAGGAGTTCAGGAAAGAAATGTTGATGTGCGGGTCAGAATCAATGTCAGAGGTCTTGCCAGACTCGGTGTTGGTGTGAAAGATCAGATCTATTCCGTTGTTCTCCTTGTCAGTCGTCAGCGAAGTCTTGTGAAAAGAGCATGGTCAGTACCTTTCCAGCCAGCGCCATACACCTAGATACCAGAGCTCCGCTTGAACCATCCCGAGTTGTCATCATGCCGAACTTGCAAGCTGTGATAAACTCGGTCAGATCCTCAACCTTCTCTTTGATGGAGGTCTCATCCTTGTTTTTCTCGGTGTACGGGTCTGCTGGCTTGTCACCAGTGTTCGCATTTGAGAAAGACATTTGGTATTGAAATTGAAATAAGGTTTTGTGGGAAGGTTCTGTTTAGTCTGAAAGGTCCTGGAGTCAGCACTGGAACAGCCTTTAGAGTATATGTTCGAGGGCGGACGAATCTAAGCGAGAGTACTGGCTTCATCTTCCTCTCCTCAAATCTGAAATTACTTACTTTTTGGTTGCGGTGTTTCATGAAGAAAGGATTGTGTTATGATAGTACTTAATAGCTATAATATATGGTTCGTCATTGGGGGGGGGGGGGGGGCAGATGGTGAGGGGTGAAAGGAAAGTCATGACGTAGCTAAGTGATACATAGAGGCACGATAGGCTCTTTCAAACCTTCTACTATGCTACCTAAAGTATAGAAGGTCTTTTCTGACTCACTATTGTTTTGAGAGAATCAATATATATGGGAAGTCTTATATTCGAGGAGGAAGGATAGGCCATATATAGATCACGTGATACTACAACGTCCTCCTAAGGACCTGGAACTGCTCGTTATCACTTCGATAGGTATGCAGAGGCTATGCTAGAAGATACCTTTAGCTTTGGGGAGCTTAGATGTAAGCCTCCTTCTAGTTTTAGTAATTCAAACCCGCGGTCAACAATCATTGGAAATATCTTACAAGAGTTAAGGTGACTACTACAGGACAAGAAACCAGTCAAGCCCTTTCTGGTCACGGGAAATGATACTTTGTATAAATTACGGAAATTTATAAATAATTTCAAGATGTTCCCATGCGTATAGAACACTTAGTACATGCGGGGGTACTGCTGCTATGGTTCTGCTGTCCAGAATTCGCTCACTGAGATGTATATGTTCCGCAACCAACTCTATAGCTGTCAGCACAGCATTAAGGAAGCCATCCTTTTGCGCAGTCTAACGCTGCCGGACCGAATCTCCAGGTTGCCCAAATGCCAAGGCCTAACGCAGCATAGGACAGCACGCCTCTCGCAATCAGAATCGTCTTGATAATCTTGAAGGCCTTTTTTTCATTTAGCCTGGGGAAATCCTCCTCGGGTACATCTTTCCCGAGATACTTGCACAGCGGTTCCCAGCCCTGCTCCGGCCAAAATTCCAACACTTCGATCCCGCGCTTCGCTGCCTCTTCTCTCAAGGTCTGATAGTATAGGTCATACGTCTCCGCAGACCAAATGTGCTGCATGCCGAATTTCTCCTTAATCCAAGCCTCGCCGACCATATTCATCTCATACCACAACCGATCGGTCTTGACCAATCTGCCCGAGAGCCAGAACTTCCACGTGAAGAAAAACCCCAAGCTCTCTTGCGCAGACTTGAGCCACTCATGGCCATTTCTACGCTGATTCAAGATGATCTTGACGTCGGGATACATGTCCATAAGATCGGTGGTGAAGAAGACCACAGGAAAGTCGCAAATGGCAACATGACCTTCGGTGAGTTTCTTGATCAGTTTATGGCGTTTTTCTGTGCCCTTTTCACGGATGGCATCAATCATGGCCTGGCTCCGCCACGCATGGGGTATGATCTCTGCCATGTGAAGGCATGGTGTAAATCCAAGCCTTTCCAATGCTGCCTGCGATGAGCTCGTGGCGGCGCGAGGAAGACCAGCGGCGATAACGCGTATAGGGACTGCGCTCTGGCCGACTACTCGGTCGTCATGGATGAAGCGGACCATTGTAATTATAACGAGCTTTGAGCATGCGCTTTTAATTGGTCACAAAGCTTTGGGCGGTCGTATGGCAATTACAAAGACATAGGAAGATTTCTAATATATATATCGTCCACGCTAGTATGAACGACGTAAATTATCACATTCGCTTTTTGAAACAGAATACTTGAATGTTCTTGGTATCAGCCAACTCGTACCAAAACAGACAGCTTTTTAGCCGGATTGTGTAGTGCTGACGCTCATCACGGGATAATTAAAAGCTGCTGGAAGCTTGGCCGGGTCTGACAGAATACACGAATCTAAAAGGGAGACCAGGATAGCAAAAGTTCGTTCCGCATCTCCATCTTTCGTGGTCTACGTATAAATCCTTACCCGCTGACTAATACCCATATTTTAACGTACGCCTACATCATCTTAGCAGAGATGCCAACACACCAAGCTCATTTAACACGAATTTAGTTGATCGAATCCGGTCAAAAATTGTGAATTGGAAACTTTTGGCGTCAAGGATAGATTTTGCAAACCCACTCAATCATTTTGAGCAACTGTTGTCAATAGACTCACCCGCTTATTCATAATGTCCCTAAACTATGGCAAACGAAAAGAAGAGGGCACTCTTGAAGCTGTTCATGTCAGGATTTCGTGGGCTGTGAAAATGTGATTCTCCGGGTGACTTTATGATACCTTTTCATCCTCGCGAAGTTTAAGCGGAATATTCAAAAGGTCAGCCCCATTTTTGACTAATTTCTGCCATCGAAAGTTCCCTCAAAAGATATGCTATGGTCGGACTAAACAATTCTTGAACTAGGAGCAGCATCGAAGAGTAGCTTCTTTAACCAAGGTTCGCCAGAAGACTTCTCCTAGTGCTTTAGGGAAGCTGTTCTAACCCTAGGAACGACAACAATGCTATCATAATTAATGACATGAATATTTGATTGTAACCCGGTCATCAGGACTTACAATAGTGTGACCTTAGACGCCGTGTAAAGCGTGCGAAGCTCCCCACACTTTTGCGTAGTCTGCTGCCTCATGTTTCTTCTACTCCAGCTTGTGTAACCCCAACCTCGACGCCCTCCACAATCGAAAGATATTTTCAAGTATTTAAAATAATCGAATTCTGGACAGAATTCGATCTGACATCAGCGAAGTCTCTTTCTAGTTGCACATATGCCAATCGCTCTTGAGTCTCTGCGTGATGTCAGTACCGAAACAAATCCAGACGAAGGTAGGATGGAGGGCCGGACCAGTCACTGCCAACATAGCATTTGTGGTCGGGACTTTGATCTGCGGCCTTGCTCATGAACAAGGGCTATTTCTTCTTGGCCGGGTCCTTGCGGGTCAGATCTGGTTCCTTTACGAAAACGAAGCGTGGTTACTGGCATTAGCAATATCTGCTACGGAGCAGGAACGGGCTTGGGAGGATTATACGGCGGCTGGATCAACGATACTATCGGGTGGCGCCGCGCCCTTCTGATACAAGTGCCATTAATTAGTATCGGGACCCTCTTGGTATACTTGCTTGTCAAGATTCCAAAAAAACAAGTCGATAGGTCGATTATGCGAAGAGTTGATTATACCGGGTCCTTTACACTGGCCACTGCGTTAGTTCTCTTCCTTATTGGAACAAATGCTGGAGGTAATCTGGTTTCGTGGACAAGCCCCCCCTGGTTCCGGTTTGCCTTCCATTATCTGCACTTTTCCTAAGCTTATTCCTCTACATTGAGAGATGTTTTGGCCTCCGAACCCATCATTCCTTTACATTTACTTCGAAATCGGACAGTCCTCGCTGCTTCACTGACATATTGCTTTGACCATATGTCCGCATTCGATATTCTGTATTACATTCCGGTGTATCTTCAGGTCATTGGTAGTAACTCAGTCGATTCAGGATTAAGGCTTCTACCAAACAGCGCAGGGCAAGCCATCGCAGCTCTCGCTGTTGGAATTCTAATTCGAGTAACTGGGGCCTATTTTGTCCTCAACATTGGTATCCATATGCTAACTCTGATTGGCTCTGGCCTTCTCATCCACCTCTCTCTCACGACTGCTGACCGGTATCCATTCTTTGTGTTAGCTTTCATTGGCCTTGGATTTGGCGGGGTGTTGGTGATAAACCTCACGGCAATCATCAGCTCCGTCTCTCGTGAGGAACAAGCCCTTGCTACCTCCGTATCACTCTTTCGCTCAGTGGGCTCAACGCTTGGAGTAACATTAGGATCTGCAGTATTTCAAAACATATTAAGATCAATGTTGTGGAAACGTCTTGGCCACCCTCCCGAGGCTGTTGCGGCAATATCGACGATTCGAGGAAATTTGATGAAATTATACATGTCTCGCCTCTTTTACAACAAGATGTCCTAAAAAGTTACATGATAGCCTTGAAATCAGTATTTGCAACCATGTTTGGCCTGAATGTATTGGCCGCGGCTTCGAGTGTCTTTATGAGGGAAAACAAGCTTCACCGAAACCTTACCCACACGTGAGACGAATTTTCAGCCGAAGCCGAAGCAGCCTTTGAGCTGCAACAGATGGCCCAGAGCTATATGATCCATACAGACTGCCCAAAAAAATCCGCATATGTATTGCCTGATTTCGATTTTAGCTACAGAGAGAATGTGCTCGATCCTGATTTCAAGGCATCTCGCAGCACGGCACCTGGCGCGCATCCACTGCAGGCTCTTCGAAGCTTGGTTAAGTCGCATCTGATAGGACCGATACTCACAAAAGCTCAAATTAGCGCAACTTCATGCCAAATTGGACAAAATTTTTGCAATGCCGCCCATGAACCTCTGCTACAGGATTGGAAGATATAACAGGAATTGGATTGGCCCTGCAGTACTTTCAATACATCGCGCGTTCAAACAAACGTGCTCCTGCGACCTGAGGTGTAAGTAAGCCAAATTCAGCCAGGAAGCGGACAAGAAATCCAACTGCAATTAGCCTGCAGGTTCCATCAGCAAAGGTCGGTGAAAATTTTCTCAACTTCGTTTAGTATTGAGCGAAGTTGCTTTGATCCTCAGTTCCACGAGAGGCAGGAAGAGTTTACTTGGATTCCGTATATGCAGAGACAAGACACCGCGGATAGTGGCAATTTGTGGGGTGACAAAATGCTGAATTACTAGGCAGGCTACTCTCATATTTTGTTCCTCTGCTCTCGGTATAACCCTTCCGTTGGTAGGTTTCCAAGAGCAATTTGGCTGGTTGTGCTGTGGACTTAAATTTTATGCCCAGAAATCACATGATTTTGACGTGTTGCCTCCAAAAATATATATGCAGGAAGGCGGTGGAGGCCCACATATCATGATTTCATAAATATTGAAGGAGATGTCCAACCCCAAACCACGGCATAATGGCTCGCCAATAGTTTCCATTCTTCAACCTCGTCGAGTCCTTCTAGTGCATTTACCTGCAGGATGCAAATCAGCACTCCTGAACCACAGGTTATGGAAGGGTACACTTACTCTTTCCTTTTCATCTTCAGAGATCCATTTCTCCCATATCTCATTAGTATCGATACTCTCCGCTCCAGCTATATCCAATAAATTAGCTTGATATCCCCTCGCGACAAATACATATGCTGATCAGAGGAATTACATACCAAATCCTAATTCAACCAACCTCGTTTTCTGATCCTCCAACGTTTTATATTTCTGTAATGTAGGCATGACGATCCCCCTTGCAGCAAGATTTTCTACCATGGTCTGTCCAAATGGATCGTTGACTCTTATGGGCTCGTAGAGAATGATGCCGAGCGGCTGAATTCGCTTGGTAAACCATTGTATCACTTCTCTGGCTGTGTCGACCTCTAGATAGCAGAGACAGCATTCAGATATGATGAGCGTAGGCACCTGTGGTTTCCGAGTCAGCCCGCCCTACATCCAGAGTTTATATCCTTCCAAGAAGCAGGTACATACATCGCTTCTGACCCCTTTGAACGCCTCGAGAGACTCAACGGGTGGAAGTGTTCGAAGATCCAATGGATATATGGAATAACCACTCAATTCCTCATCGAAGAGCTTAGATATGATGCCATCGACCTTCTGCCTTTTAATAACACATATATCTGGAAAGTCGAACTCGTGGTAGAGGAGATTATGATGTTTATTCTTTTTCCGCAGCCGGAAATATCGCGTATCCGTGCCCGCCCCTAACGAAATAATCTGCTTGAACTGATCCCCATCATTCGTATCTGAACCCGAGAGAAAGCTCTCAACTAAGCCATCTATGGCGGTTGTGCGGGTATATGTTCCTATCACAACAGCGTCAGCTAACCTCTTTGCCCTGAACACATAAATCACATCTAATCGGAAACCAGGAGAGGTACAAACCTCTGTTAATGATTGGCAACCGCCTCGTATCCCGCCCATCCCCAAAATACCTCGCAAACTCGTCCTCCAGGTATCCCGCAGACACAGCGCTGAGTCTCGAGACCGCGGCATCGCTGTCCGTGTCGCGGATTGCTCGCTCCTTGCGTGGTAATGGCGGCGTGGAGGGCCCGCTTGCAGGGGAAAATCCAGATACCGGACCTCCAGGACCTCCTGGTCCACGCCCTCGACCGCGTCCTCGTCCGCGAGATGCGAGGAGGTTTGGGATGGTGGACATTGTGGGCGATGTTGGATGTTTGGACGATGCAAGGCTGGAATGAGTGACGTTGGAGGTGGGGCAAGGCTGAGATCTGGGGGTTAGGCGAGTGACCCAGAGGCTTGGGCCTTTTTGGGCTGTTCATATTGAATGATGACCTAAGGGTGATCTGTTTAAGATCTTGCAAGCTTCCTTCACCGTCTTGTCAGAGTTTTTGAGAGAAATTGCGTAGGTTTGGGGGGTGTCTGAGTCAAACTCTATTCATCTACTAATATAACTCGTCCCCCAAACCGTGATATAGGTTTGGTGTTGTCGGCTGATAATGTAAGGGTAACACTGTCTTGATTGTTTAATCCGGTGGTTTCTTTCAAGACTCTAGCCTTCCTTGCTTCCAGGTCACCAAGCTTGGCGATACTCTCTGCTTCTTGAAATAGTCGTCTGTTCTTCGTCAAGCCGCTCGATCACATACTATAGCAAAGTCCAAGTCCTGTTCTACACTCTCGCGAGATGGAACTTCCTTTCTTGATCCACCACGTCTACTATCTTTCGGCTCAACCTATTTACCGTTCATCTGGATCGCCTGGCCTTACAAGGCCTGTACCCATGGTGGAATCGCTATCCACGTCTGACCAAGACGAATAGCTTCTAATATCGTTCCATCTGGAAATGAAATTCGTGTTCATGCGCTCCATAGCCACAAACTCCTATAGATGCATAGAAGTTTCTATGCGTATTTGGACCTGATTCATGTTAACTCCTAGCAGCGAAGCAATCCTGAAGGAAATGCAGACACATGGCGAAAGACTGTGTCAAGAAGGATATATTGAGATGAAGCATAGAGTCAAATGTCATTTTTGCCTCTCTCGCATCCATCCTTCATAGATGGGATCATAGTCCTTATGACATGACAGTAGTTCTGTTTGGAGACATCTAGTTCATGATTGGATCTTGTGCTGTGATTGTTGTCTACATTGTAGACGAACCTTTTTTTTGTACAACTATTGAGCGGCCATCTCTTTCAATTGCACCCTTAACCGAGGCTCTGTTACTTGCTATGTTGACGAATGTCTGCTCATTGGGAGCTTCTTTGATGAGCTTCTATTTACTGAAGTTCTCGCTACGAGGCTTGTTTTGTGGGTATCAAGCGGCACTTCAAGTAACTTGTCCTTTGTGTTGGCTGGCAGCTGTTGAATATGCCAATTCGAGGTAATGAACCGCGACGCTTGAAGCCATGATCGGAGACTTGCCATGTCAGTGATACATAGCACACTGTTCGCTATGCAGAGTCTCGTCCAATATTCGAGGACGAAAAGATTATGTGACGCGAGCATGACGCGGGTGCTTGCGACTCGAGAACACACGGATGAAAAGATGTGACTGACCTACCCATAATTTCCTCCTATTTCACCACACTCCGGTAGCTGATGTGTGCCCCCCGCATGTGAATTGGGACGAAGGGGGGTGGGTTACATGCTGATCCGTTCTCGCCCAACGATAGCACCGCGCAAGTGCACTGTGATATTCGCCCATGATCCACTCAAAGCGAAAGGCCACGAACGGGACTACAGAGCAGCGAATCTACAGAACAGTTTTTGGGGGGTTGTCGCCAAGACGTTCCGGCCCCTAAACGGTTCGTGCCGGGGAGGTCTCAAGCCGCGCTTATCAGCCTCCATTCAGGTTCTTTTTGTTCCTGAAAAACGTTGTTGCGGTTGATGTTAGATGTACTTTATCTTGCAGCAATCTCCAACCCTGCCAGATCAAGCCGTTTTGGCGTCTAGCATGTCTGTTCCTAATATCGGATTGATTGAATTATTCCTCCCCATCATCTCCGAATAGTCCAAAAGATGGACGAGCCACCAATATGTATGTGATGGGGAGGAAATTAAGTTCGGCAGCCAATTGATCCAATGCAATTCTAGAATGAAGAATAGTCGCCAGGAACAAGTTGATGATTGGGCGGGCAATCTTAATCAGCAAATTTTGTTCTGCACTGCACCATGACGGCTTGGCATCTGTTCCTCGGGCCTATTGGCCAATGCGAGACGACCAGTGGATCCAGATGTTTGATGAAGTGTAATTTCCCTCATCCCGGTCCTTTACCACTTCTGGACGTGCTGGCCAGAGCCAATTTGCTTCCCAGTCCAGGACCTTCCAGGCACTCACAGGCCCAAAGAACCAGGTTTTTTTTGGGTCTTTGCCTCCCATGTCAAACAATCTGGGGGAGAGACAAGAGACAGGGCCAGCCTCTTTTCTCTCCCCTTCACCTCATCTCCTCTCCTCTTCTCTTCTTGTCGCTTCCTTCTGTTCCCTCCAGCAGCCCCATCCCCCACGCTCTCTTCCCTCCTTTGCTTTATTGCATCGGCACGTCTGTTGCCATCACGTTCTTTACAAACGTTCGTTCTCATACTGACAGAAGGTCCTTCTGGACGCGCCATTGCCATTCGTTTTCATACTTGAGGGGGAAAATCTTGTACATAGGACGCATCCCCAACAACTCTTGCGCAGAACATATATAACACCACAGGCGAGGTTCGGCCACTGAACAGAATCATACATCATCATGAAGCTCTGGAACGTTCAAGCCGCAGTCAGCACTGCCATTCTGCTGCTCTCTTCGCCATGCGACGCAAAACATAGCCATAATTTGGAAGTGCTGGGAAGGAGGCATAATCATCTGCGTCATCGACACCTGCATACATCGCGCCATGTGGAAGCCGTGGAGAGCGGCATCGAGAAGCGCGGTGGACAATGCCAGTTCCCGACCAATGCGGGCCTCGTCGCGGTAACACCAAACTTGGAGAATGCTGGATGGGCGATGAGCCCCGATGAGCCATGCAAACCAGGCCACTACTGCCCATATGCCTGCCCGCCTGGCCAAGTGATGAACCAGTGGGATCCTTCTGCGACGACATATGTCTATCCACAGTCAATGGTAACCTTTGAGACTGCTTTGTCAAATTCTGCTGCTAACTAGAATAGAACGGTGGTCTCTACTGCAACAGCAATGGCGAAATCGAAAAGCCTTTCCCAAATAGATCCTATTGTCGCGATGGAACAGGTGCAGTGGCCGTAAAGAATAATTGCAAGGGCAAAGTATCTTTCTGCCAGACCGTTTTGCCCGGCAACGAAGCCATGTTGATCCCGACTGGAGTCGATGACTCTGCCACCTTGGCTGTTCCCGATCCATCCTACTGGGCCAGCACTGCAGCTCAGTACGTTTTTATTGCATTTTGTCAATTGAACATGTATTAACAAGCATAGTTACTATATAAACGCTCCTGGGATTGATACCGGAGATGCCTGTATCTGGGGTAATGGAGATAAGGCTCTTGGAAACTGGAGCCCTTACGTCGCAGGAGCAAACACCGATAGTAACGGAAACACCTTCGCGAAACTCGGCTGGAACCCAATCTACGCTGTTGAGTCTGCTCTAACTCTGGGCAAAACCCTCCCAACCTTCGGTGTCAAATTCGAGTGTGATGGTAATGGATGCAACGGTCTTCCTTGCGCAATTGATCCAAGTAATGGATTGGGTAGCGTTACTAGTTCTCTATCAGCCACCGGTGCCGGTGGTGCTGACTTTTGTGTGGTCACGATTCCTAAGGGCGTGACTGCAAGGATCGTTGTATACGCCATTGGTGATGATAGCAGCTCGAGTGATACTTCCGAATCATCAAACGAAGCTGCCAAATCTACACCCAAACCTTCACCCACCCCAACGCCAACACCAACCCCTACTCCTACGCCAACTCCAAAGCCTACCACAAGCTCTTCCAGCATTGTGATTCCTACGTCGTCAGAGGAGTCATCAAGCTCCACTGAGGAAGAGTCTACCTCAGCCTCCTCAACTTTGGATGCCAGCACCAGCGTCAACACCACAGTGGCATCGCCTTCCAACTCTCCCCATATTCTCTTCCAAAATTCGACTAACTCCGCCTATCATACCGCAGCCCTCGTTAGCGGAGCCCCCAGCTCAACTTTGAGCAGCTCCACAAATGAAAATAGCCCAATTGCAAGTGAGACTGGCGACAAGAAGAATTCGGCCGATGTTACCACTGTCTCAAGTAGCTTCTTCAGCTTTGCCATCGCTCTGGTTGTAGCTGGCTTCATACTCTAAGCATCCTTAATCATTGGAACTACCTTCGACCTGTTCATACTTCAACTTGTACAACGGCCCAGCACCGTTTGGCCCATTCGTTACGGATCGGCACCTTCAACTTCTTGCTCATGGCTTTATTATTATACCATATTCCTAATACGTCTGGATATACGTAATCACTAAAATACGAGGGTCGTTCGACCAACATATATGCCCTAACTTATAAATATATGGATGCGGTTTTTTTCTTCTTGCACATATCTATGGATTCTCATCTGTGATGTGGCAATTATACCCAACTTTTGGAATGGCTTTTGGAAAATGGCAGTTTGGTGGATTTTTTTGTTGTATATTGGCCGCCATTTGGGGGATCACTTCTGCGATATTGGGGAATGGTGGAGGTGGAGCGGGGGAGAGCAAAATCAGGCACGCTTATTGCCCTTTTCATTACGAAATTCATGTGTATTAGGACGTGTTATGATCAGGGATGGTGCCGTCTTTCAAAAGAATGGCAAGGATCGGATTGAAAGGGCCTTCCTTTTGTCTGGTGTGGAACAGATAGCTGAACGTAGCAACTAAAAGTTACAGACTGTCCTTGGACCTTGGCTCTATATAAATGTGATCTTAACTTCAACTTCTCCTTGTTTCACCGGGCCGCCTGTAGCTGCATTTTCAAGTAAGAAGATGAACGAAGCTAATACAAACTTTATGTATTTAAGGCGGTACATAAGAGCATGGCATGGAACCCAGAATTGACCCGTTCTCAGGCTACCCAGGTTCATACCAAGCTTTGATGCGTATTCCACGTCACAGGTGCACATCTGGGAGGCAAGGCTGCCTTCGAAAGACTGGAGGGCATATACAAATTCAACAAAGGTTCGGGCTGGCTCGCACACCCAAGCGGGGATCATCCGGCTTTGAGAACCCTGCCCGGGGACATCTCTATACCTGCTGAACATGCTCCCTGGTTATTGATCTACCTTTGTTTTTTGTTTATAGCGGCGCCGCTATTAAATCAGAAACCCTTAGCAAAAAGATGGGAAACGGCCTGCCGCAGGCAATACTTCCTCGGCGCCACCACGCGCCACGGAGCTTTATCTTGAACGGCTATCTGGATGGAGAAACCATGATTCGGTGCGGTGAATCTCGTGGTGGGGATGGTAGGGGGTTGTGTGCGGGATTATCGTGGCGTTGTTGCATGGCTTTGCGTTGGAGGCAAAGAGGCAGAAAAATGACGGGTGGGTGGTGGTGAGGAAGGGGACAGGGCTAGAAGCAAGCGCATACCGAGTGTTACGGATGAGCATAGCTCTGAGAAATATGGACAGGCTCATGTATCTGCGAGCCCGGGTTCCTTGGTGGGTTATAAACCTCAGCTATCGGTCTGCTAGGAGAGAAGTTGTACCTGTTCTGGACCATATGCAGTGCCTGTTTTCTTACAAACGTCTGGTATTATAAGCCAAAGAACTGCCGCGTTCAGCTCAAAAACGCACCCCACAGGCTATTTGTTGACACTTGATATCAGAGGCAGTTGCGGGAGAACTTACTCGACACCCCAATTAGAACGAACGAAAGCACCTGCTCAAACTCCACCATCTTCGACCATGGACACAATTAAGGTAAAAATCCTGATCAACCCTTACTTAAGCAGAGGCCGTTCTTTTTATTGTGCTAAGGCTTTATGAAGAATACAACGGGGGACAATTTCGACGGCGCAGCTCAGTGTTTGAGCTCCACCAGTTCACACTTAGACGATATGCCAGATCTCGCCGGAAAGGCGGCTGCCATAACAGGTGGAAGTGAAGGTATCGGTATGGGCGCACTTGCACCTTGCTTAAGCGCAATATAGCCGAGTTATATATTCTATCCATCCCAGAAGAAGTGGCCAAAGCCGCCAAAGAAGCCATCACGAACACTATAAACAGATAGCGTTCGGGATTAGACACGGGGATTGTGTAAAAAAAATGAATGGACCCTTGATGGGTCTGGAAAACGTATGCTACCAGTTCTAGAGTGCGGACACGGAGCATGATTTATGGGCGTCAAGGGAAGTTCTAAGCATGACCGAGCTGATGCGCTTAGTGAGAAAGATATTCCATGGCCAATCAGTACAAGATACGAAGATTCGAGAATATTGATCAATGAACAAGCAGACAGCGGCACAAAGAAATTACCGATATGGTGACAAAAAACCACTGCAAACATATATTCCGGTAGGTTTACAAAATCTATATCATTATATGTTTCTAAGTAGCCAAAATCTGGGTATAATGCATAACAATCAAACAGCCGTTTTACGCTCGTCACAAGCTCTGATCGTGGCATAGTGATTGTTGTGTAAGACGCCAATCCCAAATAGTACCATAAGATTGTCAAGGTCCTAGGCTTCATCGAGAAGATTTTCGTGAAACGGTTCGAGATGTTTGTAATCTAGATCGATGTCTGGCTGCGTGAGGAAGAGTTACCCTTCGGTTTTGCCAGACTGCTGATTTCACGTGCCGTTCAATCATATCCGGCAGTTGCTCAACACCTCGAAAGACTTTCTGTAACAATGAGTCATACTGCGCGATACGAGCCGCCAGCTCCTTATTTGAGGTTTCCATAAATCTAATCTTATCTGTATATCTCTGTTCAAGTCGCGAGGCTTCTTCCAAGACCTCTTTCTTGACTGCTATGAGTTTTTCCTCGTTGGACTTCTCTGTGGCTTGTAATATTTGTAAATCCCCTCTCTGCAATGCCTTTATTCTTTGCGTTGTTTCTGCTAGTAATGCTTGTTGCTTCAAGGTATTGGCCGTCGCTATCCCCGAAATTCTTTCACAGGTATCCTTATCTAGTTTGGATATTTCTTCAGCACTTTGCTCATGATGAGCTTTTAGTTGAGCAGCAATAGACTCTTGAAGTTCAGCTTCGTTATCTTCGTAACGTTTCAGCGCTTCAGTATGTAATTGTAATATCGATTCCAGGTTAAGGCACTCTTCGTGTTGAATCTCATTCGCCTGTTCAAGAGTCCTAACTCTTTCCATCAGCTGTTTAAACTGAGCATTTTTCTCCTGCTCTAAAGCCTCGATGCGAGAGGAGATGTCACCCAATTGTTCCCTCTTTCTCTCATCAGTCAAAGCAACTCTGCGGCTCGAGCTCTCATGGTTGTCTGAACTATTCCTCTCAAAAGCAGTAAACCGTTCTTCGAGGCCTTCAGCTCTTTCATTAGCTTCACTCTCTGATCTGGTAAGTTGTCCCCGAAGGCCATCGATCTGGCCTTGCATCTTCCATCCCGTCTCAGAAAATTGTTGCTCTACTCTGACGGCCTGGGCCTTGCTATGAGCCTCAGATGTTGCGAGGCGTGTATCCATGTCTTCTATCAGACGTTGTGTTTTCTTCTCAGCTGCTGTTACAGCCTCCTTAGCCTCCTTTACTAACTCATGGTTGCGAGCTTCGGCAGCATTCACTTGCGCCTCAAGTATCCTCGTCCGCTCAGCCTGGGTCATTGAGTCATTCTCGATAATGGTCAAAAAGTGAAGTATATGCGCTTTCGCAGCTTGTAAAGCGTGTTGAGTAGAGCCGCTTTTCGGTACCTCAGTATCAGCCGTTATATTAGGCACATTGTAGCACTGAATATCTGGTATCGGTAACTGTCTCATGAATGAGCATTCGGTTTGGTAAACGGTCGACTTTGAGGTCTTGTTCGACAAGACAACTGCATCTTCGGAACTAGTCTGAGAGTCCATGTGGCTTTTGCTTTGCAAATGTTTTTCGAAGTATTTTGTTGTTCTCGAACTACCATGCCAGGATGCACATGATTTTTCGCAATCGAGACATTCAAAGAACTCTCCCTGTGGCACAGCATCAATCCTGCTTTGCGGATAGGTCTGGCGCAGTCTTTCAAGCGCTGATACCATCCAATCACTTATCTTTTGCAAGCATTAGTTATTATGCTATTAATGCTATTAATGCTGTAAAAGAAATTTACTTCACCTTTCTTTCCTTCTTGAATAATAAGGGTGCCTTATGCAGGACCTCGTCTTGATATCGTCTCGGGCGCGGAGTATTCGCTTTGTTGGGCGTGCCATATTCAGAAGGCGCAGCTCGTCTACTCAGCTCTTCCGGCGATGCCCGACGTTTGAGGGTTCGTTCCGGAGTCGAGGCTGCAAATGGACTTGAGGAATTGCTGTCGGTGATTTCATCTGGCATAGTTCGCCTCTTACTTGGAGTTATGGGCAGAGTTTGCTTGGAAGTAGCAATTGTTGCTTGTGCACTAAGACTTTCATCTCTATCACATACTTCAGTGTAGGTGCCCATACCGCATTCTGCTTGAGCTTTCTCTGCGTCACCCTGCCTTCTAATGGACAGTATTTCTGCATCATTTTGATCATGATCAACTATTGGCGGTTTCATAGTGCTAGTAGTCTCTTTCGCAATATCGTGATTAGGCCCAATGATGAATCCCTGTCCGCCAGTTGGCCGTTTCACGATTGCCAATATCTGCTCCTATCAATTTGTCAACAAATGAGATCTTGAGATTGGGTGTGTCCTCACCTCTACCAAATATCTTAGCAATTTTACAATCAAATGCCTCTCGCTTCTAACATATGCTTCGTTATCTAAACGATTTGGGTCCAAGTACCGACGGAGATAAGAATCAGTCAAGCTCTTATGATAAACTCCACCTTCACCTGCTGGTTCGATTTGGATTTCTTGGATGATGAATAGAACAAGTTCCTTATATCGAGGGTCCGAAATATCAGGCCTCACTACCTGAGACATTGTACATCGAGATTGCGTTGAAAAGCTATGACAATGATACTGTCGCCGACGCGACCACGCGTTTAATTGTTTACGACCCCTGTCTCAGTAGTGATTGTGTCACGTGCAGGCGAATAAAAGATCAAAATGTTATTGCAGCTGATCTTGTCTAGTCGATATTACGATTTTTGTAGCTTAGCTTACTCTCTGATAATTTTAATGGTCTCTCTATACTGAAATTTGTTTACGCAAAACTTGAAGGGCGGTTTCAAGAACAACGAAAGTCTTAATTAGATTTTTCCCTAGCAATGCATTTTAACTCTCGAGCTTCGAAAATTGTTTGTATGGGCTCCGTGCAAGAGTGTCTTGATTATCTAGCCGCAATAATATTAAACTATTAGCTCCATAGAGCTCTTTAGCGTTGGAGAGGAACTAAGCGTTGAATCACAATCGCTTATATCATGTTTTTGAAGGCTATCAACTTTTTACGCTATTACTATTATTCCAAAAACGCCGCAGCTCATCTAGCGCATAAAAGAGCTGTTATCCTCTCCCAAATAAACCGTGATTCAGTGATTATCCAGTTCACGGACTTTGATCTCCAGGAAGCATTAAAATTTTGGCAAAACAAAGATGACTAACCAGAAGTTGATATTGTGAGCTCCTCAGGTCGCTGTTTGCCATTAGTGATTGAGGCACTTAGCAACCACGATTTGCTACTAGCCAGAGCAATATTGAATGTATAATCGCTTTTGGGCCAATTATTAATAGCATCTTCACTTTTCTGTCTTTTGCGTGAAAGCCCTCTGGCATCTGAGGGTACGATCTTCACTATTTGAAATCTTTGTGGATACTTGTATATGTTAATATGTGCTATAAACTGGGGCTACATCAAGTTTGGGTTTACGGATATAGCCGCTTCTACACATTTAGACGGAAAGTATGTATTCTCCGCAGCCTTTTCAACCGAGAATACTTGCTCATATATTCAGAAAGCTACCCTACCGCAAGTCGACCCTCGTGATCTAGGATTTCCAAAAATTTATTTTGAACAAAAAAGGAAAAAACCGATCCATGGGTTCAATGGAAATAATAGGATTATCGTGATATATCGATCTTTGATCCTTGTATCAATACCAAATGATATGATATTAGTGATTTATAAATATATACTACGCTTAAGATATCAATATTATGTTATACAATTTGATGTGTTACTATGTGCTACGCACGGTTATGATATTTTTGCTTAGCTGTTTTCATTCAAGTATAATCAAGAATCTAGTGTGTCGTGTCGACTCGAAAACACTTTCTTTGAACTATTATTAATCTTGTTAAACTTTTGTAACTGTTTTTGGCGAAATTTAGTATTATCGCTGTATAGGATAATATGCGAATTCTATATTATCAACCGTTACTTTATATTACAACATTGCGCGACACAGTATTTTTTTAACTATAATATTATACACATTAATTCACTGTATGCTAAGACATCGCAATACTATTGATCTTCGCTTTATGGTAAACCTCTGCGGCATGGGAGATTCAATATCGCTCCAACTACTTTACTGTTACCTTGCATGGCATTACCTCCTTAGCGATTTGTGAAACTTCGATTTTGGACTGTCGAACGCCTTAGGCAAGAGCACTAATTTTTCGATTACCTAGAAAAACAACCACAGGTATGGCTTTTTTCAGCTGATGCTAAATTTGCACCCATATCTCAGTAGGAGAGTAGCCAGGGTGATCTTCTCGTGTCGAATCTCGACGCCACCTACCCCCCCATTAAGCAGTGCGGTAATGATGGTGTAACATTTCTCCTGAGAAAATACAATCTGACGAGCCACAACCCTGGCAATATACTGGTTGCGCCACCGCAAAACCATGCACATCATTTATTTGAGCGGCTATCAGAAATTCAGCCCCCAAGTATACCACACCACTGTTGCAAGGATATATAACCAGTGGTCTCCCACACTTAGCAGGCTCTGAATTCAATGCTGGTAAGTGTAATGACTACTTTACTTACATCAGAAACTCTTCTGCTTCAAGAATAAACTATTTTCCACAACAAATTTTCAGAATACCTGAGAATGAGCCCACGGCCATACTTCACACTTTCCCAAGATGAGATGCATCTAATTTCTGGGTCAGCCACACCACTGCATCAATTATCTTTGAGCAGTAGCTCTCTGCCACATAAAATTCCCAGAAAGCCCGTTTCACCTGCGCTCACCACATCTGAATCACTACCCTCTTCGCCTATGAAGCCTAAATCTTTCTTTCAAGGCCTTGTGACTCTGTTTCAGAACCTTGCTCCGTTTTGGTATCACTGGAAATGGGAAGCTATAGCTTCTTGTTTTATTCTGGCAACCCCGATTATCATTGCCATTTCTATCAGGCCTTACGCATCACAGCCGTTGCCAAAATGGCACTCGCACATCTCGATTAACGCCATTTTGTCTATTTGTAACACGGTTTTCAAAGCATCCGTTACTTTTGTTCTTGCTTCTTGTATCGGACAACTTCAATGGACTTGGTTCTTGTCCGAGCGTCCACTTTATGATGTCGTACGCTATACAAACGCTGCGAATGGACCATGGGGCTCCATGCAGCTTCTTTGGACGCAAAACATTCATAACCCTCTGGCTACTCTTGGGGCGTTCATATTAGTGGCTACAGTGCCACTAGACCCCATCATGCAGCAGCTTCTCACACAATACGACTGCAGCGTATCACTCAAGAATGAGAACGTAACTTTGCCCCGTACAAATATGGCGAGTAACCAGAATCTTGCCATGTTCTACCACCCCCCTTCACTCCTCAACCCGACAGTCTATGATCCAAATGACAAGATCTTCTGGAGTTGCTCCACGGGCAACTGTACATTCTCCGAGTTTGGGACTGTAGGATATTGTAGCTCCTGCGAGGATCTCTCAACTAGCATCCTCTTCAACACGACTTGTGTCCCGGTTCAGGACGGAGAGAAGTCAGTTACCCATAAGGATTGTCCTCAAGGCAACTGGCCCAACATTACGTCTAGTTTGAATTATGGCCTTGAGTCTTCGCAACTATTGTGGCTTAATATAAGTTCATTCTCAATTGGCCCTGAAGAGCCGGACGTGTGTACTGCGGCTATACATGCCGGTCATCCTTACCTTACTAGAGTCATTGTTCTTGTAGGCAAGACATCTAATTCAAATCTAAAGTATTCTTTGGATTTGAATGATCCCCTCATGAACTGTGAAACAACGGCCACTGCTGAAACCTGGCGCTGTAGAGGATATGGTGCAGCTATTTGCACACTTCAGCCATGTGTCCGAACATACAATGCTACCATAAAAGCTGGATACCTCGAGGAGCACATGATATCTCAATCAAGTTCGACCGTTTGGGGAGAGAACAGTTCGCCAACGGGCTCATTACAATCACTATGGGGTATGGTTGACAAATACTGTATTTCAAGAAATGATAGTGAACGCCTAAAGTATGAAGGATACAAACTAGGCGGGTCGTTTCGGTGGCTTGCTTACAATGTATCTCGGCCACCATTCACACCGCCTGGTCAACTCGAACCCGATTCCCTCGCATCTTCTCTGCTACAACGAAAATGCCTGTATTTAATGGATGAAATAGTTTCCGATTCCTTCGCTTCCAGGAAGTTGTGGCAAGACTTTGTCGGCACAGTTCAGGGTAGCAGTTTAGGACTATACGTGCCTGGCGGAGTTAGTTCTAAATTAGAAGTCTCTGTTTTCACGGGGCCCCCACTCCTGAGGTTATTATATAATGAAAGCGGAATCGAATTTGAACAAGTGCAGAGAATGTTCATGAACTTTTCTGATATTCTCACAGCATGGGTACGGACACATGGCAACGAAACTAATTCCGAACCCGCTTTAGGCGAAGCCTGGCATTATGCAACCTGTGTAAAGGCTAACTGGGCTTGGATGGCCTTCCCGGGAGCAACATCCCTCTTTACTTTACTCTTTTTCATTCTGGTGGTAATAAACGCTGAAAAGCAGCACACACCCGTTTGGAAGCTATCTCCATTAGCATGGATCTTTCAAGGTCCTACTGGTCTTACAAGGCTCAATGGAACCAAAACTAGTGTGAATAACATGGAATCAAAGTCTAAAGATATAGTCATCAGCTTACTCAAGAACCCGAATTGAAGCAAGAAAGATTGTACTATAGAATTGTGCAATGCTTTTATACGGGCAGCGTGAGCCAACTTTGACACCTAAAGATGTTAGTCTGGGACATCATATAGTTGTGAATCATTGCCAAGACCGGTTGGGGAGGGTAGCTGTTGGTAAACAGTATGTATAAATAAACTTACATGAATGTCTATAAATCAATCAGGCACCGCTGGAGTTTCAAAGTGCATAATTTATATACTTTTCATTTTATCTATAATTTCACCCCAGGATACCAGGAATTGTGTGTTTCGCATGACAATTAAGCCCAGGACCAGATTCAGCTATTGCATTTAGCTCTTGAATGACAGGTTTTACTCAGCCAACGGCCACCTTCGACTATGCTTGTTCATTTATATCGGAGAGCTGTCCTAATCAAAGTTAAATTTCATGATTTGAGATTCCAAGATTCGCTTTGATAAAGTACGGGAATTTGCCATTTAGCACTGAGCTTATTCTATGCATAACACACTCCTTGCGTTCCTGGGGTATCCATCTAAGCAGCGAGTAAGGTTGTAAGCCGCCTCGGCTAGATTATTCGATGCTACTGTCGTTCTAACATAGAGTCTAACCACTGTAATAGACGTTGGCCAGTTTTGGCGATTCTTGGGTGCAACATATAGAGTCCTTATCATGATGTGGTGCAGGAGGACCTTATCCTGAGGTTGATTAGACAGAGACAAGTGCTTGTGGAACGGCGGTGACTTCAATCGCTCTTCCTAATAACTTGCTGCCTAGATTTACTCTCGACATATTGTGCGTAGTTGATGAAATAGGTACCCAAACTCTGTTTCAATTAACAAAAACATCACCTCGAAAGAGTTCTTCCACCGTTGACGGTGGTCTGGACGGCTAGGGGATAAATGTGACAACGTTGATTACTTGGATGTACTCCTTGATTCCTATAATTAGTTTAATCTGTGAAGTGGCTGTTCGATGTATACGCCCGGTACGTTTTGCAACTGAAAAGTCTAATGACCTGCAGAAGGCTAATAATATGGATCATCAATCGCGACGGAGGGATAAATAACCTAAGTTCAGGGGGCTCAAGATAATGGGCCAAACTTCTGTAAATATCGAATGTTTCAAAATCTAGCGAATGTTTCAGCTTTGAAAGTTCTCCTAAAATGGGTTGTAAAATGTTGGAATGCATCGCAAAACATCAAACGATGCCCGCTAATGCACAGTCTAAAGTAATTGTACATCATGAGTAAGCCATTCAAGCCTTTTATGATAGCTGTCGATCATCGTTCTTGGCAATAACGACTGTATGAATCCTACACTTAGAGAAAAATATGACACCACAAGCTATAGCCTTAAAACTCTTACTGCGGTTTAGTAAATATCATTATTGGAACAAAGGCTATATTATTAATTACTAATTAACGCTTTGATAATCTTAAATCTTGAATTTTTAAGTGTTGAAGCTAACTGTTCTTGTTTAAAGCTCAAGTTGAAACTGGTTTTTTTTATGCTCGCCAGATTTTACGGCTTTGTATGTCACTTACATTTTTCTCGAGGGGAGATGCTATATATCATCAATATTAGTCACTCATATGCAGATGCGCGAAATGGACTTTATGGTCAAGCAGAGTTTTATCACAAAGGCAAAAACATGTGGGCCGATGAAGGATCTGCAGACAGGGATGATTTGGCTGAGTAATTTACTGTCAAGATCCATGGAAGGCTGACTTTCAGCCTCATCTCATCACAACCTCTCATCAGTCGATCATAAAGTTTGATCAATTGTACATAGTTTCAGCCATTGTGAAGTCCTCCAAAGTGAGATAATTACTTCTATCTCTCTGTATGGTTCTCAGTAATATTATTTTGCACGATGCCGACCTATCTCGTACATGGTTTTCGTTGGCAGCGTCCGAACATCCGTATCCATATCATTCTCCATGACCTAGAAGATGCGGCTCCAGAATGGTAATCCTATCCTACCATTCCTTCTCCGGCCCCAAAGTATCCAAGAGCCACGACATATATTTAAAGAGTCTATTCTGTCTGAATGAAACCCACCCTAAGAATATGTTTTGTTGCTTGCGAAGAGCCCCCGACCGCTTGACATTTTCTCAAGTACGAGTGCTAATTTGCTGAGTAGGATAGTGGCTCCTGCAACCTCAATCACAATTCTGAACTCATTCTATTCTATGTATGATTTTCTTCCTCCGAGCAATCCGCCCACGGCAGTATATGCTCCGTTTATCAAAGGCGAATCTCCGAATGACGATGTTCCGCCACCAGTACCGCCAAAAAATCTTACAAAAAACAACAAATCAGTGGCATCTTTGCGGTCGGCTGGCCAGATGCATCGATCGACGAAGTCGGAAACTGGATTAGCGGCTATGACCACGCAGAGACCAACCACAAGTGGATACGCACCAAATGGGAGTAAGCAAAGTACAGGCTTTGGCTCAGTGAATGATACACGGACCAGGCCTCCGCCATTCAATGAATGGAGTGTTGTGAAGCTATTGGAGCAATATAATCCTGAAGATATGCGCACTGTCAGCCAGCCACATGCATACGTCGGAGATTATATGGTTGAGGTCAAACTTGGTGCTTCTGTGACCGAAGAGATGGCCAAGTATGAGGCCAAGCAGAGGGCGGAGGAACCCGTCCTAAAGGACATTCAGGCGGCTTCCGGAACTTCTGGATCAGCCACGGTCAGCTCTACTAGAGAGGCCGGAAGCCCTACCAGTATGAGCGCGAGGGAAATTCGGAGGAAAAGCAGACGATTAGGATGGTTTGAGAAGCTGAGAGATGGATTACAAAAGGGTGAAGATATCGGATGGCATGTTGTAGTCTGTGGTGATGAGGAGAGGACCTCGCCGTCGCTGGAGTTGCATAGAGAGGAGATAATGCGTAATGAGAGTGAAGAGCACCACCAAAGAATTCTGAAAAGTGGCGGTAGAAAAGGCTTCTTCGGACGAAAAAGGTCGGTCGTTGAGCAGTAATAAATTAATATTTGGTATTAGCGCGGAGTTGGCAGGTAAATTTCTATATATCAGGATATCAATTGATGAACATAACATTGGGATCACGGATACCATTCCAATTTATTAACCAGGCCGAACTAAGAGGTTGAATTTGGATTATCAATTCATATTTTTATTGTTTTCCCGCATAATCTCTTGACCAGATTCGATCCCAATTCTCCTTGTCAACCGCAAATTCTCTCACATAATCACTCTCTAGCTCATGCGTCCTACTTCCGAGCAGGACCAAGCTATGGAGAGGCCCACCAAGTACTTCATCCGCATCGCAGAGCTCCTTCAGTGTTCCGCTTACAAACTTCTCAGTCTTGCCTCCCACACGAGCAGCACCAACGGCAAGACTCTCCTCTCCATATACCCCATCTTTGCCCTCCGCCTCCTCCTTTTTGATTTGCTCAATCTCTAACATTTGTTGCGCACATTGACCAACCGTCATGTACCGTGGTGGCTCGTAAATCTTGCGCCCCCTTGCCATATTTTCCAGGCTTTGTTCTTTGACTTTTATGTCTAATAGCACCAAAGTATGCAATCCAATACCTCTATTCTCGCGAATGCGATCGTGGAAGGATGCTGGTTTCCATGAGTCCGTAAAAAATACCATCGACACCGTCTGTCCAAAATTATAAAGTTGCAAACCGGTTGCTCCAATTGCAGACATAATCGAGGCATTCGGAATGGTAGAGATGGGGATCTTAAGCTCACGAGCTCGTAGGACAAGATCTGTATGTGTGGTTGCCCTTCATGTTTCATTAGCAATTTATGTCGCAAAACCTCTATTGGAAATTTACCCAAATGGATCCCCCACTACCAGAAAAGCAACATCGACATCTTGGGCTCCATTCAGAATCTCATCACTCGCGGACTCCACCATCTCCCTATCTGCGATAATGACTTCTCGTCCATAGTATGTCTCCTACTGTGCATTAGCGTTAGCTCGAGCTTTCATTGCTGACGCAAAGTATCTTACAAGGATAGATTTGTCGACTAGGAGAATGCTAGTGTAGGCCTCAAGATAGACTCGGGATGCCTTCTTGACGACCTCGAGTCCTTTCACAGTGATATCTGTCTCATCTGAGAGACCCAGTCCTATTAAGTAGAGCATGTTGTGCTGGACAGGATATATGGTGGGGTGAATTTTATCCTCGAATTTTGCCCCGCAGCCTCCAGGCGGGAGAGAGGCGGACAAGCGGCCGCTGATTCTTGCATAGAGCGAGCTTTGAGCTTTATAACTTCGAAGCTTCAGAACCACACCCCTTGACGGTACGCCATATTCTCTAGAGTCACAAACCAAGATTGAATATCATAGGAGCGCACTTCGAATCTACAATCATGTCGGAGAAGAAAGGGGCGTACGAGAATGCGGCCGCAGACACGGACTTTCGAAAAAAATATGACCGCGCCGAATATGCGCAAAAAGCTGTCGAGCGCGAGGCCAAAGAGAAGGAAGAGAGAAAAAGCGCGATATGAGGCCAAGCTTGCGGGCAAGAAATACTACAAGCCATTGACCGGTGAAGAGACGCTCACACAAGCGCGCATGGAGAAGTTGGACGTCGCCGGCAATGTGGGCAAAGTGACCCTAATGCCAGCTGGGGCAGCGACAGGAAAGCGTGGTCGTGGTGCGGGAAACTACTGTGAAGATTGCGATTTGACATTCAAGGATAATATGCAATGGGTCGAACACATCAATAGCATGCAGCATCTGCGCGCCATCGGACAGACTGGCGAAGTTAAGAGAGCCACAACAGAAGAAGTAAGACAAAGAATCGATGCTATTTGGGAAAAGCTGCAGGAAGAGAAGAAAGGTGATGCGCAAACTCTTGAAGAGAGGCTAGAGATCCGGAAGGAAGAAGACGAGAAGGTAAGGGAGGAGAGGAGGATAAAGCGGCAGCAATTGGCAGAACGTAAGAGGGAGGAGAAGGAGAAAGAGGCGAAGATAAAACAGGAATATGGGGAGGATGTCAGAATTGAAGGCGAACATGATGAGGACGATATGATGGCGAGCATGGGTATTGTCGGATTTGGCTCGTCTAAGAAATGATTACCCAAAAGTCACATTGAATTTAGCGATGGCGTTGCGGCTGTGGGAAACAGATATCAATCATAAAATTTGACGAAGCACGAGAAGATTTCCGGTTTCAAGTAACTATAGGCAGTTTTCTGCTCATGAGAAATGCTTGTTTCCACGTCCTCAGAATGGCTGGATATGGATCATGGGTACTAAATGCCTACGCTATTCCCGAGAACAGTATGAACAGTATTGGCAGGCAAAGAGTGTTCATTCTCAGGATTAGCAGATAAGGTGCAATTATAACTCAGCTTTTCAGTATTGAACTAAGGGCTCCGAGCTATTACACCCAAAAGAATCTCCCTGAACTCGGGGTCGAATAATATGAAGAGCGAATTGATGATTGACAGGTCGTAGCTAGCCAGAGGTATGATGAATATCCTATGGAAGGAGAGTTCAGAGGTTCAAAAAGTGCTGCTAGCATTTGGAAGGCGAATTAGTCTGGCTGAAAACCCTCCAGAGCGGAATTTCCACCAAGCTACCTACCACGGTCCCGAACACGATGAGGCTCACTGGTTACTTAGATATCTTTACATCTTGACAGCGATGCTAAGCATAGGCTACAACCTTCATAGCTGCCTTGCTCCACAGCCGATGATAGCTCCACAAAAGTAAAGATATTTTATGAATCTGGTTGTGCAACCTCGTTTATATCAAGCTTCCGTAAAGTCACCGGACCTTTTCTGTTTCTCATTTCTTGTTTCTGATATCTTAGCAGGTACGCTCGAGAATGAGTCTCGGTGAAAATTCCAATCTCTGGAACAGTTGGTGCTGAAATTCGTTAGGAGCTAGCTGGAAACGTCATCTTACCGGTCAGCTCTGGAAGCGACAATACAGAACGATGAAGATTCCGTTTTGGCATGTAAAACATATCATTGTCATTTCTACAAAGGTAAATGCTCGAATCTTATTACAACCATTGCATATCAACACCAACGCTTCATCTTCTCGTAAACTCACAAAATATCAGATTTCTCAAAACTTGATACTCACTGATCAAACAACTCATTTCTATACACAAACAATCACAATACAACAACCTCGAATCAGCCACCATGTTTTCCTCCAGTGTCGTAAAATCAGCAATGTATGTAGCTCCCTCATCTTCCAGCACATTCAGCCCATCCATCCCTCGCTCCGTATCTAACCATACCCAAACAGCGGACAAATCAACGCAACCGTATACTCAAACTTCGAAGGCACGCCGGTTGAGAACACCATGAGCCAATTCGTTGTCGAGCTGATGAACGAGGAACGCGACCGCGCGGCAGCCATCCTACTCCGTGAGCAAGCGATATGGGAACGATCGATGCGCCAGGACATCCGGGACTGGCTCGTCATGGTGCTCATCGCGCTTCTCCTCTTTTGGGGACAGGAACTCGTCCAGGCCATTTTCTTTGGTACTGTGGAGGAGGTGGTGGTGGTGCAGGAAGAGAAGGAAGAAGAGGAGGAGGGGGGTGTGGTGGAAGAATATAGAGAGAATCGCCTTGTGCTAGATGTCAAGATCTGCATCAATAGTGAGGAGGTCGATATGGAGTCGGATAGTGAGGGCCTTGAAACGGCAGGCTCTACGCTTGCCGGAGATAGCTAGGACGAGGCTTGAAAGGCTGCCATGTGCGACTGTGATGGTATAACTTATCGGAATAGAAAGACGGGCCGTTAAGTAGTCCCAAGCGCGCAAAGAATTGTACTATTCTGTACTAAAAAAGCATTTCTCTGTGATCCTTCTATCCTTTCTGCTTTCCCATCTAATTAGCACCAGCGAAATAAACCCAAAGCGCCCAAATCCCACAAGCATGACCACAACAACCACCCTAAAACCACACAATCAGCGCTCCTTCGTGAGATACCGCTGCTCTATCAGAGAGGCAAAAGACAAAGGCAGCCTCCCACTTCCACTACCCAAACACCTCAACCGACGCCCAAAACCCCAAAGACGCACCCCCACGAACTACAGAAAACGCCCGCTAAAGCCCCAGCGGATCCCAAAGAAATCCTACCAAGAACCGAAAAAATGCAGGATATCTAAAAACTTAACGAAAGGGGCTGTAAGCGAGCGCGCCAAGATACCTGATCCAGGGGGAACGTGTTATACCCAGGCCCATCAAGAAGCCATATAAAAAGGAGCCATCGCCCGCTGGAGCGTTCGGTATGCGCCATGCAAAGGAACCCGTTGACAGCGCGAACAAGAACCCCGAACCTACCTGGCGGCCGTGAAATCCCACGCATACGTACGTACATACGCATGCCGCAAGATCCCAACTACGCGGAACCAAACGCTGCGGCACCCAGCCGCGATCCGTATGCCTACCCCCCACCGGGAAAGATCATGACGTGACAAGGCCCGCCGTTCGGTTCGGGCGGTAGGAAGAAAAAAGAAGAAGAAGAAAAAGACGAATGCGCAGACACAGAGGCGGGAGCGGGATGAGATCTGCGCGGCGAGCTGCCTCTGCATTACTAGCCCGCGCGGATGCTCCCGGGGCGCATATCACGCACTGCATATCACGCGCTCGGGATCTACGTGGGAGGGAAAGCTTGATACGTCAGGACGCGGCCGGGCTGCTTCGGGCAGATCGCAAAACGTCGAGGAGCGTGGCGTCCTCGGATTTTCGTTCATCTGGATCGTCGGGGGTTATGGGGGCAGATACGTGCATGTGTTGAAATAGTAGCCGGTGCATACGCTACCTAGGACTTACTAACCATTCTTTGCCTTCACTTGAGAGGAGTTGTCTAGCACGCTTTCCTAAAACCGTATAGAAGCCAACGACTGATATCAAGTTGCAAGTCTCGAAACATGATCATGATTTGAATGCTTTTGAATTTCCATCCCCGTATTCTACACCGCTGGCCGCCGATACCCAATAGCACCGGACCATCATGCTCCTCCTACCAGCCTCCCATGTCTCCCTCCCTATATTCCACTCTTCCAGACGGCTCTCCATCATCGCTCAAAGATCGAATCCAGAGCACCATCATCACCTCCAGAGAGAAATGAAAATCTTCAAAACATCCATCGAGGATAAGGAAAAAGGAAAAAAGAGGTCTATATACACATTACTGTCTTTCCCTAGGAAGTATCGTGGCCAGCTGTGTGTAGTCTGCCTCCACATTCGCGAAAATCTAAAAATCCGGCGCAAATGTGCAAAGAATTGAGAAATTAAAGCACCAGGCACCTCGCCAGGTCCGAAATCCTGGACGAGATACGACGCAAAGAAAAATGTACAAAGATCATTTCGCTCATATCAGTTTCGCGCCATCCATCCAATTACGCCATACCCCGATCGTGCTGCAAAGGCTAATCCAAATTCCATTTTCGATCTAGAAATCACAAGGCCTGACCTACGGGCTTTCTATGCACTACGCTAGCGGCAGCTGGTGGAGGACCCGAGTGTTCAACGGCGGAATTCAGGGGCTTGGATTGGGAGGGCTATTGCGACGATCAGGGTTTTGAGTGGCGGAATTGCTGCGAGATCGGTTTTGGCTGTTTGGTGATGCAGGAGCCTGTGGATTGTACTTAGGCCCATTTGGTGTCATGGGTCTAGCTTGTTGACCGTTAGGAGTCATCGGTCTGGCTTGCTGGCTGCCATTGGGAGTCATTGGACGGGGACCTTGGTTCATAGACGGAGATTGAGGACGTGGTTGTTGTCCCGGGACCCGCTTGCCTGGAGGTGGGGACCGCGAGGACCATTTTGCTGAGGACGCGGCTTAACGGGGCGGGTGGAGAGGCATGTTCGAGGGCAAACACCTTGTCGAGACCAGTAATATTATTTTGCACGATGCCGACCTATCTCGTACATGGTTTTCGTTGGCAGCGTCCGAACATCCGTATCCATATCATTCTCCATGACCTAGAAGATGCGGCTCCAGAATGGTAATCCTATCCTACCATTCCTTCTCCGGCCCCAAAGTATCCAAGAGCCACGACATATATTTAAAGAGTCTATTCTGTCTGAATGAAACCCACCCTAAGAATATGTTTTGTTGCTTGCGAAGAGCCCCCGACCGCTTGACATTTTCTCAAGTACGAGTGCTAATTTGCTGAGTAGGATAGTGGCTCCTGCAACCTCAATCACAATTCTGAACTCATTCTATTCTATGTATGATTTTCTTCCTCCGAGCAATCCGCCCACGGCAGTATATGCTCCGTTTATCAAAGGCGAATCTCCGAATGACGATGTTCCGCCACCAGTACCGCCAAAAATCTTACAAAAACAACAAATCAGTGGCATCTTTGCGGTCGGCTGGCCAGATGCATCGATCGACGAAGTCGGAAACTGGATTAGCGGCTATGACCACGCAGAGACCAACCACAAGTGGATACGCACCAAATGGGAGTAAGCAAAGTACAGGCTTTGGCTCAGTGAATGATACACGGACCAGGCCTCCGCCATTCAATGAATGGAGTGTTGTGAAGCTATTGGAGCAATATAATCCTGAAGATATGCGCACTGTCAGCCAGCCACATGCATACGTCGGAGATTATATGGTTGAGGTCAAACTTGGTGCTTCTGTGACCGAAGAGATGGCCAAGTATGAGGCCAAGCAGAGGGCGGAGGAACCCGTCCTAAAGGACATTCAGGCGGCTTCCGGAACTTCTGGATCAGCCACGGTCAGCTCTACTAGAGAGGCCGGAAGCCCTACCAGTATGAGCGCGAGGGAAATTCGGAGGAAAAGCAGACGATTAGGATGGTTTGAGAAGCTGAGAGATGGATTACAAAAGGGTGAAGATATCGGATGGCATGTTGTAGTCTGTGGTGATGAGGAGAGGACCTCGCCGTCGCTGGAGTTGCATAGAGAGGAGATAATGCGTAATGAGAGTGAAGAGCACCACCAAAGAATTCTGAAAAGTGGCGGTAGAAAAGGCTTCTTCGGACGAAAAAGGTCGGTCGTTGAGCAGTAATAAATTAATATTTGGTATTAGCGCGGAGTTGGCAGGTAAATTTCTATATATCAGGATATCAATTGATGAACATAACATTGGGATCACGGATACCATTCCAATTTATTAACCAGGCCGAACTAAGAGGTTGAATTTGGATTATCAATTCATATTTTTATTGTTTTCCCGCATAATCTCTTGACCAGATTCGATCCCAATTCTCCTTGTCAACCGCAAATTCTCTCACATAATCACTCTCTAGCTCATGCGTCCTACTTCCGAGCAGGACCAAGCTATGGAGAGGCCCACCAAGTACTTCATCCGCATCGCAGAGCTCCTTCAGTGTTCCGCTTACAAACTTCTCAGTCTTGCCTCCCACACGAGCAGCACCAACGGCAAGACTCTCCTCTCCATATACCCCATCTTTGCCCTCCGCCTCCTCCTTTTGATTTGCTCAATCTCTAACATTTGTTGCGCACATTGACCAACCGTCATGTACCGTGGTGGCTCGTAAATCTTGCGCCCCCTTGCCATATTTTCCAGGCTTTGTTCTTTGACTTTTATGTCTAATAGCACCAAAGTATGCAATCCAATACCTCTATTCTCGCGAATGCGATCGTGGAAGGATGCTGGTTTCCATGAGTCCGTAAAAATACCATCGACACCGTCTGTCCAAAATTATAAAGTTGCAAACCGGTTGCTCCAATTGCAGACATAATCGAGGCATTCGGAATGGTAGAGATGGGGATCTTAAGCTCACGAGCTCGTAGGACAAGATCTGTATGTGTGGTTGCCCTTCATGTTTCATTAGCAATTTATGTCGCAAAACCTCTATTGGAAATTTACCCAAATGGATCCCCCACTACCAGAAAAGCAACATCGACATCTTGGGCTCCATTCAGAATCTCATCACTCGCGGACTCCACCATCTCCCTATCTGCGATAATGACTTCTCGTCCATAGTATGTCTCCTACTGTGCATTAGCGTTAGCTCGAGCTTTCATTGCTGACGCAAAGTATCTTACAAGGATAGATTTGTCGACTAGGAGAATGCTAGTGTAGGCCTCAAGATAGACTCGGGATGCCTTCTTGACGACCTCGAGTCCTTTCACAGTGATATCTGTCTCATCTGAGAGACCCAGTCCTATTAAGTAGAGCATGTTGTGCTGGACAGGATATATGGTGGGGTGAATTTTATCCTCGAATTTTGCCCCGCAGCCTCCAGGCGGGAGAGAGGCGGACAAGCGGCCGCTGATTCTTGCATAGAGCGAGCTTTGAGCTTTATAACTTCGAAGCTTCAGAACCACACCCCTTGACGGTACGCCATATTCTCTAGAGTCACAAACCAAGATTGAATATCATAGGAGCGCACTTCGAATCTACAATCATGTCGGAGAAGAAAGGGGCGTACGAGAATGCGGCCGCAGACACGGACTTTCGAAAAAAATATGACCGCGCCGAATATGCGCAAAAAGCTGTCGAGCGCGAGGCCAAAGAGAAGGAAGAGAGAAAAGCGCGATATGAGGCCAAGCTTGCGGGCAAGAAATACTACAAGCCATTGACCGGTGAAGAGACGCTCACACAAGCGCGCATGGAGAAGTTGGACGTCGCCGGCAATGTGGGCAAAGTGACCCTAATGCCAGCTGGGGCAGCGACAGGAAAGCGTGGTCGTGGTGCGGGAAACTACTGTGAAGATTGCGATTTGACATTCAAGGATAATATGCAATGGGTCGAACACATCAATAGCATGCAGCATCTGCGCGCCATCGGACAGACTGGCGAAGTTAAGAGAGCCACAACAGAAGAAGTAAGACAAAGAATCGATGCTATTTGGGAAAAGCTGCAGGAAGAGAAGAAAGGTGATGCGCAAACTCTTGAAGAGAGGCTAGAGATCCGGAAGGAAGAAGACGAGAAGGTAAGGGAGGAGAGGAGGATAAAGCGGCAGCAATTGGCAGAACGTAAGAGGGAGGAGAAGGAGAAAGAGGCGAAGATAAAACAGGAATATGGGGAGGATGTCAGAATTGAAGGCGAACATGATGAGGACGATATGATGGCGAGCATGGGTATTGTCGGATTTGGCTCGTCTAAGAAATGATTACCCAAAAGTCACATTGAATTTAGCGATGGCGTTGCGGCTGTGGGAAACAGATATCAATCATAAAATTTGACGAAGCACGAGAAGATTTCCGGTTTCAAGTAACTATAGGCAGTTTTCTGCTCATGAGAAATGCTTGTTTCCACGTCCTCAGAATGGCTGGATATGGATCATGGGTACTAAATGCCTACGCTATTCCCGAGAACAGTATGAACAGTATTGGCAGGCAAAGAGTGTTCATTCTCAGGATTAGCAGATAAGGTGCAATTATAACTCAGCTTTTCAGTATTGAACTAAGGGCTCCGAGCTATTACACCCAAAAGAATCTCCCTGAACTCGGGGTCGAATAATATGAAGAGCGAATTGATGATTGACAGGTCGTAGCTAGCCAGAGGTATGATGAATATCCTATGGAAGGAGAGTTCAGAGGTTCAAAAAGTGCTGCTAGCATTTGGAAGGCGAATTAGTCTGGCTGAAAACCCTCCAGAGCGGAATTTCCACCAAGCTACCTACCACGGTCCCGAACACGATGAGGCTCACTGGTTACTTAGATATCTTTACATCTTGACAGCGATGCTAAGCATAGGCTACAACCTTCATAGCTGCCTTGCTCCACAGCCGATGATAGCTCCACAAAAGTAAAGATATTTTATGAATCTGGTTGTGCAACCTCGTTTATATCAAGCTTCCGTAAAGTCACCGGACCTTTTCTGTTTCTCATTTCTTGTTTCTGATATCTTAGCAGGTACGCTCGAGAATGAGTCTCGGTGAAAATTCCAATCTCTGGAACAGTTGGTGCTGAAATTCGTTAGGAGCTAGCTGGAAACGTCATCTTACCGGTCAGCTCTGGAAGCGACAATACAGAACGATGAAGATTCCGTTTTGGCATGTAAAACATATCATTGTCATTTCTACAAAGGTAAATGCTCGAATCTTATTACAACCATTGCATATCAACACCAACGCTTCATCTTCTCGTAAACTCACAAAATATCAGATTTCTCAAAACTTGATACTCACTGATCAAACAACTCATTTCTATACACAAACAATCACAATACAACAACCTCGAATCAGCCACCATGTTTTCCTCCAGTGTCGTAAAATCAGCAATGTATGTAGCTCCCTCATCTTCCAGCACATTCAGCCCATCCATCCCTCGCTCCGTATCTAACCATACCCAAACAGCGGACAAATCAACGCAACCGTATACTCAAACTTCGAAGGCACGCCGGTTGAGAACACCATGAGCCAATTCGTTGTCGAGCTGATGAACGAGGAACGCGACCGCGCGGCAGCCATCCTACTCCGTGAGCAAGCGATATGGGAACGATCGATGCGCCAGGACATCCGGGACTGGCTCGTCATGGTGCTCATCGCGCTTCTCCTCTTTTGGGGACAGGAACTCGTCCAGGCCATTTTCTTTGGTACTGTGGAGGAGGTGGTGGTGGTGCAGGAAGAGAAGGAAGAAGAGGAGGAGGGGGGTGTGGTGGAAGAATATAGAGAGAATCGCCTTGTGCTAGATGTCAAGATCTGCATCAATAGTGAGGAGGTCGATATGGAGTCGGATAGTGAGGGCCTTGAAACGGCAGGCTCTACGCTTGCCGGAGATAGCTAGGACGAGGCTTGAAAGGCTGCCATGTGCGACTGTGATGGTATAACTTATCGGAATAGAAAGACGGGCCGTTAAGTAGTCCCAAGCGCGCAAAGAATTGTACTATTCTGTACTAAAAAAAGCATTTCTCTGTGATCCTTCTATCCTTTCTGCTTTCCCATCTAATTAGCACCAGCGAAATAAACCCAAAGCGCCCAAATCCCACAAGCATGACCACAACAACCACCCTAAAACCACACAATCAGCGCTCCTTCGTGAGATACCGCTGCTCTATCAGAGAGGCAAAAAGACAAAGGCAGCCTCCCACTTCCACTACCCAAACACCTCAACCGACGCCCAAAACCCCAAAGACGCACCCCCCACGAACTACAGAAAACGCCCGCTAAAGCCCCAGCGGATCCCAAAGAAATCCTACCAAGAACCGAAAAAAATGCAGGATATCTAAAAACTTAACGAAAGGGGCTGTAAGCGAGCGCGCCAAGATACCTGATCCAGGGGGGAACGTGTTATACCCAGGCCCATCAAGAAGCCATATAAAAAAAGGAGCCATCGCCCGCTGGAGCGTTCGGTATGCGCCATGCAAAGGAACCCGTTGACAGCGCGAACAAGAACCCCCGAACCTACCTGGCGGCCGTGAAATCCCACGCATACGTACGTACATACGCATGCCGCAAGATCCCAACTACGCGGAACCAAACGCTGCGGCACCCAGCCGCGATCCGTATGCCTACCCCCCCCACCGGGAAAGATCATGACGTGACAAGGCCCGCCGTTCGGTTCGGGCGGTAGGAAGAAAAAAAGAAGAAGAAGAAAAAGACGAATGCGCAGACACAGAGGCGGGAGCGGGATGAGATCTGCGCGGCGAGCTGCCTCTGCATTACTAGCCCGCGCGGATGCTCCCGGGGCGCATATCACGCACTGCATATCACGCGCTCGGGATCTACGGGGGAGGGAAAGCTTGATACGTCAGGACGCGGCCGGGCTGCTTCGGGCAGATCGCAAAACGTCGAGGAGCGTGGCGTCCTCGGATTTTCGTTCATCTGGATCGTCGGGGGGTATGGGGGCAGATACGTGCATGTGTTGAAATAGTAGCCGGTGGATACGCTACCTAGGACTTACTAACCATTCTTTGCCTTCACTTGAGAGGAGTTGTCTAGCACGCTTTCCTAAAACCGTATAGAAGCCAACGACTGATATCAAGTTGCAAGTCTCGAAACATGATCATGATTTGAATGCTTTTGAATTTCCATCCCCGTATTCTACACCGCTGGCCGCCGATACCCAATAGCACCGGACCATCATGCTCCTCCTACCAGCCTCCCATGTCTCCCTCCCTATATTCCACTCTTCCAGACGGCTCTCCATCATCGCTCAAAGATCGAATCCAGAGCACCATCATCACCTCCAGAGAGAAATGAAAATCTTCAAAACATCCATCGAGGATAAGGAAAAAGGAAAAAAAGAGGTCTATATACACATTACTGTCTTTCCCTAGGAAGTATCGTGGCCAGCTGTGTGTAGTCTGCCTCCACATTCGCGAAAATCTAAAAAATCCGGCGCAAATGTGCAAAGAATTGAGAAATTAAAGCACCAGGCACCTCGCCAGGTCCGAAATCCTGGACGAGATACGACGCAAAGAAAAATGTACAAAGATCATTTCGCTCATATCAGTTTCGCGCCATCCATCCAATTACGCCATACCCCGATCGTGCTGCAAAGGCTAATCCAAATTCCATTTTCGATCTAGAAATCACAAGGCCTGACCTACGGGCTTTCTATGCACTACGCTAGCGGCAGCTGGTGGAGGACCCGAGTGTTCAACGGCGGAATTCAGGGGGCTTGGATTGGGAGGGCTATTGCGACGATCAGGGTTTTGAGTGGCGGAATTGCTGCGAGATCGGTTTTGGCTGTTTGGTGATGCAGGAGCCTGTGGATTGTACTTAGGCCCATTTGGTGTCATGGGTCTAGCTTGTTGACCGTTAGGAGTCATCGGTCTGGCTTGCTGGCTGCCATTGGGAGTCATTGGACGGGGACCTTGGTTCATAGACGGAGATTGAGGACGTGGTTGTTGTCCCGGGACCCGCTTGCCTGGAGGTGGGGGACCGCGAGGACCATTTTGCTGAGGACGCGGCTTAACGGGGCGGGTGGAGAGGCATGTTCGAGGGCAAACACCTTGTCGAGACCGATCGAGACGAATACAGAGAGCCTGTAATATGTTAGCTTGATAAACAACCAAAGATTCCGGAAAAACCTACCCATCCATCATCATACTCGTGGAGCATTCTGATCAATTGACCCGCGCGCAACTCAAGCTCATCATCCATGGAAGGCTTAAAGTCGAGCTGGACACGATGAACTGCGCTGTTGGGGGGACCACCAGCAGCAGCGATGGCCGCGCCAGAGGCAGATGTGGTTTGAACAGGAGTGTTTGGACTCTCGGATGACATGCTGAACTCGGTTCCAGCAGGACTTGGTGGGCCCATGAAAGGACCGGAGCGAGTAAGATCGAGAGGTTTCACATCACGTTTAGAAGCACCACGAGCAAGCCCAATCGTACTAGCTGATATAGCTTCAGTCGAGATTTCACCTCCTGGGCCAACTGCATTAACAATGGCAGGACCATTTGCATTGGCGGAATCTATCGTCTCTGCGTGGTTACCAAATGGATTGTTTCTGTTGGATTCGTGTCCAGTAGAAGGAAGCGGCTTCTCATTATTAGAAGATGCCAAAGCGAGGGCGTTGCCACGGCTTTGACGTCTCTCACCGAAGGCCATGAATTGGGTAACGGGGCGAAGGGACAATCGTGGTGCATCGGCGGTTGTGCGGGTGCTTGCGGCACGACCGGCTCCGGCAAAGGCAGCCTTCTCGTTATTCTCAATTAATTGCTCGCCCTTCTTAGCAGCATCGCGGCGCTTCTTGAAGAAGAATAGGATCAGGGCGAGAAATGTTCCGATCAAGAGCAGGATACCAATGGCAAGACCTGCCTTTCCCCCGGCGCTCATTCCTCCATCTGTTGACTTTGAGCTGGCAGATGCCGTCTCGCTCGCTGCGGTCAAGGTTGACGAACGTGTAGGTGTCTTTACGATTGGGGAATCGGTTGCAGCAAGAAGAGGTATATCCGCATCGACAGATGTAGAGCTCGGCCCGATCGACGAAGGAAGACCGGTGGCTGAGGTTTTCAGGGTTGTTTGAGCCAGTAGTTGTGTCGAAGACTTCGAACGCTGAGATGTTGAAGCAACACCAGCCTCGTCGGTAGCATCCGCATCCGCGTCGTTCGGTGTCGCCGCAGCAGTGGCAGAGGCAGCCTGTTGATTTCCTTGGCTCATGGTAGTCCATCCTCCAATCTCCCCATCGAAAGTCTTCGAGGCAGTTACGTAGACGATTGATACAAAGGTTTGTTGCGGGTCTGGGTCGGGCTCTGCAAAAGGATTGGCGTTTGCGATAGCCTCCGCGGCGGCCTCTGCGAAAGCCAACGCATCGGGAATCGGATTGCGAATTTGGCGACGATGGCTGTGACCGTGAACCATGATGACTTCTTTACCCCGTGAGTTCTGGTGGTGTGTGCAACAAATTCTGGGATGTGGTCTTTGGTATTTCTGGTGGAAGGGGTTGGTTTTGATTAGCGTCGCGGTGACTGATTATTGATTGTGAGGTGATGTGACTGAGGCTAGCGAGCAAGCGAATATGGGTGGGTGAGTGAATGTGAGGTGGATTTTGATTATTCGTGATCGTAATAGCGGTAAAGAACGTGCAAGTGTACAAGTTCAACACTCGACCGGTAAAAGAAGGACGGTGAGCAATGAAATGTTCCTTGAGGGGGGAGGGAAGACCGGCGACAGCGAAGTCGATGGTGTTGGAAGGGTTGAAAGGGAGAGAGGAGAGAGAAAGAGTAAGAAGGGGTGTGTGGGTGGGGGGGGGGGGGGAAGCGCACGAGCGACCAGATGGGAAAAAAGGTTGAAAGCTGTTGCTTGATTGATTGATGGCTTGCTTGCTGAGCTTTGCGAATGGGCGATAGGGATGTGTTTACGTTGATTGGACGCTCAGGCTGATGTAGTGGATCCACTTATGCAGGTCCCTCGTTGTTAATAGCCACGCCTTACCTAGAATATACCTAGCGTGATCCTCTAGCTCAGGTACACCCGATGGTGGCTAAATCGATTGGTCCAATCTCACATGGAGCAGGGGAGGGGGGGGAGGATAAACGGATTTCCAGGGGGGGGTGCCTGGTACCAAGATAGAAAGAAGTGCTGGAGATCTCCAGAGGGATGAGGTGAGAGGAAATTACTGGCAAAATAAGGAAGTAGGTAGGCGCTGGAGAGCGGCACAGGGGGGGGATACAAGATCAGCGTCCTTCTGCAGCGAAGGAGAATCTGTGAATGCTTGGTAGGTGTGATCAAAAATATCGTAGGCGCTTCTACTGTACTGTATTGTATTGTGCTCTATATCCCTTTATGCTATTATTACAACCCCCCCAGCAGGCCATAGTCATGATCATGATCGGTTCGTGCCATGGCGGGCCTCGTGAAACTTTTGTCCTCTGTGCGCGGTTCCCTCCAAACGGCGCCGTCACCTTTCTTGTCGCGTGTTCGTCCGACCATCTTCTTCCTTCCTCCCACCTGGTCCTTGTTAGTCCCCCCTCTCTTTCTCGAAAATCTACGCAAGTAAGTCCTCAAGTACAGTAATCGACCGAGTTTCTACCGCCCACCAATCATCCTAGCTCGGTTACAACAGATGGAGATGGGAAAAAAAAAAAAAAGAGTTCAAACAGAAAACCAACCCCCAACCACGTCATTCACTGCCTCGATACAATATAAATCATCGATGATCTTTCGCTCTTTCCAGATGTCTCATTTCCGCGATATCGACGGTGGCGAGATTACCTTCGTTTCATCGTCAAAGGCATGATGATCGTTCATCTTATCATTTCCCCCCCGGAGGATCGTTTCCTATAGATGGGTGGGGAGCTGGTGACAGGCATTGTTTCAAACGAGGTATTCTTCACGTGATAGGAAACATGTCATGGGGGGAAAACGTGATGGTGAAAGTTTGATTTAACGAACCGTTTCTTGATTGATTGACATGTGTTCTGTATCTTCCTAGTTCTTGTGATAGTCGACAGAAGGTTGTGGCTAGTGTTTCACATATATTAATGAATGAAAGTCAATAATGGCATCGTGAAAGAGCTTCCACATCCGAGAAACAGACCACATCGAGCCTGATTAAATTCGGGGATGATGAAGACTGTATGTTTGCAGTGTGCTTGCAGAATGCTTTGAAATGTCCCCATAGAGTTTCATTGACTTCTATATCTTACGAGACGAAATGCCTGTCCCATAGAGCTCGCAGTAGAATTAATCCCGACACCAGTATTTGCCCATTTGTCAACCCACCCAAAGAACCCCACCCATAATATTAGTATCAGTACCATCAGTATTACCAGTAGATTACAAGCCGCGGCCCATCTCCCATTGGCTTCTCGCTCTCCTCGCAAGAGGCTCGACGCGATTGACCGGAGCATCTCTTGGCTGAAATGGGTCATACCAGACGATCTCCTCAGTGCTCCGAACAGATGATGGGTATCGCATCTTCTGCTTCGCCTCTTTGCCTGCTCGGTATTGGCGGCGTGATATTCCGGGAGGCGCAGATGCAACAGTATCAGGAGAGCTGGGTCTGGAGCTGTCGTCTGCAAAGAGGCTGCTAAGATCCGGTGAAGAACGGTTGAATTCATAGTTGACAATCGCGTACAGACCGCCAACAGTTCTATCATCGTAGTCTGAGTACTCGAGCTCCGCCTCAAATGCACGCCAGTTAGATGCATCAGACACAGGCTCCTCGGCTCGTGCCTCACGATCACCTTGCTCACCAGCTTGAATGACAAATCCGGCCTGAGGAACATCATGGTCCAGGATGAATGTGACACTAGCCGAGGAGGACGAGCACGTACTTCCACTCTCTGACTCAGCATCGAAGCCACGTTCATCATTAGACTCAGAATGCTTGTTACCGGCTATATCCTCTTTGTGACGCTGTTCAGAGCTGTCACCAAGATTCGAGGTCTTGTCATGAGCGGCGGTCTCCTCCATAACTAGCTGTTCAGAGTTATTATCAGAACGAGATCTTGCGTCGTTAACAGCATCCTCTCTCGCGGCTTGCTCAGAAATAGATTGCTCAGAGTCGTCTTCAAAGCCAGGATGGACATCCCTAACAACAGCCTCTCCTTGAACTTGTGCAGAACTAGATTGCTCACAGTCATCACGAGACACAAGTTGCTCCATGTCAATGTCATCGTTATGGTTGTCGCGCTCAGGGCCATCATTACTACCATCACCATCAGAGGTCCGTTCATCAGTCGCGTCGCCAGAGCCTTCCTCGTCTTTGCTGCTGTCTACCTTAACCGCATCCTCGCTAGCAATGGGAACTTCGACAACAAGTGATTCCTCAATGCCAGCGCCATCATTACCAGCGATGCTACCTTCTTCACCATTGTCACGTTCATCCTTGTTTTCTGAAGATACCACTGAGCTCTCACATGACGAGATGTTATTGAAACCGCGAGGAAGACTAGCGTATCCCATCTGCTCCATCATGGCCTTGCTGTGATTAAGTTGCTCTTCTATACGTTCAATCATTGTTTCGGTGGTCCTGCGGTTGAGAAAGGGCCTATTGAGCGCAATTTCTGGGACAGCTTCGGCGGGGCATTGCTTCTCTGCAGAGCTCTGGATGGGCAGAATTGTGGTGCTAGGTTGCTTGCTAACAGGCAGAAAGTATTCGTTGATGTACTTCTTTAGGGTGAGTTTGTTGGGCAAATTGTCGGCATTTGGCTCATCAACATTTGGTGACTCAATGTCAGGCTAGAGATTGTCAGTTCTTATTGGCTTAGAGTCTTTTGATATTACTTACGGTGACTGAAACCTGAGGCTGGGATTGGCATTGATTTAGGACCTCGGAGACAGGCTCAGAGACAGCGCAAGAAACAGCTCTCTTCTTTGAACCCTTTCTGCGTCGCTTGTTCTTCGCGTTCTTTTTCGCCGACTGGGAGAGTTCACCGGTGTTCGAAGTGGTTATATGTTGCAGTGACGCCTTCTCATCCTCTTTGCTACTAGAGCAGGATAGACCGACTCCCTTCTCAGCGATCTTCTTAGTGCTCCAGTACATCTTGGGGGTATCACGAGCTGTTCTGTACATCCTAGCACCAAAATCTTTGACAGCATTCAAGCTAGGTACCTTGTTACGAATAGGTCGAACAAGTCGGATGACTGCATCATAAGCCTTTGAGCAAACCGATTTGTTTGAATCACGCTCTAGAACAGCTCTCTCCTTTTGCAATCTGGCAAGCGCCTTCGCCTTCTCCTTCGCCTTCTCCTGGCCCTTTGTCGTCTTACCAAACGGACCAGAGAATTTTTGAACCTGGTGAAAGATCGCCACCACGAGGACTAGACCTGTCAAGGGTACCCAGGGATCGAAGAGTGCTTCCTTCAACGCTGTTGTGACTAAAGGTTAGGCGCCTTGTCCAAAATCATTTGTGGATTTTGAATCATGGTAAATTACTTACAGCTATTGTATTGCTCAATTCTTTGAGGCATTGCTGCTGTTACTGAACTTATCGCGTCATTTGCGCTCGGAAAGGTGAAGGTGTCGAAGTTCGAACAGATCCCTCTGGTTATAACTTCACGCGTTGATTTATATCTGCGCTAACCCAATTCAGACAAGGCGTAAATCATTGCTACGGTGGACAGAAATCCAGGCTGCCATATAGCGGCGTTAAGACTTGCTATCGACTGTATATAAATCCGATCGAATCCAGATTGTGCATATTGTTACATTCAATGGCAGGCACGGGTCCGCAAAAACAATGACCCCTTATTTAAGCGAGCACGGGATCGTTCTGTTCCTTTGGGCCGGAAAGTGCTACTTAAGAGAATATCCATGGATGATATTCTTACTATGATGATCTTACAAGTTGAATGACAGAGGCGTAGGACCAAATGGTGTAACCAGTTGCTGTATAGCAAGCGAGGCGAAGGCGCCGCTTCGGCGCATACAACTAGAGCATTAAGAAGAACTCGGAAGTTCGTCGCAGGGATTGAGTTGGTGGCATTGCTGATTACTTAGACCCCCAATATCCTACTCAGGTTGGTGCATATTGCGATCGATTGGCCTGATGAGAGATATGGGATTGAGACTAAGCACTGGTGTGTCATGGTCCGACAAGGAATTGAATGAGTAATTCTATACTGGGAACTCCATCTTGAAAATAGAATGCCAATATAGTAGCTCTCCCACATGGATGCTGTGGCTATTGAATATTTCCTCCTCGAACATGCTAATATAACTTCTTTCGTGTGATCAAATCGCGATTGCTGTCAGAATTATAGCCCCGCATGGCGAGAGCTAGTCCCGAGCGTTGAGGCAGACTACAAGCAATAATAGAGAATAGGCTTGTCGTCTCGCCACTGTGCGCAAGAAAGGACAAGAAGTGCCTTCCCGCTGAGCCGTATTAAGTATGCCGGCGAACTGTCTCGACGTTTCAATAGGCAGGCAATTAGCGGCGTCGGTCAATCTTCATGATCGATGTCGGCTTCTGAAGCCGCCATGGTAAGAGCATCTGCGTTATCGTAGTTTCTTCGAACAGCTTCGCCCGAGAATGGCTCCTCATGAGCTCAGATTGGGCTGCCTTTCGAGCATGGTTATGCGTAGTCGGAATTCTTGGGGACCGATGCCTGAAGGACAGTTCCGCAAACATCATTAGTAGCTCCAACGCTAGAAATCTGAGCTAAACCCGTCCCGCACTTATAACGCTACCCTTCGCCAGAAATTGAAGCTACTTAGACTGCAGGATACGGTGTATTCCACGTTCTTCACATGGCAAGGCCGTCACTACTAGATGAAAAAGGAGGAGCAATTAAGCGAATGACGGTCCAGCAAGCAAACGTGGACATATTTCTGCTTCGTCTTGTTTTCAACCCTCCAGATTGGGTATCATTGCTTCTAACATGGCAGCCGCTAACATATCCAACTCCAAACTCCAAATAAGACGCTCATCCTTATCTCTAATTCATTGGAGCAATTGTCAAAACCACCCATTCCGGCCACCTATCCTCGTCCTTCGGTCGAGTCCGGTGAGAGACGTGCTTTTCTTCAACTCCTACGAGGGTCTCCTTCCCTCAGCTCCAACTAGTCGGCCAAGGCCGATAGATGCTTTATGGCAAACGCGAGGTTGGCTGGATTAATTGTAGAACAAGATACTATGGTGGAGAATGGTTAGAGGTGTGAGACTTTTGAAAAAGAACTCTTGGCCTTCGCAGAATCCTGGCTTTTAACGCTGGGTGGGCGGAGCTTTCCAATCTCGTATAATATCTCAATCTCATCATCTGCTACGCTCAGGACTTTCAGTATATCTGTGCGAGAATGGACGGTTGTTCTGCAATTAATTTGTCCCCCAAGAAAGAAAGATATCTTGCCTCGTTCATTGAACAGTGGTGAGCAATGGAGCAAATTCCAGAATGGCTCACCAGGTTTGCGATAGTTAAGCAAAAGCTCAACTGTCTCTTCCTCTACGTCAATAGCTGCACGAAAACGATGTGTAGCTTTAGAGTCAGTCATTTCGCCCTGCAGAAAACGACAATTTCGAGGCATAATGTCCTTACGACTATACCCAGTTACTGCCACAAAGCTATCAGATGCAAACACAGTAGGATTGTCCGCTGCACTATACTGCTATGCCAGCCTTAAACTTCTATAGAACCCGAATATTTTACCTAGAATCCGTCAAACAAAAACCAATCCCCAAGTCCTTGAAATTTATCCCGATTATTGGCTGGTGCTTGGGTTGCGGATGTGGTCATTTGATGCTTCACAAATCGAGGATAGGCATCACTGAACAAAACCCTTTCGGCATCTTCCTGGGCCATGGTAAATATACTCCCGAGACCCGGGATGATACTTTGAGTGGCATTATTTATGTCAGCGGATACGCGACGGGTCAATTGACTGGAGATATTGATATGTTGAGGCGCCTAAGATGATGTGTAGGAAGTATGTAAAGTAGAGAAGGACTGTGTAACGTCATCCAGCAATCGATTATAAGAGTTAACCTACAAGAATGTATGAGTGATGCGACCATGAAAGAGAATACTTTTGGGTGCATTAATCTTCAAGCGTTTAAAATATTCACCCAGATGCACACATACCTTTTGTAAAAACTCCATTGCCTCCCCACGGTTCCTACTGTGGCAATATCTTAAGAATCTATAAGCTGTTGTAGGGTTATAAATAGTGAGCTGAAAGACCTCAGTGCTGAAGAAGTCCGTGACACCGCTACCCATACCACCAGCAGATCCGTTCAAGGCACCGGCCTTTCTTCTACTGACTTCCACATCGTCATAAACATGGCTGCTATTGTGAGACATATTCTGCTTGAGCTCAGTCCGTGCAGCTCGAGAAAAATTCTAGCCCTTTTCTGTGAGCAGTATCCTAAGGTCCATTTATACTCGATGATGGGTGTGATTAAGATGAAGATCAAATTATACGCATCTCATACTAGTGGGCATTGACCCAGAAATCACTCAGCGGTATCTCCATCTTCACTTCCTCGTTCCTCCGGGCAGCAAACTCCTACCAATAAGACGATCCATCCACGGCTCGAGCCAAAAGTGAATGGAAGGTTTTGTCAACCTCATTGAAGCAATACCATAGCACATGCCGCTGAAGAAACTTTGGAGGCGTTTCAAAATCCATCCTTGGATAGGTTAATTCTACACAAAATCTACTTTGATACGTAGGCTTGGGTTATTTTCTGTTTCCAAAAGCGTCCTCAACATTTCTTTGAGCGTGCGTTCTTGTTGTTTTGCTTCTCTTTTCCAACCAGAGACCTTGTATATGGTAAAGTCCATATATCTGGTCTAATGCTTTGATCATCGTCGGTATCTCTAATTATATGTTCTATGGATCTCGATACATCTGCATTGCTAGCTATAGCATATATAAATTAGCATGGCATGGTTATTCCTAGACTGCGCAGAAACCCACGGGGCGGGCCGGGGCCCCCGACCCATGGGACCCCGTGGGTCGGGTCTTCGAGGCTCGCTTCCCCCGTGGGGTGGGTTGTATATTTTGACCCCAACCCGCGGGACCTCAATGGGGCCCCGATAAGATTAACTAAATATAGAAACTACAGTCAAACTCCTCTACAAGAATGTAGGGCGGACTGGCGGAATTTTAAAAATATACGAGGTATTCTAGTATCGAGATGATTCTTTCCAGTTTTGGCATTGATTTTTCTATGTGCACACAGGTTAAACAAGGCTATTTTGTATACTTGTTTTTACAAAAGTACTTGAAATGCAAAGTGGTTGATTAGTATAAAAATTAGTATAAAAATTAAACTTCAAATGTTAAATCTAAACATATTGTAATAGAGTGGAAAAAATTGTGAATTATAATAATACAACACTAATATTCTAAAACTAATTTTTTTTTTGCTTTTTTGACCTGTGAATGCCTATTGGAGTATCCGGCACAATATTACCAATACCAGGAGTCGGAAGTCGAGGCAGCTCTTGACTACTATTACTAGATAGTTCCCAGTTCGTTGTTTCAATTGACGGTTCGCGGCGATTCCTAAGTGTATTTTGAAACTGAGTAGTCGAAAGTGGCTGATTTTGATGAATTGATTGACGTAAAGATTTAGAAATCTTGTAATCCCAGCGTTCTTGAGCACGACGAGTTCGAACTTCTTCGTTTCCTTCTGGTTCTTCATCACTAATATAGTAATGATTTTCCCAAAGATCAATTTGATCAAGTTGGACTTCAAGATCATTTTCTCGCGTTTTAATTTCCGTTTCCATATCTTCAAGTGTCATATCCTGGATATTAATAGTTGAAAATAGTAGATTTTGAAGCTCACGTGTTCGTGAATGTTCAACGAGCGAATGATAAACCAAAAGAAGCGACCGAATAGTTGTCGGTTGAAGCTGGCCACGGCGATATCCGCATATATCACGTGCAAAACTAAAAGCACGTTCTACTCCAACACCGGCCATCGGGATACAAAGTAAGTCTCTAGCCATTGCTGATAAGCCAGGAAGCTGTGTTTCAAGCGATTTCCAAACAAGTAGCGGTGATCGATTATCAGGCTCTAAAAAAACAACACAAAGATTAGTATAAAAATTAGTATAAAAAGTAGAATTGTAAACATACTCATAGCCAGCCATTCATCAATTTCAGAAGGAGAAAAGTCATCATCTTTGCGATAAGGGTTCTGAATGTCTCGAGTAAAGCGCTTGCGACTTAATGCCAATGCTAAAGGGTCGTGATTAACTTCTCGAATTTGAGAAAGTCGGTCAGCATTCGTAGACTTTTCTTTATATTCCGTATCGTATAACGACCGAAATTGACGCTCAAATTCTTTGGCCCAATCAACTGTTTTGAAATTAAGCCAGCAGTAATCTTCTTCAAAGCATTTTAGCTTCGATTTTGGATCAAGAATTGCTCCGATGCCATACAAACTACCAAGACTACTATATGTTTTGTTATAGTAAGTATCAAGCTTGGCTTCTGCAGCGTTAATCGCACCAATTAAATCTTTTACCCAAAGTTGAGCAACAGACTTTTTGGTTAATACTCGGCGAGATTCTTGCAAGTGTTCAAACAATTCATCGTAAATTGATAAAGCATAAGGCAATGTTATGCTTGTTGTTTTGCCGATTGTTGTTGTAAAAAAAATTGAAAGGACGTAACAAATCGGCCAAATAGCCAAGTTTTTTCCATTCTAATGCAGAAAAAGAAAAAAGGCTTAGCAGGATCGTATGCACTGCAAAATTGATTGATAGACTCTTTAAGACGCAATGCACGAAGAATCATATGCACTGTTGAGTCCCATCGAGTGCATACATCAATTAACAATGTAAGAACTGGATCATTCGGAGAAGATGAATCTCTGATTTGTTCTTGTTGAACTCTTTGAAATCGATGTTTCCGCTGTGCACTGGAATTAACAAGAATAGCAAGCTTTCGAATCTAATATAAGATTAGTATAAAAATTAGTATAAAAGTCACGTGTTACATACCTTTGCTAGTATATATGGAATACCACGTTTGTCACTAGCTTTGATTCTCTCAAGATCAGACAGCTCTTTTTCTGCTACCCAATTCCGAACAAATGTGTCGTTAGTAGGCCTCAATTGAACAAAGCCCAAAAGTGCTTGAAGACTAAGCTGAATCACATGCGATAAACACGGCACGTGTTGGACTTTCTTTTTTAGAATACTATTAGCTTTCAAAGCTTCTTGTAAGTATCCGTTGATTTCGAGAACCATTGTAGTATTCGAACTCGCATTATCAGTTGTAATTGAAACAACACGATCAAAAAGATTGTGCTGTTGAAAAACGTTATTGACAACTTGAGCAAGCGCATTTCCGGAATGAACGTTTACTAAACTTTCAAATCCTATTAATTCTTGACAAAGAACCCATGACTTATCAATATAGTGAGCTATTATACCCATAAATGATAGTCTTGTTGTACTAGACCAGCAATCAAGAGAAATTGCAATTTTGCTTCCAGGAACAACATTTGAAAGCATGTTCTGTTCAAGTTTGACTGATTGTTCCATTAGTCGATTCTTCATAGTTGTTGCAGAAGGAAGTTCGAAATTTGGATTTTGCATAACAGCTAGCTTTCTCCATTCAGGATTTTCGACTGCGCGGAAAGAAGTACGAAGTGAAACAATAGTTGCAAGAACCTGGTCGTGAAATGCTTGCTTCGTAAAGATTGGTTGCTATTAATATTAGACATTATACTAATATTTATACTAATCTACTTACAGAGATAGCGTGAAACATGTCTTCCACTTTTTTCTGCCTTGTATTACTTTGGCTAGAATAAACAAAGCATTGCCGAGACGCTATATGACCAGACAAAGCTTTTGTGCCGGTATTCCGCGTATTTGGATGTGCGAGAACCTTGTTGCAGTTTTGACATATGACTTTAGGCTCTCCGGTGATCCGGTGTATTCCTTGATCGAATTGTTTCCAAGCAATAGATTTTCGATTTTGAGATTTCCAATTTAATTGCTTTACCAAATCAATTGATTGGTTTGCAACTGCTTGAACTGCCCATTGTGTACTTAACCACCATTCAACAAACTTATCGTGATATTCGAGTTCCCATCGAAAATATAGGTTTTTTGGACCAATTTGCGAAAATAGTAAATTGTCAGAAGTATTTGGCTCAAATGAGCTAAAAGGATCAGAAAAGTCTTGCGAATTGCTTGACTCCATAGCAACAAAAGTGTGCAAGTAAAAAAAAAAAGCATCAAATCGGAAAGAAAAAACAAGTATTTAAACACAAGTTAAATTACTACTTCCAAAAAATTGTACATATTAAAGGTTATAATTAAACTTCCAAAAATTAATGTAAAATATAATGATTAGTATAAAGATTAGTATAAAATTGAATATATCTGCTTAAAGTTCCTTGCTTCATTTGCTGTATATACTTAAAAACTACATATACATTTACAGCTTACGCGGCTTTTGAAAGCTGCTTTGTAAACCAAAGAATGCTTTAACGATTGTTTGACTTAAAGAATTGTCTGTCATCAAAAACAAATCATTATAAGCGGGGAAAATACGTTCGTATGATCCATCTTCCGGAATTTCCGTAGCATATACCATATCAAACGCTTCTCTATGGCCTGTCAACGAATCGGAGAAGCCGAATCCTGTGTCATTTAACTTATCGTCGGCTGGCCACCAATTTGCAGGGCCCGGCAGATCGATCCACTCTTCATTTCCGTATGCCCATGCTGCAAGATTTTTCCAAATTGCCTTTTCTCCTTGAGTAAAGTATCTTTCAGGAGTTTTATACGCATAGAATTTGCTATATCAGTTAGCAGATTAGTATAAAAATTAGTAGAAATTTGTACTTCTTGTAAATGTAAGGACAGCTTGTTCTTTCCAAGTATTCCTGTCCACCAGCAGCAAGCTTTCGGATTTTGCGGAACAAAGATCGACGGCTTCGGCGCCATTTTCTTTGCCAAAACTTAAATTCAAGCTTTTTGGCATCCTGAAATTGTATTAGCGTTATACGAATCATTATATTAATCTGAAACTTACTAAAATGGATCGTTTATGCTTGGCAATCCCGTCATTTTTCAACTCTTTAGCAGATTTGCCGACAACTGCTTTATCACCGTTTTGCTTTTCATTCAATCTCCACATATGCTCAAACTCGTATTCGTCTTCCGATTCATACTCAATATCTTCCCATGCTGGATTTCCATCATCATCAATTGCATATAGGCCACCAATTTCTCCATAACCCAAAGCTTTTGCCACAGATTTCCAATCTTTGCCATCTCGTTCACTATACAGGTTAGTATAAAAATTAGTATAATCAAAATTAAACGAACCGCTTTGTTCTAACTTGCAAAGCAGACTGCTCAATCATTCGCTTCTGCTCGGCAACAGATGCGAGTGCAAATTCGGCAGACTTTTTGAGTACTTTTTTTCTGTATGTAATTGCTGCTTGATCTGCGGCTTTCGCTTTTTCGATCTGATTTTGAATACTGTTGCTTTTTATAGCTTCAAGTCTTCTTCTAGCTTTAACAGTATGCACATTGGTAGAAAAACTGCCCGGAGATTTGCGCTTGCGTTTATTGGAAGAACCGATTTGCTGCGAGGAATCAAGATCCATATCAAATTCATGATCTGAATCATCAGAAATGACAATGATATCCTTGAAACCGATTAGTATACAGATTAATATAATATTTCAATAAAAATTACCTGAGGAGGTTGCTTTTCGAAAGGTGAAGCCATATTGGAAAGTAACGCAACCGAAAAGTAGGCGTATTTTGCAAATTTCAACTCGCAAGAACTAGAGCTTCAAAAATTAGTATAAAGATTAATATAATACACCAAAAACACGTACTGCGATAGATGTTTGACTTTGTTCAGATTTAATAAGTTGGTGCAAAAAGAATGAATGAGGGAAAAGTACGCGTTATCCTGAAAAATAAGGCAGTCGCGTTTTTATGCCTCGATTTTAAGGCATCCAACTACTTTTTTTAAACCTGACTTCTTTTAACCTTCAATTAAATTTACCAACAACTACACCATACACAAGTATGTATTATATTTATCTTTTTTATATTCTATTTTTATATTAATCATTATACTAATTCTTTATAGTCTTCTCGTCGAAATCACAAAGCTATAATTTCAATTTCACGTGTCAATATTCACATTCACCTTCACCTTTTCTGAAAATAATTTGCGACTTTGCACAGGTACATATTATTCTGTATTATACTAATATTTATTCTAATCTTAATAGGTTACAATGGCACGTACCAAGAAAATAGCTACCAAATCTGCTCGCAAACCCTCTGCCAAAACCTCTGCCAAAACCTCTGCCAAAACCTCTGCTAAAACCTCTGCAAAAGCTGTACCAAAGAAGAAATATCGATTGAAACCTGGCAGTAAGTTGATTAATATAATAATTAGTATAAAACTAACATTTAAACGTAGCCAAAGCACTTAGAGAAATCAAACGATACCAAAAAAGCACTGAGCTTTTAATCCCAAAAGCTCCATTTACTCGACTAGTTAGGGAAATAATGTATGATATTACGTCTCGACACGCATTTCGCATTCAACTTAGTGCTTTACAATGTCTCCAAGAAGCCGCAGAATCTGCTTTGGTAGCTGAGTTCGAGCGTAAGTTATTTCATATAAATACATTATACTAATATTTATACTAATATTACTTTAAAGTCACAAATCTTGCCGCAATCCACGCTAAGAGAGTTACTATTCAAGTAAAGGATATGCATTTGGTTCAAAGAATGAGAGAGGGAATGACGGGCTACAAGTACCCAGGCCGGTGTTAAAGAATCAAACGCAGTTCATACAAAGGAAATGGGTTAAGCAATGGAGTTATTAAAGGTATACACGCTAGCGATAGGGCGCTAAGCACATAATAAAATTCACAAACCAAAATTTTAATACGTTTATGTCGCGTAGCTTTTGATTAGTAGACTTATTAGTATAACTTCTCTAACTGTACAGCAACTATTGTAATGTCACGTGTAAATGTAATGGGTGCTTGGCACCCCATCAAGACCCCATGGGGTGGGGTGGGTGCTTTTGATAGACCCCAACCCATGGGGTGGGACCCCGACGGGTGGGGTCAAGTAGGTGAAAACCCGCCCCGTGGGACCCCAGTTCGCAGTCTAGTTATTCCTATGAAAGACTAAGAGCAAATACGTACTAAGTGTAGTGATTCTCTCGCTCCACCCGTAAAAGAAAATGGAAGCATTAACTGGAATGTCTTTGGTACTCTTCTTCCCATGAGATAAGCTACATGCTTCGAATATTGGGAGAGCTGTCGTTTGTGGCAAACTAGATCTAATTACTGAAAATTGAAAGTTTAGTACACACTCCTTGAGGCGGAGGACAGCTATTAAGCTAATGATTGAGAATTTCGGGCTACAACGTACCTTGAAGGTCGATATCAACTACTTTGATTGGCAAGGACCAAGTCTTAGGAACTGTGTAGTCGCAAAGAGTCTGGAATGCTGGTATTCGCTCTGACGACTTCAGTGTTGCTCCAAGCTGCGCGAACAATAGAGCTGCCCTATGTTTCTCGGTTTCCGTGCCAATGGTGTCTACTATTAGCTGCATTGTATCATATGCTTCTTGAGTACACACAAGCTGTCTTTTGCAGATTATGGGCCATATATGATCAGGTAAAAGCCGGGTACAACTTTCTAGCTTTATCTGCACGGAGATATACTCATGATGCCAATCTTGAGCCTCCACTTGGCCATTGGAGATATCGCTAACTAACGCAAGAAGTATGGTTGTATCGAGGTTGAGAGTTTCGGTAATATCTGTGTAGTCAGGGGCAACCATTGTTCGAACGACGTCCTCGATATTCTGCTGGTCCGGGAGCTCATGAGCCAGCTGGACCATGATACCCATAGCTTTCATACGATCGAAAACCTTCAACACAAGCCTTGGGTTACAGAGCTTTACTTTTTCTAGTTCATGTAGATGAAGTCGAGGGAAAATGATTTTGACTTTCGGGTGCTGACAGCGGTATAGTGCGAGCTTTGAAGCCTGTAGAAGCAATCGAGCCTCCTTAATGAAGCCTGAGGGCTCATCGACATCATCCTCATCTTGGTCGCTCTCACTATCATCTTCTCCATAACCTGTCATTACGTATAGTCAGCTACACCTGTGCATTGACACACTCGTAGAGATCAAGTACATGCAAAAACTGACCAGCGTTCACAAAACCCCACATGGCTCTATCAGTGGTTGTGTTATTGATCCGAATCCACTCCGCACCATTCTTACATACTATATCAATCATGGAAGTGTTCGTTTGTGTGATCCCGTTTTTCTTCCTATCTTTCATCTCGTCTCGAGGGTACAGGGCAGAGCCTTTTCGAATCTCAGTGATACCAGTACAGTTCTTTGCGATTGACCATAAGGCCTCATTTCTGAGCAAGGAACCATCATCGTCATTCATAGGACTGTCCAGATGTTTGAAAATTCGGGAAAATCCATCTTTCCAAAGCGTCTGGTACTTTTCGCTACCCGCCAAATGAGTTTCCAACTGGAAGACAAAAATGTAAGCATTTTTCTTTCAGAAGAGTGGGGTCATCCATAGCCGTGAATGAGCTTATTTCAAGTGTTCTACTTACTACTTTTAGATCTCCCCGTAGAGAATCGACTCTTTGCTGTAAGCTGAGAGTTGGAGTACCCATATTAGCCATAATCATATATTCGATATCGAACAACAGGAGTTATGCCAGAGCATAGAGTCGTCTATTGCAACAAATGACTTGACAAGTATACACCAGAAGTTTTATGACACACATAGATACAAGAACTCCATGAATAGCATATGACTCTAGCACGTCTATCATAGATGAAATAAATGTTGTGGTTTCCTGACAGACCTTTTCATCAGGCAGGTTGACGAAGTGGGTCCGCTCACCGGAAGCCCATTTTTTAGGTGGTCTTGGCTAGCCATATCCCACTAATCTTCAAGCTGCCTCGCAGTGTGAGGTGCCGTATATTTATTTGAATATCGAAAATACAAAGGGCGGTCATGTCACGAAGTATCATTAGAAAAGGCCGGATTTCGTAATAAGGATGTACCAATCTTCCATAACACGTGATCATTACAGCATACAGAACAACTCCAGCTTCATTCAACATAGCACCAACGCCGATCTATATAGAAGCGCCTTTCCCCAGAAAAGCGCAATGCGCTCGGTTTAAATCTTATATACCAAGTTACCGTCCGTGTACCTAATACGAGTCAGTCTTATGATTCTTGCGGGTTGAGAAACGAAACACTTACATGACAGCGTTTGCTCTGTCCAGTTCTTGTAGGGCAGCCACTGCTTCTGCTCTATCAAATCCACCTCCGGCCGCGCCACCAATCTTGTTATTCACTGCATTAATTATGGCATCTACTTCCGCACTATCATCGTCAAACAACGATGTATTGAGCAGAGATCCCAAGGTTGTTCTGAAAATCACCATCCTAGCTGGTGTAATAGCTGGAGCAATGCTCAGGTTGGCAGCATCAGATGCCAAGTCTGCATCCTCCTGAGATTGTGATTGGGATGGAAGTTGAGATGCAGGCAGTGAGGAAGCAAACGAAGTCTGAGACTGGCTGGGAACAGCACCCGAACCTGCTGCTGTGGTCCGCGTCCCGCGGGGCGAAGCTGTATAGAGATCGTCGTCGTCGTTATCCGATGACGCATTACCGTTGGGGCGAGAACCTGTTGCTCCAAGTCCACCCCGACGACCATTGGCGATAGTACGTGTGCGGGCTGTGCCTGGTGTAGTTCGGGCCCGTGATGATCCAGCGCGTGTGGTACGGGGAGGAGAATCAGAATCAGACGCTGAGGTATCATCATCAGAGGACTCATCTTCGAGTGGCCGAGTCTTGCGACGCTTGCTTCGCTTCTCATCTTGGACCACTTCCTTGAATAGAGCAAAGCGAATAATTTTTTCTGCAGCGATAGCATCACGTTCTTCGACTCGATTTGATAAACGTGCTTTGGCATGAGCAGTTGAAAGACGAATGATAGTTTCCAAGGTACGAACAGTCATAGGACTTGTCTTTCGCTGGTTGCCTAGCATATCGTCATTTCTTAGTGCTACGTAGACTTCGCTGATGCGGTCGGAAGCTTCCGGAGTCAAGATTGGCTTGACTCTTGACTTCGCATACTGAATATACTTTTTCATGAAAGGTATGCTGAGCACTTCCACCTTTTTGTTAGACCCGCGGCCTGTGGTAAGAGTAACGCCAGCATGGAGCATGGCATCATATTTCTCATACACAGTTGTAGCTTTATTGGTGTCCGCTTCTTGCTCAACGCCAACTCCGAGCGTTTGTTGGGATTGCTCTCTCACCGGGGCACCCTCTTCAGTTCCGGCTTGTCTATACCGATGCATCCTCAAAACATGCTCAGAGATCTCTCGGTCTCGCGCATCTTCGATGTCATCAGTAACGACAAATAGCAGATCGAAACGCGAAAGTAAGGAGTCTGGGAGGGCGATATTCTTATGCGGATCTTTGTGGGTGTCATACTGCCCAAATATTGGATTTGCGGCAGCGACTACACTGCAACGGGCGTTAAGAGACGTATGAATCCCGGCTTTTGCGATTGTCACAGTTTGTTGTTCCATGACTTCATGAATGGCGACTCGATCAACATCAGACATTTTATCGAATTCATCAATGCAGACAACACCCCTGTCAGCAAGGACCATAGCACCTGCCTCAAGTCGTCGCTCGCCAGTCTCTTTGTCAGATGTAACTGCTGCTGTAAGACCGACTCCGGAAGAGCCACGACCTGTTGTGGCAATCGCAAGAGGCGCAGTATTCAGAACGAACCGAAGAATTTGAGATTTGGCTGTGGATGGGTCACCAACCATAAGAATATTAATGTCACCTCTTAAATGTGTGCCATTCTCAAGGTTCTTCTCCATACCACCCAATAACATTAGCAAAATTGCCTTCTTGATATACTCATGACCAAAAATGCTTGGGGCAAGCGACTGGGAAAGTAGATCAAACAGATTCTTCTTCTTAGCAACTTTGTTGATGTTACGGATATCAGTGTCCGTTATGGTAGCTGTAGCTATACCTCCGCCAGATTTCGAAGACAGCATGACAACATTGTTCGCTAGGACCACAGTCTTGAAGAGGGCGCTGTTGTGGCCTGCATTTCTGTTTCCAAGTGATCGGTAGATACCCACAAGCTGGATTCGGTCGCCAGGCTTAACTTTGTCCACCAGATCATCGTCTAAAATGACATCTACACCGCGGGGCAGTTGTCCTGCTGGAGCTCGTTCTGGCATTTCTTGAATCGAAATAGTTTGGTGATCGCGATAGGTGGAGTATCCATATTCCGTTATGAGCGGATTACCTTCGTCGTCCTCCTGCGGATATACGCTGGATGTACTTGCTCCACTGGCAGTCATTGTCTGGTCCTTGTATTCTCGAAAGTGAAATATCTTCTTCTTTTCATTATAATGAACGCTCTTCACGACCTTAGGACGAACTAGAGAGCATCTGGTAACAATACCCTCAAGTGATACCATATGATTCAGTTGTGCAGAGGATAGCGTTCGTGGATTGCATGCATATTGCCCAAAACTGCCAGAAAAAGCGCAGTAGTACATCGTGTCTTCTGATTGCTCCTTCGCAGTTGCTTTCGGTAGAGTTTTGACAATTTCATGGAGAGCTCTATCAAAAGCCTGCGCAAAGTCGAATGGCTGCTGCAACAGCCCCTCCGCAAGCTCCGCATTGTGTGCACGAACTTCGTCAATACTGACTACCAGTCTTCGTTGAAATTTCTGCAACATCAAAATGATATCTGATCTGTAGCTTCGCGTTGCCGCCTGATCAACTGCGAGGTGTATTAGCATAGTGGAAGGACGGTTGAAACTGCACTCCTACCGGGATCAAGAAACTCTTGAGCTGCGCGAATCCTATCACGAACCGCCTCATCTCGTAACTGTAAGCCGTCCATTATTATGTTACGATTGTACTATTCAAAAAAATTTGTTGTGAAGTGGGCGGCGCACAATTTTGTGTTGATGCAAAAGGATTCAGGAGGTCTTGAGATTAAAACGCGAAACGCGTAAAGTAGGGATCGCGCTCTTTCGCGTTAAGTGGTTTTATGCCAAGCCATGGGTGAATCCACTTTTTAAACCTCACCTCGAGCTGAATGCTGAATAGACTTAAAGGTCCCAGCAAATGATCAATCATCAGGATGTGCCATAATAAGGAAACGATCTTTTGCATTGAGAGTGGAAATTTGTACGACAGCATGCGTCAGATACGGCCTCTTGTAGTCAACAATCTACTGTCCTTAAGATTTATCTCGTGACTCGGAATTCAGACTCTCCACACCGCCACCTTATGGCACAGATATATGCTCCATCATCCCATAACTTTACTTGATTATTCATAACCGATGACAGCACCTTCAAGCGTGCTTGTGCTATCGAATCCGCCTACTGGCACGATTGCCTGGCTTGAAGCTACAAGTATACATGTCAGCCATACACTCTTTTTCAAAAAAAATACCGATCTAGTGACGCTTGTAGTTGGAACTACGCATCACATTACGAAATCGTTCCACCAGTTCGTATCGCGATAGAAAGTGCCATATTCTCGATACTCTATGAAAAGGGAGAACTTGCCATCTTTTCGTAGCAGCTTGAAATCAATCAAATCTGTTTGGAGTTCTATGTAAGCTTGAGTTGCAATGTGGGCAAAGGCGGCAGCGTGATGACGATCTGGCATGAGGTTAATCAGTGCCTCTATCTTCAGGTCTTAGTTAGGTGACATACACATCTCCAGAGATATAAGCCTAAAGTCGCTGGTGTGGTATATTTCGTATTTCAAACACAGCTCGCCTTGTTCTTTGCCAACGGTCTCTGCAAAATCAACCAGCCTTTCCATGACCTAAGAAGAATACTCAGCATTTAATCAAGAATGCTATATCTTTGTGCGGGACTATTTTACCTCCTCGTATTTTTCTGGCTTCGGCTCATAGATTCGCATAATACGAATTGGATCTCCAATATGATTCTTGTTGCAAGTTCCCTCTTGTTTCTCCTCTTCTGTCAACTCCACTGATGTGGCGGGGGTAATATCTCTTATTTCGGGTGTCGACGCGAAACTCACATGCTTCACCAACTTCGTCAATGTGGGCTCTGGAAGTGAAGCGATTTCGCATCCATTGGTGGCGTTTGTCATGGTGACTTTCGAAGCTGGGTGATAGGTAAGGTTTTCATCAGGAAATTTTCAATTTTTGTTTACTTTTACATAAAGAGGATCAGATTGTTGCTTATCGTGGTATCGTTAGGCAACCTGGCATTCAATTTTTAAGCTTATTGTTGCTTAGTAGAATATTCTAAAGGTGAATGTATCCGCCTTATTTACTGCTTTGATCTTTTCATTGCAGAGCTTCCTCGACATCTTAGAATGGATTTTAGCAATCATTGCTATATTCTTATTCTAATAGCCTTGAAGCACTCGGGTTTATTATTATCTGAGTACATGCTGGAGTCGTTATACTCAGTGCTGCCCAGATTGCGGAAGGATGGTTTAACATCGCATTCACCTCCAATCTGGATTTTGTGATCACGGACAGTTAGAACTTCCTAGATTACTGCCACTTGCATCAAGGGATCTCGCCCTACCAACGGCATTCACAAAGGAGCCAAAAGATGATGCATAATTGGCTCTCCGTAGCGTTGTCTACCATATTGCACTTCCCGAGGGCTTTTCTCACGCACAGGAAAACATGCCTTGACATGACTATTCACTGACATCGCCTCTTCTATTAGTCACACTACTTACCTTGCTACATTAAATACTTCAGAGCTTGAGTGACATTCATTTCACTCGCAAACATGTTCAGACGCGTCAGGACGTTCTTCTCGCTGACTTGCTCAACAATATAGAGTGGGAACTATACGGCCATGAGCTTGGAATAATGGTCACGATCTACATGCTTAAGTACCGACTCGACAAGGCCCAGAGGGAGCTGAAGAAACGAGAAGCTTTTGATAGAAAAGAGAGGGGCAAAGAGGAGTTGTACAAATGGCTGCAAAAGATTAGTCTCCAGAGTAGTTGAGAATGCCATGACACTGATCGGTCTCAGAAAACATTACATTCTAGCCTGTCTGACTGCCAGAAATACGCCACCCAGCTCTATGACTTGCCCAGTCCGCGATATACTTGCCTTGAAGCATTACTATGTATCACTCTCACAACTCAGGCTGAAGACGAACATTGTTCAAATTGGCTTCGCTTCTCTCAAGTTTCAAACCACAATTATCTCAAATCATCAGAAGAGGTCGAGCTCGTACGCTTGGTTGGTGGCATCAACGAAACTCAGACTCTGCTTAGCTGGATTGGGGAGGAGATCCAGGAGAGAAAGAAGGTACATGCACGTCGCTTGTTCGGACGGTGCCGTGACCAAGGCAATCCAGAATTCGGTCATGTCTGTGCCGTTTGCGAAAACCAAGCGCCTGCAGAATGGAAGAAGAGTCTTCTGCAATCATAGAGAGCTTGCTCAATATAGTCTTTTGCCAAGTTCACTAGAGGCTCTCTGGTGAGGTATCAACGAATCGGGCCATAGCCGCGCGCTTCGTAGTCGCGATTTGCGCCGGCCGTATGACCAATAACTTAACACGAGTATAGATTTGGTAAAGTGGATGTAAGCTGCGTCCGCTAGGCTCGTAACTCAGTTTCAACCATGGACTCGATCGACATATGCATGTTTTCTTCTTGGAGAAATCTTTGAGAACCTCTTGCCCCATTCAACCAAGGCTGTGTAATGTAGCAGGTCCCCCGACCTTGCAATATGAGAAGTTTTCCATAATATTCTCGACCGAATGTTTATTTTTTTCTTCTTCACAAGAAGACCAAAAGATGGTCTATTGGATATTTAAAATAGATTTTGGTCGATTTCTCCAACCAGCCACCACATCGGAAACTTGAAACTTGAAGCGAACATAAAAGTTGGAGCGGAAGTGTTTTACGGTAGCTTCCGCCCCCTAGTAAAAATCTTATTCCCGCGTCCTAAGCTAGTAATGTTGCTGGTAGAGAAGCACGATCATCAGGATTTCGCCGAATTTGAAGTATGTCATGACTCAAAGACAGAACAGCTTTTCGCGAATCCTAAGGCATCAGAATGATCTCGATTGAAAGAGGATATAAGTGCATGAAGTCAAGAATTGTCATTAGGTAAGCCTAGCGAAGTCACCGTAAAAACGTATATTATTTAAATTGGGTTCTCTTGGCCCTCCAATCCGGGAATTTGGTTGAATCTCGTATTATTTTCTTCGATAGTCTCTAGTAAGCTTAGGTGACCTCCCTACTTCACCGGAAAATGGATATAATACTTTGGAATCATCGCTGCAGAACGCAGCCGGCATACAGCCTTGTATGCGGCCGCCATGGTCCTCAATTTCACGATTATTGAACAACCCGCAGGTAAAATCAAGGCCAGACTGACATCTATAAATGGGTAAAACACGCTGCGCCATTACTAGAGCGAGGGGCAAAGTGGATTCAGGCAAGTAAAAATGCTTATGCAGATCACCAGCAGTGCCGCAAGTGCGGCCCAAGACGCTAGACTCGCTCCTGAGTGGTCGTCAATTACGATGCAGCGGCACAGCATGGATAGAAATGCACATCCTTGATGAGGCTCGGTCCAACCCCTTACTTCCATATTTGATGATTCGCCTGATATTTAGAAACTTTTGAAGGTGGAATAACTGATAATTGGTCGATTCTCCCGGGACCAGCTGATGGTCCTCATTTCTTTTTGACTATATGAGCCGTGGAACATCCACTTCCTGGAGATGGCTTGCCTTGTATGTTCGTAATAATTTGTGTATATACTATTCAACATGCGCGTCCTCGCAATTTTCATGGTGACGTTGACCACAATCAACGCACAGATTGATCAATCATTCTCGTAAGATTTCGCTGCTCTCCTATATCTCCAGCGCTCAGCTAAGAGGATACAGTCCCTACCACGCTCTTTTAACTCGTGACAATCCAACAAGTGTCGATGGAAATTGTGGAAGCAATTCGGCAACGAATGCCACATGCTTGCTTAGCGAATTTGGAAACTGCTGTTCTGGCAAAGGCTACTGTGGTAAAACTGCAGATTACTGCGAAGGCGAATGCCAGTCTGGATTTGGAACATGCAACACTGCCAGTGGCAAGCAATCAGTCAGCACCAGTGGCTCTTGTGGTGCTACCCAAACCTCGAATATCACATGCCAAGGTAGCGAGTTTGGCAACTGCTGTTCCCGTCTAGGATTTTGCGGCAAAAACTCAAGCTATTGTGGAACTGGATGTCAAAGCGGATTCGGAAGCTGTGGAGAAACTGGCGGGTCTCCAAGTACTTCGTTGCCTGTATCATTACCAGTCTCAACCTCGACTGCGATTTCAACTTCATCTAGTCCATCATCTACTCAACCGGCAGGTGCAGTCAGTGTTGATGGCAATTGCGGGAGCAATTCCGCAATTGGAGCAACGTGCCTAGGCAGTGAGTTTGGGGATTGTTGTTCAAGCCTTGGGTACTGTGGAGGGAATTCCAGCTAGTAAGTAAAGTCGAAGACATTTTTCCTTCAGACAAAATCTAGGAGACCTTTTTGCCTCAAGTAATCATGAACCAAGTGCTGACTTTGATCATGGCAGCTGTGACACAGGATGTCAATTGACATTCGGAAGCTGTACCTCTTCGAACAGCGCAGCTTCCAACACTACCTTATCAAATACAACAAATTCCACCAACGGAACAAATCATTCCTCTTCCCCCCCCGACAGTGTCCTCAGCACTGGGGGAAAGGCTGGAGTTGGCATTGCAGCAGGGGTCATTGCCCTGGCTGCCTTTGGTTTATTATTGTGGTACGTCCGTAGGCGACGGAGAAACCGTCGTGCAGTGTTAGAACTCCCTGGGCGAACCCCGACTGATTTCGAGTCCCCACTCCAGATATCGCCAGTTGCTAAGCCCGAGAAGCCACCCACGGTTGAAATGGCTACAACGATACCAGCTTCAGAAATGGACGGGGCTGGGCGTCAATGGCCGGCTGATGCTACCGAAATGGCAGCAGCTGGAGAGAATCGAGAGTTGCAACAAGCGTGGGTGCAGGACCGGGCTAATGCAGGATATAATGGCTACCGAAGGAATTAAGCACGATAGCATCGAATTCAATTGTAAAAAATAAGTCTCGTACGCTCTTAATCATATGTGTCAGCAATGGCCATGATGATCTTCCAGCATTGCCAACCATTTCTGCAGCCTCCTTCTGATTCGTGATCACCAATCAAACCGAGCGGCCGCGTACGTTTTGGTCCTCTCAGCGATTGCGGTAATATATCTCCAGATGCTTTTCAATTCTGAAATCCTTTCATGCTTTGCCAAATACCCAAGATAACCTTTGTATAAAGCTTTCCAGTCTGTGCCATGCAGGCCTAGCTTGCGAGCTTCGAGGAACCATGACATGCCATCTAGAAGTCTCGATCGCCAGATCATGAAGAGTATTATTTCAGGCATCAAACCAATCGTCAATCCTATGGTGCGTCAATATCGACTTTCCTAGCCGTGATTTGGATATCATTTTAAAGATCCCGAAGCAAGCTGGGTAAAACGGTAGGCTGAATTCTTCTGGCTCGCCCTGAACATTTACCAATGTTATTCTCTTGCTAGGTCCACTAGCAAGATGGGCACACCTCATCTACGAAATTCAATGCAAAGACATCTTGGATTCCGTGCCTGCCAGGATAAACTACAATGACCTCACAGCCTAAAGGCAGATCTGTCTCCGGCCCCTGCCAAAAAACACCTGCTGCTCAATTCAAAATCTTGATCTCCCGGTTTAGGACGCCACCCGCTAGCAAGGATCTTGGAACCGGTATACTAAAACGCCGGTATGTATACCGGCTACATCGTAGTTAGAACGTGCTTCGAAACGAATAGACCACTTAGCTGCAGTCTTCCATCTGTTCAACAAAGATCTGATAGCTAGAGTATATCCATTCCATACACATCCGGGGCCCGCCAGATGCTAAACCACAACCTCACCCGACCGTCGCTAACACGCCTTCTATGTCAAACAAGTATCGACAGGAAGTTGGAAATCGCTAAGCTGAATATGATACACCGTGGTTCTGTTCAGTTGTCTGGCGCTCGCCCAAGCTTGACAACAGAGACGCAAATGGTCAGCTATATATGTTAGTAGGTTGGTGTGCCAGTCGACAGAGACATGACGAGAAGGTCGTACACTCTTAATAACAGCTTTCGCGGAGATTATTTTGTAACATCTTGCTTGAAGTGATGAAATCTGATGTGGTGTACGTGGCTACAATCAATTTATACATCCCTTTACAAAGTATCAAGCATTTATAAGCCTATTTTCGTGTCCAATATGTCTACCTGTACATCAAGCTGCTTCAAGCATTCGCTGCCGCTTTCTCCTTAGCCAACTCTTCAATGGTATTTGCCACGATTCCCATAGGATCAAAGCTCGCCATTTCCTTCTCTAGCTCGGTGGCTCTGGCCTTATACTTTGGATTTGCCAAAACCTCTTCTACGGACTCCCTGACCTGCTCAACAGTTGGGGTCTGCGTTCTCAAATTAATGGCCACTCCTGCCCATTCAGCACGCGCGGCAACCTCGATCTTATCTTCCGATATACCGGCAGCAACGAGGGGAGTTCCGTTGCCGATCGCATGCTGGAACGCGCCATATCCGCAGTTTGTGACGAAGACTGCGCAGTGCGGGAGGAGCTCGTCAAACGGAATGAAATCCACCACACGTGCATTTTCTGGCACAGCCGTACCTGCTGGCAGTACCGCGCCTTTCGTGCCAAGTGCTACAACGACGAGGATATCTGGGTTGGATGCGAAAGCGGCCATCGTGGGAATGATGAGCTCGTCATAGTTCACCGCAACAGAACCCTGAGATACCGCGACTATCGTCTTCGTTTTGTTGTCGGTCACTTCACTCCACCAGCTTGGGACATTCGTAAAGGGGTCGCGATGGCCCTTTGGCAACCCTCCGACAAAGCGTACGTGAGCTGGCGCATCGCTACGAGGATACTCAACAGAAGGAGTACACATTTGAAGAAAGCGGTCTGGCGAGAAAAAGGAAGCTTCTATGAAGAGTATGCCACCGTTCTTCGCGCCTAGCTTATTAAGCTCCTCTTCGAATACCTTTTGAGGGGCAACCATCACCTCCTCCTTTAGGCCCTTGTTCATCGCCTTGTTACGCTCCCGCCCTGCCGGCGAAGGGTCTGGCAGGAGACCGGTGCCAAATGGTGCAGCGTCATCACTCAGCAATGTCATTGGAATAATTCCAATATTGATAACTGCATCTGCCTGATATCCCGGAGCACCATATCGAGTAGGAATATGTCCCAGAAACATACCTTCATTCATGTTGATGATTGGCCTGCCTGGGTGCGTTTCTTTAAGTTTCTTTAATGCCTTTTGGAAACTCTCATGCTGCGAAGGAATTGTCCGAATGAAGCAGTGCTCTGTGTCAAATAGAAGCTGTGCAGGCCCCGGCGGCAAAGTCTGAAACATGAAATATCAGCTAATAACCAAAACAACAGTGATAGATAAGTAATAGGCTAGTTTGTCTCTTGCATTGAGCTCTTGACTAAGAAGGCCTTTTGTTTTAAGACCTGGAAGGAAATGCACTGGGCAGCCTCACATTTCTCTCCTAAATCCAAGAGTCAGTTCACATCTTGCTTGAGTGATCATTATAACTTGTACTTGCCGGCCACTTGCTCGCGATGTCGTCGTTGAAGTTTTCGCTGAAAGCAGCATACCCTTCAATTGGTGCGTAGGATGCACCGATTGAATCCAAATATTTCTTAAATGGCGGGCTGGCAAGGAATGTCACTTCGTAACCCCGACTGATTAGATCTTTGGCGATTGCACGGATCGGCATAAAATGCCCATATATTGGTGTGCAGCCTGACATTAGTTAGAACCTAATTCGATAAAAGTTGCAAGATGTGATTAAAACTACATACCAATCAAGATCAGGGGTTTCGTTGGCGATGTCATGTTTAACGGGCTACTGGTAGCTAAATTAACCGCAAGGGCTAATATACAAACACTGAAGAAAAGGTTTGAACGATGAAGACAAGATTCATTATCCCCGTCTAATCTCCCTGAGCTCGAACTTATATAGACTGGAAATCAAGGCTGACGGCATGAGACGGCTACCAAATAGGCGTCTACGTATTCCTATCATTGGGGCTGAAAATGAGGTTCAACTAAGAATATCAAGGTCTTCGGGAAGTGGCGAATCAAAGACGCAGGCCGGCATGATTAACAAATGAAAACTAGCTTCTAGACACCTCCCCCTTGTAGCCATGCCTCAACTTAACTCATCTTCGTGTATCCCAACGTCCGCTAAACCTAATTAGCTTAATGCTTACAGGATTGTACATACACTATACTGAGTTTGTTGCGGTGGACAGGAGATCTCGGCTCTCTACAGAAGTAAGAACGGCGTCTTAAGCTTATCTAGGAGAGGCTGACTGGTAAAGCTTGGCTGTGGCGTTTGTAGTTGAGGCTCTACCTGCCAAAGCTCAGCTTTCCAGATTTTCAGTCATATTAAGATTAGTTAAATACAACAGTTTTTACATATAAAAACAAATTGCTAAAAACTAATAAAACTATGTTTGGAAACAATCATGCAAATTTCCTGGCACAATTTGTTCTTTGATGGGGGGGGGGGGGGCCATACTAGCCTTGTGGGGGCATCTGTAATTAACCTACTGATGGGGCGTAAAGACCCCTGAAAATGGGGTCAATTTGGCAGAGTTAGTGCCCCGGCTACCTGGGGCCCGCGATCAGTCAAAGGCGATGTTTTCAAAAATCTCATACTCTTCGGCAGAAATGAAACCCGAATTCAAGGAACAACATGCTCTAGTATGTGCAGAGGGGGGAATAAGGTTCTTTTTCAGCCGGAGCTGCACAGCAAAAAGACCCACTTCTCATCCCCCTGACCTTGGAACTGTCCATCAGCTACTTAAAAATGGACAAGAAAGACCGCTTCATGAGTACATGCGCCGCTGTAGCAGCATATCTGGTCGAATCGACGAGACACACTGTTCACAATAAGCTTGAATGTCTAAATTACCAACGATGCGACTGTTGGTAGCTCAGAACCCTAGATTGTGCGATGTCTATCAGCTAAGAAAAGCCAGATCTTGTGCAGTGTCGTTGATACCAATAAAGTTCTTTGTGGGGATCAATTCATGATGGCGAGAGTTGTGCAAAGATATCCTATGGATAGAAAAAATACTTCAGCTACAAGTGACATATAACGCTACTATTAGCCCAAACAGTTAAATCATCTTCCTAGGAATTGCGTAAAAGGCAGAGGAGATAGCTAACAATACGATATAATACTATTAGAGTGAGGTATCTGCTCCGCAAACTATTTGAGTTTCGAACGTAATTTATCGCCGCGGCCACTTGTTGGTATCTAATCGAGGTATTAAATCCCATGGTTTCGAAATCTCAACCTGTCCTTGCCTCAAGCTCCTTCTCTGTCCAGTCCCAGAGCTTTTGCGCCAACTCGGGACTCTGTGTCCACCTCTTCCCCCGACCAGCCTTTCCCACAGGTTCGTAGTACTCGCCCGACTTGACATTCTCGGCAGTCGAAGCCCAAAGCTGATTCAGCACACCAGTCTTAACTTCGACACCAAGAAAGGCTGCGGTAACCATCCATGCGATTCGCATGATGAAGCTGTTATCGCTCATGGTGTTAGGCAAGTTGGTATTTACGAGCCCTGGGTTGAGAACCGGCACTTTGATCTGAGGATACAGCCTTGAAAACTGCTGCGCAAAGAGAATGTTGGCGAGCTTGCTCTGGCCGTATCGCGCGATTGTGCTAATTTCCCGAGCCTCGGTTTTGAGTACATCGAACATTATCCCTTGGTCTTTTGGTGCGTACTGGTGGGCTGAGGACGCGACAACGACTACGCGAACGTCGGAGCCGCGCTGCTCAGCCGTCTTGAGCATGGTAGGAAGGAGGAGCTTGGACAAGAGTGCGTGGCCCATGTGGTTCGTACCAAACTGGATTTCGTAGCCGTCCTTGGTCAAAGCCTCGGGGACGGACATAATACCGGCGTTGAGGAGCAGGACGTCAAGACGCTGAGATTGCTGGCAAAAGACCTTGGCTGCCTCGCGGATACTGTCAAAAGACATGAGGTCTATTTGGAGGATCTTGATGGGGGGAGCATTGGGGACCTGTGCCTTGATGTCGTCGATTGCCAGCTGGGCTTTACTAGTGCTGCGAGCGCCTAGCCAGATCTCCTCTGGGCCATGCTTAGCAAGCTTGAGGATGGACTGCTTGCCGAGGCCACTGTTTCCCCCAGTGACAATGATAACTTTGCCCTTCAAGGACGAAATGTCCTTGTTGGCGTCGAAGCGTACGCCTCTGCTTGGGAAGATCCCCATCGTGTCGGGCGGACGGACTAAACGGCCAAAGAGTACTATGTCGCTGGGGAACAGAGGTAGAAGAGTTATCGAGGGGGGTTAGATGCACAAAGGGTGATGTTAACTAAATTGAACGAATAATGGGTTTGTCGGAAAGAAAGAAACTCTTGTTGCAAGATATGGGGCCATGGTGCCTCTCATATATCAAGACTACCTACGGACTTTATCACTCTTCCCCGAAAATAGTAACCCGGAATTTTAGAGAGCAATAAAGCGCTCATGTTGCTCTCTATGTTGCTACCATTGGCGTAGGTCCTGGTAAGGTGGAGTAAGGTAATGGCATGATGGCTGTCGGAGAAGCTCGACGGTGCGGCCGCATGCTCCGCACTAGTGTACTATTCATGGTGTCCTGCTTCCTCCTCATCTGTGTATAGCCCACATCTTGTCGTGCAGAAATTGGGAATTATGACCACCGCGCCCGAGCACCTGGCCTCGCGTGCGGAGCAGGCCTGCAGGGCCTGCAAGAAGCAAAAGCGACGGTGCGATAAAACCGTCCCTGAATGCAGTCTCTGTCAACGAACCGGCCGGGTGTGTGAATACAATAACGAGACGGAACCACCGCCGACCGCGGCCGCATTCGCAGCTCTGTGGAAAAGACTGGGCGAGCTTGAGGACCGCTTGAACACTCCACCTAATACCTTTGCTGGTGATGACACGTCGCCCGCCACTTCTCATCTCTCCTCATCTAGCGTTGGCAGGGCTCGCGATTCTGGAGAGCGCATCATCTCGCCAAGCCTGTTCACGGTCCCTGCCCAAGAGGAGCTCGAGTGCCCTGCGGCGCTGTTTCTCGATGTTGATTGCTTTATCTGGGCCGGGCTTCGGTTGCCGGCCCCGTCGGTCGGTATCCCTATGGTAAGAAGCACTCCCAAATGAGTATGGAAAGGGCCGCCGTCAGCCTGCTCCGTTCGCTATGTACAATGTTGAACCGGGTATCCTGTTTTGCTCCTATGATGCCTGCTGGCATAGCGTTCCCCAGCCCCACGTTGGTAGCGGTTCTGTCATCGTGAGAAAATAAACTTACCTCCTAACTTTGCTCCAGGATGTTCTTGCTCTCCTTAGCCAAGGAAATGCCGTTGTTGATACGTCGGCCGACTATTTTAGCACTATTCATACTTGGATGCCCATCGTGTCTAAGAAGAGGATAGACCTTGGCATACCCGTTCGGAATGGAGGTCCTGACATTGCTATGCTGTTTCTTGCTATGAAATTGATCACTGCAGAGGCAGACGAGGTTACTAATGGTACCTTGTACTCCATAGCCAAGGGCTTCCTTAACAGCCTAGAAGCGAGTGGCATTGTCTCACTGCTCGCTCTTCAGGCCATGGTTCTTATCGCACTCTATGAGTACAGTCACTCCATATATCCTGCCGCCTGGATGACCGTTGGTGCTTGTGCACGGTATGCCGAGATATTTGGGCTTTCGTGTGGAGAAATGGACGCGCTCTTTATGCGTCAAGTCGTACGTATATCTTGCCTTGGTTTTCAGCGTCTACGATGGCATCCTTGCGTCATACTAGGGACTTCGGCTGAACCTTTGGAATCAGACTACATGGACAGAAGCTGAAGAGAGAAGAAGAGTTTGGTGGGCCATATTCATTCTTGATAGGCTTATTTCCATGGGGAGTAGGAGGTCTTGCTCTGTTACAGAGCCGCCCCCAGATGGCAAACTGCCGGTCGATGACGAAGCATGGGTACGAATCCTATCTCTGACTCTCTGTGCGTGTTTTTTGCCCAGTTTTGTGTACTAACAAAGTTCATTTTAGGATACCGGGGATGTAACCCGCGCTTTTGGGCTCGCTGTGTCCTCCCATTACCAAGTCCACCAATCCTGTTACGCCCGCCTCTGTCAAGCAGCCATCTACGTCGGTCGCGCTGAAGCCTACAGACGCGACAAGCAGCCCATGAGCAGCTTGCGCATCATGGAAATCATGTCTCTCGCTGAAGAACTCAGCGGCTTCAGCGCGGTTTTGGACAATACACCCGGACTGTCTAATACTGACAACTTCATCCGCCTCCTCGCCCCCCGCTGCCTTATCCGCTCCGCACTCTTCATTGCTCTTGATGATTTTACCTGCCCAGAGAAGCTCATGCCAGAGGGGGGATATATAGTGTCCACAGGAGCAAAGACCGAAGAAGAACTCAAGATGCAGTCCCGTTCGATGCAGGCCGTCCAGCAGGCCAGCCAACAAGCGCATAGTCTTGCAATGGAACTCTCAACCATGATTGAGTTGCATGAGTCCTTACAGGGACGATTGGGCAAGGTCAGCCCGTTTATCCTTGACTTAATGTACTGTTCTATGGCAACATTTCACTGGTTCCTGGGAGAGAACGGGGACGACGCTAATCGGTTGAGCTTACAGGATTTAGCGCCTTTTATGGACATGTTAGGGACAAGATGGAGGTTGAGCAAGAAGTATATCGAGATTGCTAGCTTTCACGATGTGTCAAAGAGAATGCGAAACAATAGCTAGCTTGGAGCTAAAGCGGCATGTGATTCTAAGGCGAGAGAGGCTGGCTTATTGTGTGAACACGGCTTTGTCCATCTTTTTTTTCTCCAGTGTTTAATTCTTTGTGAAGTAGCGTGGGATATAGGTCAAATATATGCAACGCGGCGTCTACGCCTTGGGACGTAGGAGAATGTAACTTGCATAGAAGCTCGGTCATCTGTCCGACCTCGTTTCTTCCCCCAAGATCCAATAACCCATGGCACGCCTGTGCGCAAGAGCCTGAGAGCACCGCATAAGCCTTCACAGCTGATGGCTCGCAGAACCTTGTTGCGCTCTCCCCATCTCCACATGCCCGCAAAGCTCCGTATCCGCAAAGCTTGCTCCCCCGAGCCTAAAAGCCCCCTTCGTTCGAGATCAACAGGACAAGATAGCAGATGCGCATGACGGCACGCCAAAGCAATCCGAAGGGTAGGGCTGCGAGATGCGAGGTCTCGCATCTACATGCCATGCACGGGAATGGAAGTCAAGACTCGGACAAGAAAGCCTTATTTCATGAATTTTATCGTGTTTGAAAAGCTAAGAAGAGACCCCCAAAAAATTTAATATATTAAGATGTATATATTTATCAGCATGCAGACTCCTCCATGTTCAGAGGAATAAAGGCGCAATCAGACTCTTCAAAAGCCTTGGAATCGACTCTAGCTCGTAGTGATGATGATATGATGTCTAACCCACATAAAAGTTTTCCTTCCTGTTTGGAGAAGGAAATATAATGCGTGCAAAAAAGAACACCCATGTTACCAGGAAAGACCCTTCCACTCCTTCCCTAAGATCCTATTCCTGTCGCATATGCTCCTAAGCTTGTTCTGCTACAATCCATCATGGCTGGGTAGTATAGCCATTTACGTGTACGGCCGGACTTGCTCCTCGCTCCACTCCCAGTACTTCCTACCGAGCTCGGGCTCGACTAGGTCTTTGCGGGGTTCTTCCTTCTTGCCGAATGGGGATACTTTGTAAATCACATGCCGTTAGTCATTAGACCAAAGAGCTAGGATTGAAATAACTCACCCCAACCGCCGTTGTCCTTCTCTGTGATCGAGGGATGCAAGCCGGCGAAGAGCTCGGTGTATGCGCCATTCTTGGGGTGATGCGTGATGAGTTTCTAGAAGAAAATTCTGGTTAGTATCCTCCTCTCTACGAATGAAGTCGAGGCGAGATTGTTACGACTTACAAACATTGCCAGCTGAATCTTGGGCATATTCTGCTGGAGGTTCGTGACGAAGTTGCCAGGGTTTAGTGCCTGGATAAAAAAAATGGAATAGTAAGCAGCAACTCCATACTTTGTGCGAACGAAAGGCTCTTGTGCCCGTGGATCTGGCTTATCGTGTGCTGAAGAAAGGAGCCAAACGAATGACTTACAAGGCTGATGATACCAGTGCTTGCGAACCGTCGAGCAAACTCGGCTGAATGAATGACATTGCCGGCCTTGCTACGCGAGTACTTGCTCCAGATGCCCTCCTCTTTGTGATAGTCCATGTTGGAGAAGTCGATGGCAGGGTGCGGTGCCCCGTCCGCAGCGCTGGATGACACCCAGATGACGCGGACAGAGTTTGGCGGCGCTATCTTGGCGGTTGTAGCAAGGAGCGGCGTAAGAAATTGGGTGAAAAGGAAGTGACCAAGGTTGTTGATGCCGAGCTGCAGCTCGTATCCTTGGGTCGTCTTGGAGCCCTGTGGTGGAACCATGACGCCGGCGTTATTCCAGAGAACGTCCAGGCGTGTCTCCTGGGCGAGGAGCTCCTGTGCAGATGCCTTGATTGTAGTCAGGTCGTCGAGCTGAAGTTTCAGGAAGTGCATCTGGCCGCGCGATGAAGGGTGAGCTTTCTTGATCTCTTCCATAACTTCCTGTGTCTTGGTCGGGGAGCGCGCGGCGATCCAGATTTTCGCATGGTGCTGATAGAGGATGTTGATGAGTTCTGTGCCTAGGCCCCCTGATCCGCCAGTAACCAAAAAGACCTATTTTGGTAGAGCAGAGTGTCAACCAATTTGTATTGGATAGGCTAGCGATGTTAATGGCAGAGTGGGTAAGAAGTTACCTTGCCAGACTGATTTTCCAGGTTCTTGTCAGTGAGAACTGGCTTGTGGGGGATAATAGTGCTTCGCCGGACACTCATAGTAGTTGATGATTTCCTTTTCGGGATGGATCTGGTGTACACGGTGGTTCAGTGCAGTCAAAGTGTTGTGATTGTGTTTTTTCAATGCCGCCCAACTAGTTGTTAAAGTAGATGTAATTCGAAAAAGCCCTTTGGCAAAGGGCGGACTAGACAGATATATATACACAAGCCTCCTCCATCGTAATAAGGCGAAAATAGTGAGTTTTGGCAGCAAATCTAGGATACATCAACACATCATCACATCATGATCCGTGTGGAAACCGCGGCCGCACTAGATGCCAAGACTCTGCACCTTTTCCGCACGCAACAGGAGCGGCGGCCGCGCTCATAGTGGTCACTGGGTAAAGGTGTACCTAGGGGCCGGTGAACATAGGTACGAAGGGAGAGACCAGTTGATTATCTGATAGTAAAATTTTAAACATGTTAAGACCCTATTCATGGTGGGTCAGCATTTCCGGCACGGATCAGGAGATACGAAATTCGTCCCAGACATGTGAAATTATTCGAGCCAGAGTGACCAAACGCTGTAGTACGACATTTGCAGATATACATCGATAGTGGCCACGGAGAACAGCACTTCTCTCCATCACGCATAGACAAAACATTACACGAGGTCAAAGTCGGCTACTCAGTTAAGAGGCTAGAACTGGCCTCCTTCGCCTGGCATCCCGGTTTTCGCTAGTGGCAATTCGGAGCTATTTTCAAGCTTATGCTGGTTTTCTGCCGGGAGAAAGTTCCGGATTACGACATAAAGTTATGGACCGAAGTCTAATTGTTGATAATACTACGTAGCCTATCCCCGAAAGGTCAGCCAAGGCGGCCAGTTGCAGCGTTGTTAGGTGCATAATGATCTCGATGAGTATTTTAATTAGCATGACTGTTATGCCTCGCTCTTCGAGCCGTTCAATAAAGCTTATCTAAGAACACGTTGGTTTTAAGACGGATTCGCCCAATTAGTACTAGTGAAGCATGCTAGTAAGAAATATACTTTCTGCACTGAAATTATGGATTGTGGATAGGAGTTCGTATCTCGAACGAAAGCCTAAGTCTCCTATATGTTTACCGAGTATGTTCGCCATTTTGATCGCCGACCTTTTTATCATGCCTCTGGAAGAAAAGCAGATCAAGGACCTTACACATTTCAGTCTTAGACAGCCTCGAAACCAAGGAGATTATTCATCGTTTTGAAGTCTCTGAAGGCTCTTTTGCTACAGATTTAGCGAGATGCGTAAGGATCGGATTACAACAGAGCGATCGACATTGTAAGCCTTTGTGCGATGAACACTACAGCCTATTTCATGATTAGTCTTTAGAGAATGGCCGCAAGGTGTTAAGTAATAAAGCCTCACTTTATTCGGCCCAAATATTAAAATTTTTGGGGGCGTTTCGTGCAACCTATATCGCAAGTCCTGCCTTTGTGTCTTTATTTTGAATCGCCTCAGAAGTGATATCCTAAGTAAAACAAATCGTTAGTCGTTCGCCTGGCCCTTGAAGATTTTTAACAGCTATAGGACTTACTAGACAATAAGCCCTCGACTTACCCCAAGATAGCAAGTTGGTTGTATGTGCTTGCTGAACGATGCTGATGCGAATATTTGCTTTTGTGGCTGGCCTTATCCTTCCAATCCTGTTCTTGGCCTCTGAAAATATGTCAGTTATTTCTGTCCAAAGGTGAATAAAATGAATTATAGTGCCGCCCTCTCTTTCTCACTTCCTATAGCATCGGTCGATTTCCTTCTGTGAAGGACCTTTTACATAGTATACTCTACCACCGAATGCATATAATACTTTAACAAAGTGGGAATAACGCTTTGGGGAAATTACGTTTAAAACGGTGATAATTGCGAATCTACATTCATGATATGCCTCCATAATTGCGTGCCGCTGATCATTTGTACCGAACAAGAAAGTACATATGCCGCGGATTCCAGGAGTTTATTGAGCTTGCTTCTCTGTATGATATAATCAATTGACTATACCCTAATGAATACTCGTCCTTGACGTAAGAAACTCACTTTTGGATCCATCTGGCGCCTGCCACTGTTCACCCAGCGCTGGTCCTGCTTTGCATGGCCGAGTTAATTCCCGAATCATCCTACCTTCCCATACTACAGGGTTCCTACTGCGCAGTACTAATTTTCTGTCAGATTTCAGCTGCTTCAAAATTGATTTTCAGCTGCCGAAACTTGCTGCGTTTACAGCATGCAAGAGAATTCACATTGTGCCGAATTTGCCGTTCTATGTAAGTCTGCTATTCAAATGCAATATTGATGAAGATAAGGCCATGGGTGTGAGAAAAGGCCTGAGAAGGGCGATGATGCGGCCTATATGCCATATTACCGCTCTCGTTATGCATGGCTGTCTCCAATAAGCTATCTTGCAAAATAATGCTTGAAGACGGCAGTAATGCACGCAGGGGGGTGGGAATCTTGTACAACCTGAGAAACCTATTTTCCCTGCGCTCGCCCCCATCCATGGGTGCCGTACTCTCTTTGGGAACCATGAAGGGGGGCATTGTCCCAATTCGATCATCCGAGTGTTCGCGTTGCCCCTAAACGGAGCCGAGTGAACAAACACGGCATGCCTGGCTGCCCGTTAACCGGTCTCGGGACCCTATGAGGGAGTGAAGCGACGACCCGTAGAATACATGACTGTAGAGCAGCGGTGACAGGTCTATCGGCCTTGCTTACTGTACTGTAGCCTGCCGTACCACGTGGCTTTATGCAGAAGGTTTTATTGGGAACGAAACATAACACAGCATTAGCTCTGACCTGAAGATCTGTGCATATCCAGCTCGATCTGCTTAAGGGAAAAAGAAAAAAAAAAGAGCGAGGTAAAAGAAAAAAGTTAATTCCAATTCCCCTGCCTTGACACTCCAGATGTCATGCTGTAGCCAACGATCGTCATCTTACTGTATTTCAGTTAGGCGTTGTCAGCTGCAACCCGTCCGTTTGGGACAAAAATACCCCACGATAGGCATGGCGATCCTTCAGTCCGGATGGGCCTCGTCCCCATTAACAAAAACAAACAAACAGCCACCGTTATCGTCTCGGGCCTTCCCTTTCCCAGTCACACCCGCATAATCGAGCCATCAGCATTTTGATGCACATCGCACCTCGCACCTCGCCCCAATATCTCCACCTTTCCTAGCTCTTTTCGCTATCCCACGTTACCGATCTTTCATTTCCTGTCACGCGGGGCCATCGCTGCATCGTAAGACGACGGGTCAGTGGTAAGCAAGGCAACATCGGCTCTCCGTGGCTGTAAATGGAGTTCTTGCGCCGCAGTTGTACATGCTTGTTATCATGGAATGTAACTTGGGAACAATCAGCCTTAAGCCAAAACTAGGGTGCCTTTTTCCTGCACAAAAAGGAGAATTTGATCGCCTCTTTCCGCTCGGTCATCAAGGTATGCCATTGTCGTCAATATGTCTCAGCCGGAGCAGACACCTATTTCATGTCTGTAGAAACATAAATGGTATCTCCGGTTCTGCAGTGGCTTACAGGCGCCGGGAAAGGAATTCCCAATACTTCTCGTTTCTCGTTTTGTTCGTTGAGGAAATGATGGGTCTATGCTGGGCGGTAAGAGATCAAAGCCAGAGAAAGGGCCTTGCGCCTGAGTCATCTCACAAGTGTCGGTCCATCCCAGGACCACAACCGCGCCAAGATGTGGAGATTTGAGAATCGTGTGAGATGAGACAAACACAGCAAAAGATGAACGGGCAGCCTCACTTTTCTGCTATTCTGCCCTTTCACAAACACAAACCCTGATCCTCGCTCCCCTTTTTGTTTACACATCAAATGCCACATCGTGCCACTCTTGCATGTCCACTCCTCATCTCCCTCTCCTAGGAAGAAATGAACCGCTGGTAACGTATAGAGCAGCCAGGCGGCCGGTATCCTGGCTTTGGCATCCTTATTTCAAATATTTTAAGATGTGAAGAACGGGCTGGGCATGCAAAATAAATTGTGAGAAAGTGGGGAATCCTTGAACAAAGCCACCTCCGCTGCCTTGCCCACACTTTGTTCGGGTGCTGATCTTGACCCAGCGATCAAACTGGGCAAATCAAAGTCGTGCCTGAGATGACAAGGGCCAACGTGTATATACCAGGGGTGGTGGAGGGAAGGGGGAGGGCGCTCTCCTGAGCCATTCGCGTGAAAGATAAATACTGCCCATGAGGTCACTGAGAGAGATCTTCGGAAGCTGTGAATACCAAAACAAAGACCAAGAAACCCCTGAAATTTTTGAACATTCTTTGTCCTACAACCTGTGAAAAGCTGTGACACCTGCCAAAGAAAATTAATTTTTGTTTTTTTATTTTTTTTTTGTGTTTGCCCTACATATACCTAACACGAACCCTCTCACACCGCACATTCAGCACTTGAAGAAAAAGCCAACGCTGTTGTCACACCCGAGCAGGGCCAGTCATCTTATCTATATAAAAATCCAAAGCACACACACACACGCACACGTACAACATTGACGTCCCCTTTCGCCGAAGTTTACCGCAGCAGCTCTGACCACCGGGCTATATCTATCCTCAATCTCCTTCTCCTTCTCCAACAACTCATCATCGTTATCATCATCATCACCACCACCACCGCACCGGTTCTACCAAAAAAACAAAACCAAAAAAAAAACCACTCTCAACGCCTACAGCCCCCAAAACCCAAACCCAAACTCAAACCCAAACCCACACGGCACCAACCAAAACGAACCAAACAAATCAATCAATCAATCAATCAAAAAAAATTAAATTATGGTCGTGGTCACGCCCGAGCCGCTCGTCATCCGCTGCTGCGGCTACTGCTGCAAGTACGAAGAGTACGGGAACCACGACATGTGCGGGTGGTGTGATGTATCGGACTGCCTCTAAGCCAACTCCTTTCTTCCTTCCTTTCCTCCCTTCTCTCCTTCTTTCCTTCCACCGCCTCGCATCGAGCCTCGATGAACTTCCCACACTTTTTTTTTAATATTCTTTTTGAAAAAAAAAAAAAAATTACCTGTCGCGGGATCCTTTCTCAGGCGCAATCTTATGGAACGGGAGAGGGGGGGAGGACGGGCCGGGATGGGATGGGATGGGATGGGAACGGAACAGCCCAGGGAACTCGGAGCGAGAGGGAATACCAGACTGTACCACCACTTGAATCTTCTCTCTCTTTTTTTTTTTTCCTCGCGACTTGGCAAGCATGGGGCTTGGAGTTCTACGATATTGTTCACCCCTCCTTTGGCTGGAACTTGGATTTGGGGGTGTTTTTGGGATCAGGGGTTTTGGAAATGGGGTTTGGAAATGGGTGACTTTTCCTGCTAAGGGTATACCACTTCGGTCAAGGACTTTGGATTTGGTGAATTTGGCATGGATAAGTCAGGGAGTTATTACAGAATCTGCCAACTAATTAATGTGGCATTCTAATTTCGGGGAATATTTGCAATGAAACTACCAAACAAACACGCTTCCTGGTATCATCTGCTGCCGCAATCATTATCATACATTCCTATGCTCCTTACCTAAACTCCTTTCAAATATGTGCCCGCAAGTAAATGACCCTCATGAGGCCATTTGATTGAACACGCCAGAAATATCGGTCTTGTTCCACTTGACATACTTGCCTTTGCCCTTGTCGATCTCGTGATATCGGTCCCAGTACCGACAATAAAGCGGCTCGATGACCTTCTGTACCTCGTTACTTAATTCTTGTCGCACCTCGCGCTCCATCTTCAATCGCTTATGCTCAGCAACTAGTGCTTCGAAACCAGTATTGAAGTTCGTGAATTTCTGCTTCACGACATCCTTGTCTTTGCTGCCCATGCTCTTGAGGATGCTGGATGAGTCGATAGCCCCGACGCTACCAGACGTCCGGTTTAGATTCTTGGTATGCTGAACATCCATAAGTAGCATGCCTATTTGGTTGAAGGATGATATATATAAGTTTCTGGCGCTGGTCTTCCTCAAGGCGAGGCCTTGCATATGTGCCGATAACAGAGGCTGCAAGTCTGAGCCACGTATCATACGATCTACTATAGCAATATTGTTCAAAAGGAAGGCGCCTAAAGGCAGCTTATTCTTCGTTAAGTTTAGGGTCGATTTGCCTTTTTGGTCTAGGGACTTGATCAATGTGTCGATAGTGTCTGAACAATAGTGAGCAAATATCTGTTTCCCGTCTGCTGTCACATCGAATGATGCCAAGCTTGGAATTTGATCCGATGTATTATTAGATGCCACATTGGTTTTCCAGCCACCATCACCAATGGAAATCATTATGCTTGATATAGGACGAAGGAAATCGACCATCGTTTGTAGCCTCGTCATTGTTTCTGTAGTGACCGGTATCGCTGATGCATCTTGGGGAAGCGATTGTAAGCTGTCTATACGGCGTCGTGTCTCGTCGAGCAGGTCGCTGAGGGATAGCTTTCCTGTTTCCTTTATCGGCTTCAACGCCTTCGCGAACGAATTTTTTAATTCTCCAGTCCGGTTCTCTAGACTTGCAGAAAGATTTGACATGATCTCAATGACTTCATAAGCCAAATAGCAATCTGTGTTCAAATTTGCCCTAATATGCGTGTTCAAGTCCCGCAGTGTGCTTGCAAGCTCCGCAATGGCGCCCTGGCATGTCAGGTTGAACACTTTGCCCCACTCGTCGCGCGAGAAGAGACTGCAAATGTTGTCATATTCCGCTAAGAATGCTCCCTCCATCCCTTTTGCGTAAGTCCCGATGCCATTTGTGCCTTGACGATATACTGCGTCAGGCGTCTTCTTTCTTGCAGTATTCACTGATGCTGCTGCTAGATTTTGTAATGTGGAGATCAAATATGGCCCACGAACGCTAGCATATACCTGTAATACTGGCGAGTCGCTATTATATCCAGACTGTCTGCTGGAATTGACGATATATGTGTTAATGAGCGCAAGACGTGTGTTATGGTCCTGACTGAGTACTGGAAATGGCTTGTCTTTGGTGATAAAGTGAAGTGGCTCGACTGGTCTTGAGTCGCTCTGGAGAAGTTTGGCAAAATATGTTTCCAGCTGGGTATTACCAGATTTCAGTAGACGGCCAAGATCTGCCACTGCTGTTTGATTCGATCGAAGGTTGGATCGCTTGAGTTCGGCAATGGCTGTATTGACTCGGTTCACAGAGTTCAGGAATGCGGAAAGTCCAGCTTTCTCAGGCCTGCAGATGATCAGCAAGACTCACGACCTAATTCTGAAATACACTGACCCCCTTCTGATAATATCTTCCTCCACATTCTTGATGTCTGACGGTTGCCTGATACGTCCAATTGCACCTAGAACCGCTTCGATATCTACCACACATCAGCGCCTGTCCTCCGATAGATGCCGTACCCCATACTTGTATTTATAGTCTGTAGTTGATGTGTCTGGGAGTAAATTGGGCCGATGGCATCGTGCATCGACTTCCCGTTGGCGTCGAGGCGCGCGAGCGATGCCTGGATCTTTTTGTTTAGCTGCCTCGTCTTCTCTAGCCTCGAGTTGAGGACATCGACCTCCGCCCGCGCTTCCTCATCGGCAGCTTTTGAAGTCAGACCTAAAGCCATCTCTGCCTCTTGTTCTATGATGGTTGTGGACCACGCACGTCGACCTGTAGGATACATCTTGGCTGCTTATGGGGCGCTTTCGGTATGGTGATTGGCGGGTGCCATGCCAAGAGCGGAAGTGGGGAGTGTTTTGGTAGTTGAATCAGTCAGGTGTCGATAAGCGGACAGACGCATTCAGATTTGAGACCCTGACTGATGTATTTATTGTATCATCAACCTCTTTCTCAAACGTTCACACTCGAAGCCAGTCAGAGAGTGTTCAACACACCATTGAACGCGCTGCTCTGCCTCCGTCAATGTAACTGTGCACGCGGCAAAAGCTCGACCTGCCTTGCCTTGTCCAGTCATTCAGTATCACCCCTAGAATCCCATTTGCCGGAAAACAGCCAATGAGCTCTGAACAACCAAGGTCAAGCCGGCACTCAAACTTGATAGCCAATACACAGACTTGCATCATTTCCATGGGAATCAGTATGTGACTTGAGTATTATATCGATATATATATATGCTCCATCGCTCGGACATTTCGCCTTGAGTCCCTCATAGGGGATCGCCTTTCTACTCTTTCTACTTCGTAAATCCACAATAATGCGGCCAATCACTTGACAGTAATGTGCAACGCAAAGATCAGCATCGCGGGCTTATCATTAAGCAGCTGGACTCCGGCTGTAAAATGTTCGAACCAGTTAAGTGAGCTTTTGACCCACTGTACATCGGCAGTCTAATGTGCCGTGTATCGTTAGCGCGTATGCCGTGTGGCCTCCAGCCGCGAAACAAGAAGCCGTTGGCATGTCAATTCTTCAAATGAGCTTTGTAGACCATGATTGCCAGGCGATCATTCTCAGTCAAAAAGAAAATCAAGACTCCTTTCTGTCACTCCCACGTTTAACTCAGAGGACACTATGTGTCGTGGCGTAACGTATTTTGGGCTATGTGGTCTGACGTGTATCCATCTATCTACCATTCGAGACAATGTCTGATGTCGCTACTTGGATACATCATATGATCAATAAAAGACAGGTGCTTCTCTGAGGAGCCATCAATTTCGTACTCAAAAACTGTATATAGAGGAAGAAAACTGGGGAGAAAAAAGCCTGAAGAAGCTAGACTGTCACCTATCCCATGGTCCCACACGAAAGTCGCCATCCGCAGACCAAAATCAACAGGGATGTCCTACAATAGATCTTTTTAGCTCAGGATATTTAGAATTTATATGCTGCCCCTGAGGGTTTATCTCCTCCAAGGCTAGCCTCTGTGCTAGTGGCATTAGTCAAGCAATCATGATAAAAAGGCGAGCTCTGTTAAATCTTTGGATTTATATGGCATTTATCTTCCTACGGAAAGGCAGCTTTTGCGGGCAATCTGACAATGACTTCTACAATCCCGAGCACACGCATGGTTTGGCTTTGCAGAATATTCACCTACGCCATCACTCTACAAAATGTTCGAACATGATATCTCAACGAGTAGCCCAAAGTATACAAACCCTACGCGACATTATGGATTGACGGACTACGCGATGTAGCACCGTCGATTATCTTTATTCGCCGTTATCTGATGCATTTCATAGCGATGGATCTGGCTATGGCTATGACGAGAGGCATTATTGGTGGATTGCATTACCTATCATCAAAATAACATACGCCGGGATATCTATGGTGCCGGTGTTCTACCTCGTTTCTGGTTATGTGATGGCCCTGGAAGCCCATGAAACTGATGCGCAAGAACAATCCCGTATCTCGAGATCAGCTACTTATCAGTCTTTCAAAGTCCACATTCGGGGGGCTTATCCGCCTTTACCCTCAGGTCTTGGTCGCCAGATTTCTTACCGCCATCGCGGCACATGTTGGCCTGCTAGAGATGTTTCGACAAAAAACGCCGAAAGAAAAGATATTATACCACGAGACAACGGTTCCCATGTTCCATTCATTATGGGAGCAGCTCGACTTTTGGTTGAAAGATAGGCTAGTATCCACGAATATTTTTGACTGGAAGGTCTACTTTCCAGTTCACATGTGGACTGTTGTCACTCAGTACCGCTCTAGAATCATGGTTTGTGTGCTGTCACTTGCACTATTTCGTGCTCGAGTATACGCCCGCTTGGGAGTGATGCTTCTGTTCAGCGCATTCTGCCTATATTACATATAACTGTTGTGGTGTAGTACTTCATGTATGGGGTGCTTCTTTTATGAGCTTGATCTGACACAGCAGCTTGGTAGTGAAGTAGGATACAGCTCCAGCACAATCGAGAATGGCAGCGTTTCGGGCACATTACCTATCATACTATCCTGGGAGCACCACGCTTGCAACTCATGATCCTTAGAAGTCCAGTCCTCCAAATCAGGAACCTCGAAAACAATCAAGCCCAGTCGCGAGTCATGGGAAAAATATCTTTCCGGCGATTCCTTTCTTGTAGCTCTCTATTTTATGGGCTACCCTCATCTTAAGGCAAGAAAGATATGAGAGTACAAGTTTGCAACGGGAACACTTTATCCCCAATTGGTTCAATCCAAAGCCCCGATGGCTCCTCATTATAGGATCAACAATGCTTATGTACGGTTTGATATGGTCAGATCCAAGCTCATACCAACGTAGATTGTTCACGAATCCCCACGCGCTCTATCTGGGTCGAGTCAGCTGGCCATTGTATATCATTCACGGTCCAATCTTGCGGATAATTGGCATCAGACCACCATTTGTTTTCTGGTCTTTCGTAGGGCATATGGACAACCACATTATCTAAGCACTTAATCTTTCATTGGCCTCGGAATTACGTTCGTGTTGTGCTCTGGGCAGCTGATGTTTTGACCGCGAGATTGACGGAATATTAATACACTGGTTAGAGGATGGATTCTTTTTGAAGCTCGGATGAAATACTTATATAGAAAAAGAAAATAATATGAAAATTTAAGATTCATCTACACAGACTCGTATAGTAATTTTCTTATAACACTTCTCTTCTACAATCGAGCTTATCGGATTTGTGTCCTACAAAAGCTGGAGGTGCTTGTAATAGTAAAGTTCGGGTCAACTCAGGGGTGCACCTTCTGGTCCCGCTTGTGGCTTAAGCCACAAGCATGCGAATTGTTTTTTTTTAAAGCTGAGCATCACCACTAACAAGGTCTCTCCCGTGCTGGCTGGTTTTAGGTTACAATCCCTTTCTCTAGGTTGCCACTAATCAAGACTAGAGAAGACTTGATCTACATCCGGCAAATCCAGTCCACGCAACTTTTGCATAATGTACCTGACTAGGAAAAAGAAAGTCTGCGCTATCAATAAATTTACAGCTTCCGTGGCTAAGTGTAGAGCTAATCGCACCCAAGCTATTGGGTTCAATTTTATGCCTGTGGGTGCTGCCTTTTAAGAGTCATGGTGTGCCAGGACTCTTTCAAATATTTTGGGGATTGTTCAACTCAGCTCGGGACCTCGTTTGTGTACACACCTCTTCCTCCCTTACTAACAGCCATGAAGTGACTGTGAGAGTTATCGAGTATTTGGGATTCTTGGGAAACAGAGGTTGCATAGGACTTTTGTGATGAGAGCTTGGAGTTCATTCAGTTGATTCTTTCCAGTACAAACTCCTTCGCACTTTTATTGTGCCTGGGCTAATCGGGCGACAGCAGTTCATAATGATGTTTCCCATTCGAAGCTTGAAGGCACTGCTTTCCCTGGCAGCATTCTTCTGCTTCATATTGTATCATCTCCGCGGTTATGGTCGTGCCATATTCGCAAATGATTTTCACGGCCAGCTCAAGCTCGAATCAAGCTACACGTCGTCGAGCGACTTTGATATAGTCGTAAGCATGTACAAGGAAGATCTCGAGAAGATTAGATGGGCCATCGGCGAACTCAAAAACGCAGAATATATCAAAACCCTTACACCGAATGTCATAATATATGTCAAGGATCAAGATGCAAACATGGACATGATCCAAAATGTTACTGGTGCAAACGTCGTGCGCAGAATTCCAAACACAGGAAGAGAAGGGGGTACATTCCTCCATCACATAGTACATGAATGGGACAATCTTGCGAAACAGACTCTTTTCACGCAGGCATACGCACATCGGCTGAAGAAAGAAACCTTACCAAAACTTACGAACTACCTTGGGCCCGATACCGGAATGTTGAATCTTGGATATGCAACGGTATGCGATTGTCATACCTGCATCGATCGCTACGAATGGAACGATCCCTGGAAAATTGTTGCTGCAAAGTACGAGGAAATTCATAAGCAGACATGTGATAAGGTGCTCTTGTCATACAAGGGTCAATTCATTGCCTCCGCGAGGAGGATCAGAGGGATCCGAAAGGCCATATATGAGGAGTTGTTAGAAGGGGTCACTACCTCTATTGCCTGGGCGCACGATAAAAATATTATAGGGAAAGAACAGGACTCGCTCAATGCGCCATTTTTGGGCTATACCTTGGAGAGGTTGTGGTACATCCTTATGCAATGCGGTGATGCGAAAAAGGCAGAGATGTGTCCGAGCATGTTGACTTCTAGAGGTATTGCAGGGAAGAGGGAGGACTGCCAGTGTTTAGACCCGATAATATAGACTTAATACCCCATTGTGTGGACACAATGACTTCTCGTGTACTACTCTAAAGTTGCTTGGGCGTGCTGATCACAGTTAGAGCAATATAATCCGCAGGTGCAAATAACCTCTAGTCTCAGACAGGTATCAATATATGGCGCGGCCGACGACAAAAGGCCAGAAAGGCCAGAAAGGCTTGCAAAAACGTGAATGCTGTAAAAACAACAGGCCAATACTCGCTCTACTTCAGGGTCCAGGATCGGACCCTTTGACTCCCATTGGCGCAAATACAAGCAAAATTGCACGGGAACTAAAGAGGCCCCAAGCTGAAATCCTGAATTATAGTAGTGCAGTACTGATTAGCCTCGCACGGTATGACGAGAGTCCATTGTTGAAGGCGGTGCCAAGCAAACGTGCACATGTCGCATCCGGGTCCAGAAGGTGTGGCGTCATAAAAATAATCGCGAGAATCTCCCGTATCGGATTGCCAACTTTTCCATCTTTCCCTGGCAGGTGTTTCGCTGACGGAGGTCTCTCTCCAGCTGCAGCCCTGCCACTTATTATCCTCTCATGGTTATTTAATCGTCCAAGGCCATTGCGCCTTTGTCTCTCGCTATGTTTGCCCCAATGCTGCGCTGCGCATTCAGAGCCCGCGTCAACAAACATTCCCAATGCCAACTGCTTCGAGTGCGACAAATACACATCGCAAAACAGTCATGGAGAGATAACACCAGGAGAAAACAGCTGCAGGCTCGAAGGTTATTCACCAAAACAAAACCAAAACCTGAAGGCAAGATGGCAACTATCGCACGTCCAGTCCTATTAACGGCAACCTTTCTCATTGTTGGTAGTGGGCTATTCTACATTCTGAACGAAAACGCCTACGTGCAGCCCCTTCCCGCAACGAAACCTCGAAGTCAGATCCTAGCCGAGCGCAAGAAGTATGTTGCAGTTCAGGAAAGGAAGGAAGCTGTGGCTTCGGACAATGTGGATGCCCTTCACGAACTGCCTTACCAACAGAATACACCATCTTCTAGTGAACCTATGGAAAACTCAGCATGGGATAGCTTCACGGCAAAATTTGCCGTGTTCTCTGCCGTTACAGATGTTAAATGGGGCTCAGTAGGCGAGACTGTTGCAGATTTTATTATGCCAGAATGGGCGAAGGTCTTACCCGCATATATCTCTAAGTTACAAAAAGAATTATCGATGGCGCCGGGAACACTGGCAGATGAGATTTGGCAAGAGGCACATGACCCCTTCATCAATCCGGAGATTGGGTTCTCAGCGAAAGTTAGGGTTTCAGACGAGCTTTGCGATGAGGAGAAGAGTTTCCTAGAGAAGAGACGCGAGTACACTAGGGTAGCTCTAGCCAAGTACCTGGATATCCCTGAGGAAGATGTTCACCCAGATGACATCCCATGTATCGCTATGGTTGGCTCAGGCGGAGGTCTACGTGCCTTGGTTGCAGGGACTGGTTCTATGCTGGCAACAAAAGAAGCGGGACTATTCGACTGTGTTACCTATACGGCGGGCGTTAGTGGGTCCTGCTGGCTACAGGCTCTTTATCATTCTTCTCTAGGTTCCAGACGATTTGACAAGATCATCGACCACTTAAAGGCGCGCATAGGTATCCATATTGCATATCCTCCGGTTGCGCTCGATGCACTTAATTCGGCGCCAACAAACAAGTTCCTCCTAAGTGGCTTTGTGGAAAAATTAAAGGGTGATCCAAACTCACATTTTGGGTTGGTGGATGTCTATGGCTTGTTGCTAGCTGCGAGACTTCTTGTTCCCAAGGGGGAACTCAATGTTAATGACAGAGATTTGAAGATCTCGAATCAGCGGGATCACATCAAGCATGGTGAGCACCCAATGCCCATCTACACAGCTGTCCGTCATGAGATACCGATCTTGGAGGATGCTTCTACGGTCGAGAAAGTCACACAGCAGCCTTCAGAAAAGACAAAAGAGAAGGCAAAGAAAGAGGCATGGTTCCAATGGTTTGAAATCACTCCTTACGAAATGTTTTGCGAGGAGTTTGCTGCTGGTATACCTACATGGGCACTAGGCCGCAAATTCGAAAAGGGTAGAGACCTTCCGCAAGAAGACGGAGAACTCCGCGTGCCAGAACTTCGCCTGCCGCTACTCCTTGGGATCTTTGGAAGCGCGTTCTGTGCTACATTGAGTCATTATTACAAAGAAGTCCGTCCTCTCGTGCGAGGGCTTACGGGCTTTGGTGGGATTGATAGCATGATTGATGGTAGGGATAAGGATCTGAGCAAAGTTCATCCCATTGAACCAGCTTCAATACCCAACTTCGTCTACAAAATGGAAGGGCAACTCCCAGAAACCGCATCAGAGGATATATATGATAGTACTCACTTACAGCTCATGGATGCCGGCATGTCCAATAACTTGCCAATATACCCCCTGCTCAGGCCTGGCCGGGAGGTAGACATCCTCATTGCCTTTGACGCTTCTGCAGATATCAAGACTGAAAACTGGCTTTCAGTTGCAGATGGATACGCGCGTCAGCGAGGCATCAAAGGATGGCCTCTCGGTTCTGGATGGCCCAAGCCGAAGGACTCGGCGGAGAAAGCAGCCGAGCAGCTTGAGCAAGCTCAAGTGCATACAGCAGCCGAGGCAGAATCGAAGATTGACGAGGCAAAGGATGATCAAATTAGACATCTTGAGAAGGTTGAGGAAGCACGAAGCGACGTAACTAAGAGCACGAATAATACCGAATCTGAGGATTTGGGTCCGTGTACGATCTGGGTAGGCACAACCGAGGAGCGCTCTGCAGAGCCTGATGACGTCCCATCAAAAGCGGTCAACGATGATTGGCAGCTAATGGAGCCAAACGCAGGAATTGCGGTAGTTTACTTTCCGTTTCTAAGCAACCCCAAGGTCGAGGGGGTAGACCCCGTGACGAGCGACTACATGAGCACATGGAACTTTGTCTATACCCCAGACGACATTGATAAGGTCGTCTCTCTTGCGAAAGCTAACTTTGAGGAAGGCCGAGGACGTACTCAGCGTTGTGTGCGAGCAGTATATGAGCGTAAAAAGAAGAAGAGAGAGGAGCGGGAGAATGCGGAGAGAGCGCAGAGATATAGAAGGAAGGTAAGACTTGGTATTGTTGGGAAGAAAGGAGAAGGAGACCACTTCTCCTGAGTGATTCCTGAAGCGGCAAGAATTCCCCGGATTGCAGTGTCAGCCGGAGCTTTCGCCATCATCAATACTCTCTGTCTCGCTCTGTCGCTTTCCAGAAGACGAGATTGGATGATGGGGGGTGTCAACTTGAGGTTGTGGAACCAACCACCTGCAGCCTAGTCTGGCTGTGACTGGAGCTTGGGATAATAAAAAACAACTGGCTCAAGCACTGTAGTTCTGGGGACGACCAAGACCGTGAGAGATGAACGAAGAATGAGGAGTAGACTGTAGACTATAATATACCCTAGAAGTAAGACCAATATTCAGAGAAGGCATGAGAGCAAAAATCCGACAAAGGATAGGGGTTCCTCAAAATAGAAAACTTGGTAGCCTCGGGACGGAACTGTGGGAGTCCGATCTCCACCATCACGAATGCGAGGTGGAGCAAGGCGATGGGGAATCAATGGGATGATGGTTGATGCGGGTTATCGGCTCAACTTGGCCTAGGAGATTCATCATGATTGCGCCAAAATGCCTTGTGACTTGTGACAAAAGAGTTCACAGAATGGACGGGCAGAGAAGTCGGGACAATCAGCCTGCCTAGAAGGGGTGTACTGGTGTAGAGATGAATGTTGTCTGCAAGATAAATGAATTGGCAATAGTTTTTCTCTTCGATTCGGCTGCATTTCCAAGGATGAAATAGATTGCACGTGTTTCAGCTCAGGGGTTGTTTTTTTTTTTTTTGGGCCAAGCTGCGCGGCGAGCGGGAGGGGGAGGTTTCCCCACTAATCGCATGTCACCCTGTTTGAGCTTGGACTTTGATTTGCATCGCCAAAATCATCATCACTACGGTCACTTTTTTATATCACTGCTCACGCAATTTTTATGAAAGCGGGTTGTGCCACCACGGCCGGCATTAGCGTAGCAACAACCCCTCTTGAGCACTTACAATAGTGACTTTGGTGGCGGTGGATTGCGACCGAGGGAAGAAGGCGAATCAAATGATGAAGTTTCGTTCAGCCTCTTAGCAGAAAAAGAAGTCGGGAAAGCCTCGCGGGGGCTCACCGTCTCTCAGCAATCCCCATCGCAGATCTGGATAGCCATTCCCCATCCCAGGCCTGGGTACCGGTGGTAGTGGTAAGGAGCACTGGTAGGTCGATCTTTATGCAGGTCTCACCTGTTTTAGCGGTATCCAAGCATGACAGCTAGTGTGCAATGCTTCGTTTCCTCCTTTCATAAAGTGCGTCGTGGGACCAGACAGAGACACGCAGACTCGGACACGAAAACTCTAAAGCACATTCAACACGAGCCTTTCTTCTCCTCTGCGAAGTTACAGCCAGCATTGTTTGCTGCATATATATTCAGCGCAGTTCAGCTTGACGAATCATGCGCAACAAGGAAGATCTCTTCCGATTGTGTTCCAACACCCAGCATATTCACCATCCTTCCAGCCATCTAGACTTGCACATTCCATTGAACCGCACCCCCACCACCTTCAGCAACGCATATTGAAAATTATCCGCTGCACGCAATACATGCTGGAATTGATTAAAGATCGCACCTCCACACATCTGCTGAAGATCCTATAAAGACTTCAGTCTACACGGCCCACTGAGTTAAGCGTTGATCCTCGCGTTTGAGATCACTCCAACACACACCGTTCCTCCCGGCACATTGTCCATAAAATGGCACCATCCAAGAAGTTCATGAACTCTTATGTACCTCCATTGTCCTCACATTCGAGAGATTCATCCTCGTCGTCCTTCGACGACTCGTACTTTTATAGACCATACAAGCCACTCTCGAACCTCCCAACTCCACCACTCACTTCGGCAAGCACCACACGACAAACCTCCCCAGAAGTCTTGTTCCCTGGACAGACGATCGACCCCCAGCTGTTCGGTACGACTCTCCTTCCTTGTCGAGTATCTTACCGGTAGTTGAACTTAGGCTAATATGTTACTGCAGGTCCTGCAACTCATCTTACGAATTTGATACCATCTGCTACCTCCCTCACGCCAGCGTCCATACCTCTGGTCCAAACGATCCTTGCCAGAGCCAACATACCTTTGGAATCAATCGCTCTTGCGGTCTGCATCCTAGACTCTCTCGATGCCCGCTTCGCCTCATCATTCCGTCGAGGGTGCCCGCTCACACCTCCCCCTTACGTATCCGAGTTCTCCCAGACACAAGCCCATATTGATGCTATTCATCCTGAAGTTGTCATACTGGCTGCTCTCATTCTTGCGGTTAAGTTCCTCGACGATGCCCAATTCACCACGGGGCACTATGCAACTGAGTGGGCAAATAACCTATGGACCCCTCAACAGATCAACTTTGCTCAGAAAGTTATCATGGAAAATATCGAGTACAGGATTATGCCGCTATGGGAGGAAAGCATTATAAAATATGCTATGAGGGATATGGAATTAGCTGCAAACGACTTTGAGCCCATGATTTATGATGAGGATGAGGATTGGGAGATGGTGGAAGTCCCGGAAAAGTTAAGCCTGAAGGGCATGAGTACAGGCCAATCGGTATTGGGAATCGGCAGTATGCTGACACCCATTGATACACCTATCTCAGAAGACATTCACAAGAGAGATTTATACTCTTCGGAAAGTTCTTCTGTCGAACCATTTCCCACGTATGTGGAACCAGAGTTACAGGCTATAAGCTAGAGCATCTAGCTGTCTTTATGCTATTTGTATTCGCACTGCATAGCGTTGGAGTTCTATACCTAGGGTAGTTTTGTAATCGAATTTTGAACCTGCTACAGATGGAAGATTCTTCCTTAGAGTATCATATTCTGCATTAATTTGTGACGCTTAGTGGGTGATGAGCTCTGTGCTAATATCAGTTTCTCTCCGCACTCGATATGGGATGGTGGTAGTATGTGTGTGATAGGTTTGCATTGCACGGAAAGCAATGTGCCGGATGTAGGCAAAGCTTTCATCATGATGTTTGTGTGCCTTTTCATGAACTTTTGTATGCCTGCGATATGTTATACTTGACACTACTTGCTGGTTCGTTTCGTTTAAAGAATTTGCGTGCTAATTGCTGTTTCCAGACTTTCTCTTTTCAAGGCACAGCCGTTTAGTTTCACGGGTAGAGAGCAAAGATCTATGATCGCCCTAGCCCAGATCATTCAAAGGTCGTCGAACGAGCATCATAGATTATTTCCGCCTAGTATGCGATCCGTAGCACCATTTCTTGAAGATGAAATGTTTCACATCCACAAGAATTAGTATACCGCCTCGCCATGCTCACCGCCATTGACCACCAGCCACCGCACCCCTCCTCCCATCCGCTCTCAAACCTATCCTATCGCGCATTCCTGGAAAAGCCCGACGCTCCAAGCCCGCCAACCCCATCCTCGACACCTCGAGAGCCCCCTTCCGATCCTCCTGCCGCACCCGCTCGCTCCCAAACCCATCCCTAAGCATCTCCCCAACCCTCCCCAACGTCTCCCATCTTGCCGAAAGACATCACCTCCGCGGCGTCAGACAAACATCCTTAAAATTTCACTTCCATGACACCCCGCGCGGGAGGCCGGGCTAGGCGTCCTGTGTGATGAGGATGTTGGAGATGCCGTCGAAGGCGTGCGAGAAAGGGGCGGGTTGGCGCCCTGCTGAATTCCTAGGACCATTTTGCTTGGGGCTTCGATTTGCGCGCGGGTTTGGCGGGCTGGCGTATTTGGAGGCGGATTTGTAGGTGAGCGAGCTGTGGTCGTTGTTGTTGGTGCGGTTGGGGCCGGCGGAGAGGCGTAGCATAGTTTTTGCGTATGAGATTGTTGCTGCTTTGTGCTGCTGTGGCGGATTTTGCGATAGGCGGATTGGTCGTCTTGGGTTGTTGAGGTTGCTTGCGGAATTGTCCTTCGGCATCAGGTGCGGAGTGGAGGATATCTTTCTTGTATCTCTTAACTTTTGAATATGTTGAGGATCATGCATTGCCAATGTGATTGTGGATACCGGTTAATGCAAAAAACGATTTGCTTGCAAAAAGCCATTCATGGCCCCGGCATGCGGTTGATGCTAGTGCAGAACGGTCTTTATAGCGGTCTAAGAAGGGACTTATGGTTTCCGCACTTGGTCAATCTTGCTGGGACAAGATATCTCTTATCCTTTTGGCTCACAGTAAACAGAGAATCGTGTCTTGGTTGAAGCCAAGGATAATTGTTCAACCAAAGACTAATCAACGAGTAGAGGTGACTAATAGCAGGTACACTATTCATAATTGTTAGCAGCAATTATCTAATTGGGCAAAATTTATATATTACGAATAGCAATAATCATTGTATTATAGTGGTTTATTAGAACTAGGAGTTCAAGGTTAGACTTGTTGGGTTATATAGATTGATGGTGGTAAAAGCTGCTCCTTGTCGGATGTCCTCTTAGTGTCTTTAAGCCATTGATGAAATAAACTACCCTAATGGAAAGGTAAACCAGTTGAGCGAGCAATAATTTCATGCCAGTTGTTACTCTAAGCAACCGCCGTACCTAAGTCAATGAGACATTCAGAACACGAAAATCAATCATATAGCGTCTATCTCGTCTCTGCTTGTTGTTACACAGGATTTAATCGGTTAGCCTTCAGGGGAAAGCCCCGCCATGTGGCTGTGCAAACCAAGTTTCCTTGATGACGTTGTGCTCCAGCCTCACCTCTAAATTAAACATGCGATACCTCCAAGTCTAATAACCACCCCTCCATATCGCCTATAAACATCTTTCCTACACAATGGCCTCTCTCCTACGACAGATTGTCGCAGGCCCACGCTCGCGCCATCCAGAAGCCGGTCTCGACCTCTGCTATGTCACCGACCAAATAATCGCAACTTCTGGCCCCTCCGGCACATACCCTCAACGCGCGTACCGCAACCCCCTCGACCAGCTGGTCAAATTCTTGGACTACAAACACGGGGAAGACTGGGCGATATGGGAGTTCAGGGCCGAAGGGACGGGATACCCAGATAGCGAGGTCTATGGAAGGGTTTGGCATTATCCGTGGCCCGATCATCACCCGCCGCCGTTTAGAGTCGTGCCGCTGGTTATGGCGAGCATGAGGAATTGGCTGTGGGGTGGGGATGCAGAGGGGAAGGAGTCAAAGGATAAGAAGAAGAAGAGGGTTGTGGTGGTGCATTGTAAGGCGGGGAAGGGACGGAGCGGTACGATGGCGTGTAGCTATCTTATTAGCGAGTGTGGATGGGCTGCCAGTGAGGCATTGGCACGATTTACGGAGCGCAGGATGCGGCCTGGGTTTGGGCAGGGCGTGAGCATACCGAGTCAGCTGCGGTGGGTGGGATATGTTGATCGATGGACTAAGGGTGGGAAGATATACGTCGAGCGCCAGATTGAAATTATGGAGGTGCATGTTTGGGGGTTGAGAGATGGCGTCAAGGTACAAGTTGAGGGTTTTGTGGATGAGGGAAAGAAGATCAAATTGTTCCATCTGTTCACAAAGAAGGAACGGGTCATTGTTGATGGCAATGGGTCCGGGACGTCAGGAGTTCGAGATGCGGTGAAGAATCGGGAGAGAGTTCCTGAATTCAAGAGACCTGAGGAGGCGGGTGGCACAAATTATAAGCCGCAACCCACAAAGTCAAAGACTGTGGCAGAAACGTCACAGTTAGATGGTGCGAATGGAAGCACACCGCTTATCAATGAACCCCAGGCTGCAAGTGGGAAGAGATCCCAAACGACATCTGGAACTAGCACACCGGAAGCAACTGGTTCTGAAGCTGGAGGCGGAGCAGTCATATTCAAGCCGTCGACTCGTGTCATCCTTCCCACTAGTGATATCAACATTGACTTCGAACGACGAAATAAAGCCACTATGGGATATACTATGGTCACGTCTGTTGCTCACGTGTGGTTCAATACGTTCTTTGAAGGCAAAGGACCAGAGCAAGAAGGAAAGGCAGATGAAAGTGGGGTATTTGAAATCGAGTGGGATAAAATGGATGGTATAAAGGGTTCAAGCAGGAAAGGTACCCGAGCATTTGATCGCTTAGCGGTAGTTTGGAAGGTATACGAGCCAGAGCCAGGACGTCGCTCCAAGGAAGACGTTATTACGGAACCCGGAGTCGACTCTCCAGTGCAACAAATGGCGCCTGCGGATTGGAAGGGAGGTAATGAAGAAGTCCCTAAGAAGGCCAAAGACCTTGGATTAAGAACGGAAAGCCCAGCTAGTGCGGATCACAGCAAAGCGAGCAGTATTACAAGCGATAATGATGGCAATGACGATGATGACAGTTTCAAAGGTGTGAAAACGAGCTCGCCGACCGGAGGAGAGTTCCCTGATGATGTGCCAGAGTCAAACGCCACTCCACCCAAGCTGAAGAGTGTTGTAGATGCCAAGGTTGAGGCCGCGAAAGAGGCGCCACAACATAGTCTTGCGGATGTCAATGCTGGTCTCGATACTGCGTCCTCGACTACGTCTCACTCTGGTGTTCAATCGTAAGTTAATTCTGAGACAACCAAGTTTAGGCAAGGATTGACATGAGCTTAGGAAAAACCCAGAATCAGAGCACAGTCTCGTAGGAGGCATTGCGTCCATTGCAACTTCAAAGCTTCCAGGTGGGGTTCCTGAAGACGAGATGAAGGATGCACATGAGCATAAACTTGGACATCTGGGACTGAAGAAAAAGACCGATACCTCATAGAGGACGCTTCGCTTGTTATTCTTTTCATCTGTGCATAGCTTGCGTTGGACGCTTTTCACTTGAGCAATTGGGTATTGATGCCATTACAAGAGACGACTTGGTATTTTATGGCGTCAAGGCTAGATTTGGCTTGGGAATGTGTAGAGTTAAGAGTTTGTTCGGCGGGTAGGGAAATAAGGAGGTTCTACGTTCGTCCCGTTCTTAACTTTATGTCGATAGACCCGGCAACAGCAGCGACTACATAATGCTTCTGTTTGGATGAGTGCATGAATGCGTATCAATGAATATCCTTCCCGTCCTCTCCTGATTATTTCTGTTAATGCTTCTGCTCGATTCGGCCAGTATTGCTTTGGGTGCTCTCTCGTCCGCAAATATCTACTTCCTGACGTGCATTGCTCGGTCTTGTTGAGCTTTCTGTCACTTCCTCACTTTAGTCTATCTCTTTGGGTAGCGACGAGAGATCGTAGCTTACCAAAGCCTGGCCCTCCCAAACTTGGATGTGGGTCCAGAACAATGGATATGGAACAAAGCTGCAGCAGACCTAACCCTCGAGCAAGACTGCCTGGATGGGAATATTCAAATCGAGGGTTTACCGATCAAGGCGATTTGGAGACTCGCTATTGGGCTCACACTGATCTCGTGTAGGCTGGTCGCCATGGGAATGCCAACAAGAAGTTCTCCTCACCTCAATATTTCAAGTGATGGGTATGGTTTTGTACATCAAGGACCGGGGGGTTAATATTGAGATTTCCCGGCAGTGTCAGATGTCTAGCGGGTGCAATTATTGATTAGCTTTCCAGATCTCTGATTTCGTACCTTCCTGTAGACTTCTGCTATCCTTAGTTTAATGCTTCGGGTTGTTGTTTAGAAACCACGTATTACGCATCTACAGGCTTGATAATGCGCGGTTGCGAAATACTGGTTCGTAGAAAGATGCGGTCCCCAGGGGTGGCTAATTCCCGCTGCCATCACTAAGCAGACTCATACGCGTTGAACTTATCTAAGCTAAGAGACTGCTCTCTGTTCGCTATTTTCTGTATCTGTTTTATAGGAGGTATATTATTACCCGACTAGTTATTACATAGCTATATATTAAGCAGAGCCCATTGGAAATCTTGAATGTATTTCCTGTTTGGGAGCGGACTGGCGCCGTTGGGTACAAGCTTGAATATCACATATCTTTCAACACGTGAAATAGAAATCAGTGCATGCATGTATTTCAATTTTTATCATATCAATAAAATTCAGCTTTCGCACTATATTCTACTCTATCCAGGAACTCTTAGGTATTTCTGGACCTAAGCCTGCAATGTGACATGGCACCGGTAACTATGCCCACATGCGTGATGGTACCTTTCCAAACGAGTGATATTGCCTTATCAGATCTAACTTAGGAACCGAGTCCAGCAACCTACAGCATAATTGGCCAATATCCAGCCTCATATTGAGGCTCATGAGCCTCTGCATATAGCTTTCTTCCCCCTTATCTCCGTCTCGCCTATCAAATTTAAGCGCGGCCACTGCACACCCCAGATCTTGCTGTAGCCAAGTATGCAGAACGATTGGCTGCAACCACCAAAAGCTGTTGGAAAGTCGTACACCTCTTTAGAGATAACAACCCATGCCACGTTCCCTCCCGGGTGATTACTCCCAAGCTATCGGTACCCCGCGAAGTATCTCCATTCGGATTAGATGGAGCAATAAAGCTCATTTGCTCCAATCACCACCAAAGAATTACAAGTCGGACGAGAAATGGGAAAGTCGAAACGAGAACAAAACAGACCTCCTCCCTGCGGTAAGATGTCTGATAACAACCCTTTGAACCTTGCTTTGCTGCACAGAGCTGCAGAAATGGGGTTGCTTGGATATTGGAATTGTTGCAACCTCACGGTGTATAAAACGATGACTTGGGGCATGAGGACTGAGGTCCCGTCCCAGGGCCTGTGGTTCAACGCCAATCCAGTTCTTACTTGTTTGGATCATAATGTCTGCCCTTCAAAACTTCAAGGCACGCATGAAAGATCCTGATGAGATCCAAGGGCTCGAGGCTCGCCAGACAGCTACGCGGTCCCTGGATCACGATGTCGAGAACTTGAAGAATGCTCCACTGGTAGAGGCTACGCTTGCGGGTGAGGGCGCCCAGCGTATCGAGCTCATCCAACAGATCTGGGGCAAGCATGGCAAGAAACTCGTATTTACTGCCTTGGGAATATGTATGGTTGCTTAGTATGTACTTTGACGGCTATTGATACCAATGTTACCTTAAGGATAGACGCTAACTGTCGGCAGCGAGTTCGATGAAACGACATTCTCAACATATTACGCCTATGCCCTGTCTGATTTTCGCAAGACCGCATCGTCAGCAGCATTAACGACGGCCTGCAACCTTGCTTTCTCCTTGATGAAGCCATTGTGGGCCAAGTTATCTGATATCTTTGGTCGTGCGGAAATATATCCAGCGGCAATGACCATGATTATCGTTGGTCTCGTAACAGCTGCAAGTGCATCCAACTTCAACGCTTTTGCCGCAGGTACCGTGCTAAGAGTCATGGGTATCACAGCCCTGAACTCTCTGAACACGATCGTCATCGCAGATCTTACCACTACTCGGCAGAGAGGTTTTGGTGTGAACTTCCAGTTCTTCCCTTATCTCATTCTTCCATGGGTCTCTTCATACATTGTCGAAAAAGTAGTATCTCCTGGCGGTATCGGATGGGCATGGGGTATTGGTATCATCGCTATTATCTTCCCTCTTGGAACCCTGCCTATCACTGGTCTCCTCGGTTTCTATCAGCAACGTGCGAAGAAGCTGGAGAAAACCATTGTTAAACCACCTCGAATCAGCTTGTATGAGATCGTCTCGAGTATCGACTTGGTTGGAATAATAATAATGGTTACCTCTCTTGCCTTCGTTCTCCTTCCACTTTCGCTGGCAAATCTGCAAAAAAACGGTTACAATACTCCATGGATCATCGCTTTGATCGTCATTGGCTGTTTGGGGCTCACTACTGCTTTGCCATATTGGGAAAACCGCGTGGCTAAACACCCATTCTTCCCATTGCGTTATGTTATACACAGAACAATCGGACTAGCTTTCCTCCTCTATTTTACAGATTGGCAAGTTATGATGATTTTCTCCATTTGAGACAACTTGCTAATTTATTTTTAGTGAGTTTCCACATGCTTAAGCCGATTGCACGTTGTCAATTGTAATGGATGTGCCAACATTATGGCTTGAGACCAGCAACATGCGATTCTGGTGGTGCATTTACTGACATAGACTAGATATGGCTGCTGCGGCCAGCCACGAATTTCTGTATAACTGGGCACTCATTGCACAAGGCTTTACTATTATGCAAGCAACGAATTTGAGCTTTGTCAACAGTGTTCTGACATTCCTTACCGGAATGATCTTTGGATTAATCATGTGGAAGACGAGAACTTACAAATGGTGAGTATTCGGCACTTACCTCTCATTCGGAGGACCTTTAACTGGAGAAAAAAAAATTAAAATTCGTGCATTGCACATTTTCGAAACGAAGTCGCTGATTAGATGCCTCTAGGTGGATCATGGCAGGATGTGCGATCCGACTGATTGGATACGGCGTCATGTTCAGAATCCGTAACGCGCACCCGACCATGGCAGAACTGTTCATCGTTCAAGTTATACAAGGCATTGGCGACGGCATCGTTCAGACAGGTGGATACGTCGCCGCAACTGTTAATGTCCCTCACGCGGAGACGGCAGCAATGGCAGCCCTGATTGTCATGGCAGGGACTCTCGGAAGTGCTGTTGGAAGCGCGATTAGCGGAGCAATTTATACAGGAACTTTCAGAGAGGAGCTGGCTAAACAACTTGGCTCACGATCAACTCCTGAGCTGATCGAGGCTCTTTTTAACTCCATCAACTTGGATGTCCCAGCATGGGGCACACCAGAGCGAATTGCTATCAATACTGCTGTAAGTATTGAGGACATGAATTGAGCTCTTGCGTATACTGATTGCTTTGCAGTACAACCACGTCACTTCATACTTTTTCATTGCTGCTTTGGTGATCATCGCGCCTGGCTTCTTGATAGTTTTCTTCTTGCCGAACCAAAGGCTCAAGTGCGTCTTCCCATTTTCCCTGGAGATACCAATTTGCTAACATATGGTTTTAGTAACAATCAAAATATGGTTGAGGATGCGGGCATGTTCGGACAAACCCAGCACATTAATACCATTTCCGCTCGTGCTCCTGTGGCAGCAGTGGATGTGGACAATAAGACTGTGGTTGAGACTACCAAAGAAGAAAAGTGAAGGGCCGTTTTTAAGATCATTGCCACTTATGAAATTAATTTTGGATCTTGGAAATGTGTGCTGGCACCTAGGGATATCACCTTCTTGTGAGCCATTGGCATCACTGCTGGTGTCTCATTTGAGCAGGGGCATATTCATATAGTTGTATAGAAGAGTAGCTGTTCTTCAATGCTCTGCATTTTAATTGCCTTTATCAGTATTAGAAGCGCGCAGTAGATGGCACCTGCATAGCTTTTCCTGGAGTTGCCGGGCCTTGCCCTTCCATGAAGTCAAGTGGAAAGACAACACGAACCCTGCCTCAGCTTTATGGGAAGCAGCCTCCTATTTCAAAAAGCACAAGCGCTTCTTGTTTAGCAGTAAAAGACCGGTAAAACAAAAAGAAGAACAGGATAAAGCAGAAATTCAGAAGCGATAAGTGAAAAAAGAAGAGAAACATCATCTCGGCCCAACTAGAGACCCAGAAGCCGAGTTCAAATGTTTGCATTGAGACCCATAACTTTCCTAATTACAAAAGAAACTGATACCGACAGTACCTTAACGCCAGTCCATAAAGAGACTTCCGTGCTTTATACACAATCTGATGAGATGACCTCCAGATAATCCTAACGCCTGACACCGTAAACGACTTTTAATATATACCGAGCGAGCTTTATATGTACACCTACAATACATTAATCCTCCTTCCCCAATGAACATATAAAGATGCGACATACCTGTTTTTTGGTTTTGAATTTTTTTTACTATGTTATGAGCAGTCATATACCGCACAACCACCCAGACACCATACCGTGTAACTTAGCCTGGACGTCACCGACCCGGGTCAACAGCCCGTTGCCCGCCCAGTGTCGCTGCATGCTGCCCATCTCCTTGTACGCCATGAACCGCGGCGTCGAGGGCGTGTAGCCCGCTTCGTGGGGGAGCGAGTGCGTGAGCAGCGGCTGCAGCGTGAACTGTGCTTGTCGGCGGCGGGGGGACGTCGAGCCCAGGGCTACGGGCGCGTGGGTATAAGATGAGGATACGGGAGGGGAGGGGTAGGATTGCGAGCAGATGAGGTAGGCGTCGGGCCCGATGGACGAGAATTGGTAGTTTGATGACATTGTGTCCTTTCCCTTTACTTTCCTTTCTTGCGAGAGGTGGATTCAGGCTGCTTTGGTGAGTTGTGGAAGGAGTTCTTCAAAACGTGTGGACAGAATGTTCAGATGAATTCTGTGTTGCTTTTTTTTGGTGTGTGGACTGGTTTACTTGTGTGGACTGTGAAGGAGGATGGATGGAAAGGAAGGGATAGGAAGTCTTCAGGAACTTGTATGCATGAGAGGGAAGCAGTATTGCAGTCTTAAGGAGGGACAATGTCATTTATCAAGTACGTAGCATAGCTCTTGCTCTCCACCAGCACTCGATTTCAATGGGTTCTTCCCTCTTCTCCCACGGGATCGAGGATTGAGGCTGCAAAGCATCCATATATGCTTTGCTGTATGGTGGAGGGGCGGGAGCGACAAAGGTGGTGGGATGGAGGGATGAAGTGGGATGGCATCCTTGGCGGCGGATGCGGGGCTGTGTTGCGGGTTGTGAGTGGTGGTTGGACATTGGTTGCGGGTCACAAGCGAAACTCTGATGGGGTTGGCTCGCTTATTCTTGGTGTGGAAAGGATGTTGGGGCTTTGCTGCTTATGAGGAACGAGGAATGCATCCTCTTGCCTGTGTTTGACCATCATCTTGAAAAAAAAAAAAGTCAAAAAGTCTATATACAGTGACGTTAAGAAGTTTTGGGCTATGACAAGCTTGCTGGTTGTCTTTTGCGAAGCAGATGAACTGATTCCTGTCTTGGACGACAATGGCTACCATCAGCTTTAGCATCGATTGCTTGATTCATCGACCAATTATGTAGGTTACAGGCTGGATCCAAGATTATGATCCTAACCTGAGCAAAGAGCAACTACAACCTATTTCTGAGGGTTGGTTATGGCTACGGCTAATTTCTTACTCTCAAACACTTTCGGAAGATGCTCGTCTTCGAACCCCTACTGAATCCAGTATATTTAAACCAACCTATCTTCCATTTTAGCTGGCTCCTGACTTATACATTATACCCAAGATTTTACGCATGTTCCGCAGCTAACATTGGACTAATAAGCATTTTCCAACACAAATGCACATCCTCGGCATCCCGCGCACGACGGGAACACGCCAGCTCTTACGATGATGCCTCCAATAAGCACCTGCTCCACAACGGTGCTTAAATCACCAGCCGGTTCCGCTGAGTGAGTTAAGATACCTGATATCCTACGTAGGGTATCCTTGAACTTTCATTCTTCGTCAGCGGAAACGCTATTCTTTCTCCACCATACTCACGATATATTAAGTGTTCATGACTGGGACTCCAGCCAACTTCTGTCTCGGATGAAGCAATTGGCCGTGCCACGCCAGATGCTGGTGAATTCAGGCAAACCCATGCTCCAAGGCACACGAGCCCATTCCCATCACTTCTTGATTTGCCGCACCAATTCCAAGCAAGCATGGGCCATCCGAAATTGGCAGCGGGCCTCTATACAAAGGGGAGAAAGGTTATATCTTGCTGATGTCGCTGGCGTTCTTGACGAACCCTGAACGAGAACTAACATATTCTCGCGATGCTCTGCTGTGAGAGGTTACTTCTACTGATACTACCGTTTATTGCTGTGAGGTAGTGTGTAGAGGATCCTCACTTCTGTACCAACTCATTTCTGACCTTTGGTTTACCTACCGCGCCTGCTCTCGTGCAGCAGGAAACTGGGCCAATACAGCATCTTGCAGATGCGGCTGAGCATGCATGGGCATAGCACTTAAGTCAGGTGCGAATTTGATTTCCTTCATTTACGATCGTGCTATGCGTTATTCGTAGAATTCACGTGGAATTACTTTTTGATTAGGAGAAGCAAACCTTCGCGTTTGCGGACGGATCTCGCCGCGTGAAAATATTTTTGCTCACTAATGCATACATTGGAAAATCGAGGATGAAGGGTAACAAAAGAATAGAATGCTGTCATAGATATCTTATTATGTCCTCCAATCCTTTACTATAGGTCTGACATGAGTCTTTATCATGATGCTTCCCTCTGAACATCACTGCCGCTTAGTCTTTCACAAGCCGTATATCAGGCTGAGAAGTAAATGATATAGAATAGTGATACAAGTAAATGAAATATGTGCAGGTTGTGCCGTAATCCGATCCCAGCAAGAATGCCCCAAAAACGCCGACCTAAAGGAAAACTCAATGTGTTTACTGCTTAGTATCTGGTCCGAGAATATCGTCTAAGCTTCCATGCGATGATTGACTAGGGCTATAGTCCGAGCTTCCTGGTGTGTAGCGTAATCCATCGGCAATCATGCTATCGCTGTCGTCGCTACCCTCATAGGCGGGGAGCTCCTCATCACCAGCTTGACTTGCTGTCTCATAGTCTCGCATCATTGGCGCCGAGTCGTGGACTGGGATGGCAAGTGCGTGGGCATGTGTTGGAGCTTGTTGTGTCGGTTGATATGTGAGTTGTTCTCTAGATCGCCCTTCTTCAGCGTTGACCATATCGTCAACCACGGATGCGGCATTTTGCAACTGATGAATCTCTTCACTCATTGTGGTTGACAGGCCATCCTCCATGTCTGAGAGAAGAGCGGTTCGCTTCTCCTCGTAATCACTTGATGCCTCATCATCAGACCCGCTGTTTCCACCTATTTTGGCGAGAAGGCGGGTGATGGCGTTCTTGTGAGCGATACGACGCCGGTGACGGCGTTCTTCGCGGCGTGCTTTTCGCGCAGCTTTCCTCGATGGAGTACATGCACGTCGATGAAGCGCTAGAAGGAGAAAAGCACAGAGAAAGCCGATAACGGTAAACTTTAAGATATGAAAAGCTCTACCATATGGGGGACCACGATGATGTGGTGGGCGCTCCCCGAACATTCCTGGAGGTGGAGGCGGTGGTGCATTCCCGTCAAAGTGCAATGGTGAGCTCTCTCCATGGGGCGGAGGAGGGGGATGCGGACCGTCTTCGTGATGAGGTGGTGGAGGAAAGTCATCAGGCGGTGGGTGGTGTGGTCGGTGACCTCCAAAATGAGGAGGGGGCGGTCTCCTATCATCATCAGGCCCGTCGTGGAAGTGATCCTGGCCGTGGTGGGGTGGAGGCGGCCCATCAAATTCGGGGCCATCATGGGGAGGAAAAGGGGGCGGAGGATGATGTCTTCCTGGCTCGCCGTGAGGTGGAGGTGGTGGTCCGTGATGCCATCTGTGGTGTGGTGGAGGTGGAAATCGGCAAATTGGAAGGAAGTGGTGCGGCCTTCTATGCGGCGGTGCAGGGTGGGTTCCATTTGGTGGGCCGTGGGTATGGTTACCGTGCTTGCCTGGAAATTTGTCTTTACCAGGGAAAGGGAAGGGAGGGTGATCAGGCTTGTCTCCATCTGGACCATGCTCGCCAGCCAATTTTCCATACACATGATGAGCTGCATTTTTAGCCTTCTGGGCTACACCGGAGAGGACACATTTCAAGCTATCGCAGTCTTTGATATCATCTGGGAAGTGCCTGGATGCATGCTCGGCAATCGCCTGGTGCTTTTCAGCAATGAGAAATTCTAGCTCATGCATCTGGGCAATTAACCAATCCAACTCCGCGAATTCATGCTCAAGACTATTGACTGGAGACGGGGCTTCTCCATGAATAGGTCGAAACGTTGGAACTGGACGGGAAGCAATGTCATCCGGGGTCAACAGATTCTCTGTAAGGCGAAGAATCTCTGTCTGTCCGTTCTGTCGGAAGAGGGTAGAAAATCCGATGTCTCCAACCTTCATTCCATCCACTGCTTTGACAGTGAACTTCAAAAATTGAGAATCTTGTTCCCCATTAGCCTTAATGCAGGTGACCTCCCATGAGGCGACAACGATTTTCTCGGATTGTGTTGCAATCTCTCCACTCCCAGCGAGGACATCGTTCCTTTGCTCCAGCGCTAATTTCTGACCCTCGATTACGATGTTTGCTTGACCACAAGCTTCAGGCGAAGAGAAAACCTCGAGGCGGAGGCCAAGTTGTTGACCAGCCCACTCATCGGCTGATTGGTCACCCTGAACATCGAGGGTCACAATCGCAGTCGAGTGATCTATATGTATTCATTAGGTCAAATCTTCATGTGTGATATGGATGATTTCATACCTGCGACACGACCAGCCTGAGTGTCATGCTTCTCATCATAAGGCTGTCCTGGAAGAATAAAAGCTGATGCGACTGGCGCCAGCACGACGGCAGCCTTCAGGCCCCGCATTATAGTGATGGTGCCTAGGAGGGACTGCTATGATTTGGACTGAAACACGATACCAAAAGGAAACGTAAATATTTTGGTGGCTATCGCTCGTGCCAATACGTCGATGCCTGGCTTTTCACTGAAAACACAGAATAGTAAAAAGAACGAAACGAGAGAAAGAAGGGAGCCTGCTGGTAGTGATGCCGTTGATGATGCGGCTGCGCAAATCATTGTGGTGGGGATGGGCACGAAAAGCTTACGCGTTCAGGGCTGGCCCAGACATGACCTAATTCCACTTGAGAGCGGCCAGAAATCCACTTGAATCGCCATATCCATACAAATTCCCAAATCAAGATACACTCTCATTATTTCTCATCTCAAAACGATGTCAACGGTACGCGTCGAGGTTTTTATTATAACGTAGAGGGCTCAATATTTCCAACGCCTCTTCTTTTCCCCCTCCCCCCTAGTGTGGTGCAAAGACAGCCCCAAAGAAACAACATTATTGCATGGTTGGTCTTTGTGACCACCGTACGCTCATTGAGTTGTCTTAATCACGTTGTTAATATTATTACTAAGAGTCATGCAGTCAACGTTGCCTTTTTTTTTTCATTAATCAAAGAACGCGATTTCTCTTCATCTTGCTTTCGAGCCTAGATTTCTCTTGCTTCAAGGTATATCTAGGTTTTTCACTTGTCCGTCGACCTGGATTCGGATTTGTAGATCCCGCTAGTCACTCGTCCAAGCGGAAGGACACTGTTGTACCTCACCGTCGCGAATTATTATGTCTTCCAATTGACAAAGCCTTGAAACTTTCTGCTGGCTCATAGTTGAGCCACGGGATGGTCGAGACTTATGCATTTTCTTCACTTATGCGGGTGCAAGTTCGATTTTTCGTGAACAGCGGCATATACTGTTTGCCCAGGCAAGCTCTGAAGTCCATAGCAATGCGTTATGCCTCCTTTGTCTATTTTGCCCAAGGTCTGGGAAGCACTTGTCCAGTCTGGCCAACTGCGTTGCGTTTAATGCGGAAAGACGGCTCCTATCAGATGAGCGTATGGACAGCGCACAAGCGTCACTCTGCTATTGGACACATGCTGGAAACTTGTCGGCCTGTCTTCTACCTAGCTCGTAGAGGATACCATTCCGTATGGCCAGCCTTGAGGCATGTACAATGTACAGTACATGTGTCAGTGTCGACATAATTATTTATTGGTTACTCAACCAGAGGATTGCATCATTGTTTAGCCTAGGTGTAGTATAGCTCTCTTCAAGTAGGCTAGCGGCAGCATGTAGTAGCCCAAGTCCTTCCCACTGTCATTCGCGAGCCTTGTCTGTATTAGTTCGGTGTGAATAGAGACAAGGGTCTTGTGGGGTTTGCCGATGGTGGTTGATTGATAGACGCGGCTCTATCCTATGAGTGGCCCACCACATAGAAAGTTGTCAGCTTACAGACGCTTCTCAGGATTGGGACATAATCAGAAAGAGGGGTCTGAGTCCCAATATCTCAAGAGTTACCTTGACCCAAATCCTGTTATCCATCGCATAGTGTCAATGCGCCTTTCGCACGAGTAGGATTGCTCCACGCCCAGCCTGAGCACGAGGTCTTCGAGAGGCACAGCAAATAAAATCCGATTTGTATGCTGACGCGACTGGAACTAACTAATGCAGCAGTTACTTAAAATCACTCAACCTCTTCAGATTACTTCAATGGCTTTGCATAGAGATCATATCCTTGAGGAATGGCGATCTCTGTCATCAGTATGTCTATTCCAAAATATAGAGCCAACCAATTGTAGTCAGCTGCGAGTACTGATGGAATATAGACTGTCAAGAGGCAAGATCAGATATATTTGGATGGAAGATCACTCGACATTCCGGCATTCATAGCTGTGTCCAAATATGGAGCCAAGCCTTCTCTTGACAGGCTTTTACCTGAAGCAATCTCAAGCATTGATGGAAGTGTTGAGTTTCTTCGACGAGAACTTGCGGCAGGCCATTCCGTATATGGTATGTATCTTTATCTTAAACTCATAGTCGATGGACGGAGGTATAGATTAACTTTTCACAAGGTGTAACAACCGGTTTCGGTGGTAGCGCCGACACATTTACAACAGCAACCGACAAGCTACAGGTTGCTCTCACACAAATGCAATTGAGCGCCATTCTTCCAGTATTTGGCTATCATGGCGTCCCCAGCCAGGCCAGAAGTCGAGTGGTCATACCGGTTGGACATCAACTTGCTGCACTTTCCATGCCTGAGCACTGGGTGCGAGGATCCATGCTCATCCGTTGCAACTCTCTGCTCAGAGGTCACTCAGCGGTTCGTTTGAATGTAACTAGGATCCTTATTTCTTTACTTCAGCACAATGTCATTCCACTTATCCCAATCCGGGGTAGCATTTCAGCATCCGGCGATTTGTGTCCGCTATCGTATCTGGCTGGTACCTTGGAGGGAAAGTAAGTAAATATTTACCCTCAGTTAACACATATCCAACGAATCCGATCGAGCGTATCTCTTCGCAGATTTCCTTTCGTTTCTTCCTCTATTACTTACTAGAACCTACAGTCCTGATGTTCGCTGTTGGACTGGCCCTCCCACGGCAAGAAAGCTTATTCCAGCTGATGAAGCACTACGGCAATTAAAAATCAAGCCGGTGGTGTTTGAGCCGAAGGAAGCTCTCGGCTTGTTGAATGGAACAGCTGTTTCTGCAGCTGTGGCAACTTTGGCACAGCATCAAGCTGATCATCTGATAATGTTGGCCCAAGTTGCTACTGCCATGGGCGTGGAAGCCATTCAGGGGAGGATTGGCAGCTTCGCTCCATTTATTGCTAATATACGTCCGCATTTAGGCCAGATAGAGGTAGCTGGAAATATCAAAGCCTTCCTCAGTGGCACATCCTTGGCTACAAGAGATGAGGATGAGGAGGTATGTGATAGGCATCTTCGTCAAGACCGTTATTCGCTGCGTACTGTATCGCAATGGCTTGGTCCGTATATTGAAGATCTTACCTTGGCACGAAAACAACTCCGTATTGAATTGAATTCTACAACAGACAATCCCCTGATTGATATTCACAGCGAGAAAGTGCACCATGGAGGAAATTTCCAGGCAGTCACAGCCACGTCGTCAACGGAGAAAGTCCGCTTAGCCATCCAGATGATTGGTAAAATGGTATTTGCTCAAAGCTCAGAATTGTTAAATGTCCACCAGAACAATGGACTTCCACCAAATCTCGCTGCTGATGAGCCAAGCCTCTCATTTACTATGAAAGGCGTGGATATCAATATGGCTGCTTATATGTCGGAGTTGGCATCCCTTGCGAATCCGGTCAGTAGCCACGTACAGTCGGCAGAGATGGACAACCAGTCTCTCAATTCTCTTGCATTAATATCTGCTAGGTACACTCATATGGTAAGTGTGATTTATGAAAGTCTTTCACAATAGTCAAAAGAACCATAAAACCAGATTTCACTTTTGGCTATCCTTGCTGATCTACATATCTGTAGTCTCTCGATGTTCTTTCGCTCATGTTATCTGCACACCTTTACTCACTCTGCCAAGCACTAGATCTGCGGGCAATGAATAGCCAATTCATTAAGCTTCTAAAACCCGGCATTAAATCCCTGACTAAGAAGACTTTTGAGCAAATTATATTATCTACAGAATTAGGTGCTTGGCATCAGGCCATCTGGAAGGCAACTGAACACGCATTAGAGTCAACAATCACCAGAGACTCATCGGTGTGTTCTCGTTGCATCCCATCGCATCTTCGAGTTCTAACAGAAAATCATAGGATCGGTTCATAGAAGTTGCCAAATTACTTCAACTAGTTTTACTTGAAAAGCTAGAATTCTCAGGCACAAGCTCAGACTCGATGCTAAAACTTGTCTTTACTTGGACTTCAAAAGTCGCTGAGAGCGCTCGCAACCTTTTCACCGAGAACCGGTCGAGATATATGGAGAATCCCGATGCAACTCCATACCTTGGGGCAGCATCGAAGCGAATGTACCAATTCATCCGCAATGACTTGAAAGTGCCATTCCACCAAGGACTCGTTGATCATCCTACATTTAACCACAAGTAAGTAGTGCCTGATTTCGGTTCCTCATGCCCCTGATCTGAATTATGTCAAATGGAAAGCTAACATAGAGAATTTTAGTGGAGAAGATCGTTCCAAGCTGAAAACCATTGGATCACAGATCAGTATCATTCATGAGGCACTACAAGACGAGAGGCTTGTTCAGCCTGTCATGGAGTGTTTCAAAGATGTTGCGAACGAGCCCGAGAGGTTAGCTTGCAAAGCCAGACTATAGATGAAATTCAAGCCAGACCTAGATAGTGTTCATGTTAATGGAGATAGAAGGTGTGAGAATTAGAAAATAGAAAGAACACACTATTACGGAGCAAAGTTCTGTCAAATACTATTTCATGAATTGAGATGATTATTATGGACGATTAATAAGTATAACTTAAATAAGCTAATTAAAAAGGTATTTTCCTTTGAAATCTAACATCGTATGTGCAATTGTTGATTCCTTCGGATGCTCCCCTTGTGTACTGGGAATCCAGATTGATTTGGAAGGTTGTCGATTGGTATTTAAAGAAGTTCGGCTGCCGTAGTAATTCACTCCTAAAATTACGGCAGCTTATTAGAGCCCCTGCCACAAATATCAGATCCCCGCGTCACTCTAATTGTGAGCATCAACTTCACTAAGCTCCCTTTTTGTCCTCTCCACAAGCTTTATAGAGCACATAATATACAATTATGGTAAAATTCTAGCTCTCCCACCGACAATTGATGCTGACAGAGTTACTTCACAGTTGCCGTTAGGCCTCCTCACAGCGGCGCAAGGCCAGCCTATGCTTGTCGAGCTCAAGAGCGGCGAGACGCTCAACGGACACCTGGTGTCATGCGATACGTGGATGAATCTTACGATGAAAGAGGTGGTGCAGACAAGTGCAGAGGGTGATAAGTTCTGGCGGCTGGCGGAATGTTACGTTAAGGGCAATAACGTAAGTCCCATCATTGCTTTGCTTTATAGATTCAGGAGGGCTCTCGGGGGTGGAAATTGCTGTTTGGAGAAAAAGAACCTAATAATCGCATAGATTAAGTACCTGCGCGTACCAGAGGAAGTCATCGATAAGGCGAAGGACCAACAGCAGGGCAATCGTCAAGGCTATGGAAATCGTGGTGATCGTGGAGGTTCGAGGGGCGATAGAGGAGACAGAGGGCGGGGCAGAGGAAGAGGCGGCGGAAGAGGGAGAGGAAGGGGCTCATAAGAAACTGAGAAGGATACTGGGAGCTTTTACATATCGCATACTAGGCCGACGGCCGGGAAAATTGCAAGGCTTTGATACCCATCGATGTTGAGGACTGTGCCAACGTCGTCCATGGGGTTTGGCGTTGGTTTAGGAGGCATCAGTACAAGTGTATGGAGATGCCCCTTGGGCCAGGAACAGAAGAAGTAATATAAAGACGAAATTTGTGGGAGCATCAAAAGCTTTATTTTACAATTATGATGTTTAATTGACCATGCACGTGATGCGTCGCGAGGCTGAAGCTCTGTTCGACATTTCCAAATTTTAAGATCCTGCAACGACTGAGGATTGACAATCCCAATGCCAACCACTCGCATCCCAATCGACGGGCTTTGGAGATGCCTATGTCCATCGTTCGATGCCATAGTTGTCTCGCGCGTTGCTCGATTGCCGCGATCCTCAATCCGACAACAACTCCATAAAAATGTTCTCAGCCGGCGAACGTTTTACACTTGCCGCCCACGACTTAGTGATGCTGTTGCACCGCAAGCACAAATTGAGGAAGTCACTACGCACACGCAAGTCCAAGAGGTAGCCCGTACTTCAAGGACACAACGCCCGCTGAAGAAACAGCTTGTTATCGCAGACCCAGAACTTACGGAGCTCGACCAGATACCCAATGAGCAACTCCATCAGATCTTGAAACGCTTTTGCACCGAACCGGATAGCTATCGCAAGATATGTAGCCTTGTCGACTATCTGATTGTCGATCGGGGCGAGAAACCGGCGCTGCTCCATTACGATGCTCTTATTCGCGCGAACAGCGATGCGGAAATGGGGAGTGTCTTGGTCGCAAAACGGTTATATGAGGAGATGCGACAGCAAGGAATCAAGCCAGATGCGTGGTTCTATCATGCTTTGCTTGAGGTTCTTGTCAATCATCCTGATTATATCTTCAGAGCGCAGGTCATGCAGGAGATGAAGGAATGGTGGTTTGGATTATCGCCTGATGGGCACCATAACCTTGTGCTTACACATCTGAGGGATCGCGAATTTGAGTTGGCGATTGATAGATTGGAGCAGATGGCGGTAGATGGACTAAACATTCAACCATGGCTCTATGATGTGTTGCTTTATAGGCTTGTTGAAGTGGATGAGCTGGATTTGGCGCTCAAGATTTTGAGTGATAGGTATGAGGAGCAGGGGCACAACATCGACTTGAACATATGGTACTATTTGTTAGATAAATTTAGTGAAGCGTATCATGTAAGTTCTGCCTTGACCCCCTAAAGAGGACGCCCCTGATGTCTATTTAGCATGAAGGGACATCATACGTATGGAAAGCATGTGTACAGACCGCACGACTCAATCCTTCAGATGGAATATGTCTGAATGTCATTAACCTTGCAGGGCGATATGGTAATTCCGTGCTCGCAACGGCTGCGCTCCGAACTCTTTCTACCCGTCAAACAGCTTTATCTGCATATCATTATGAACCACTACTAGAGGCATACGTAAAGTCTGGGGATCTCACAACCGCATTCCGGGTCCTTATAATTATGGCAAAAGCTGGCATAGAGCCTAACGAAACACACACTCGCCCAATATATACCCATCTCGTACAGGATTCTGATAGAGACTCACACACTGCGGCTAGGGACAAGTCGCGCGTGGTTGAAGCGTGGAGGATACTCGAAAATATGCATGCAGCAGGGCATGTCATACCTATCGCAGCCGCGAATGTAGTACTCGAAGCGACCCTATCTACTATGAGCTTTTCTGAAGGATTAGTCCGATATAAACAACTCCATAACATTTGTCCCTCCGGCCCCAATAGCGAAACGTTCAACATTCTCCTACGCACCCTCAGTCGTGATGACGGCGAGCTCGAAGATGAAACTGTCCGTGACCCCAAGCCGCTCGCCATGTTTCTGGCCTCGGAGATGCGGGCACTCAAGATTGTACCAACACATTTGACATATGATCGATTGATTTTGATCTGCGTAAAAGGGAGTGACTTCTCCGACGCATTTAAGTATTTAGAGGAGATGGAGTCCGTCGGCAAATCTCGAGGGGAGAAGTGGTGGATGAGGCAAGGTACTGCGACCCACATGGTCAAAAGGTGTGTGGCTAAAGGTGATGAGAGGGCCTGGCGTATTCTAGAGGAGATGAACAAGCGGGGCTTTAATCATGAAAGGCTATATACATGGGCGCAGAGCAACTGGATTCTACAGGAGCCAACAGAAGAGAAAGAGCCAAAAGTACAATATGACTATTAGCTATCAGCAACAAATGACTTAAGAAGCATTTTGTAAGAATGTAAATCCATAATTCATCGCTAGAGTTCTATCGCAGGATTCTATCTTGAGAGTTTATGCGATATACACGTCGAAAGCAGGACACCCACCGAACTCCTACTGCCGACAAGACTAAAGAAAATGGCACGCAAATATAAAACCAGTTCCTGCTTTCGAATCGTACCTTCTTCCTCTTCCCAAATCAACACATCTCAAAACTCTCGTCAACAACAGCTTGCCTTCCAATTACGGTCGGCAGGGTGTCTCTGTGCTTTTCGTACTTTCCCATTCTGCGTAATCTTGGTCCCCATCTCCAGAATATCCATGGAACAGGAATCATAGCCACAGTTATAAAGGCTAGAAGCGTCATAGCCCAGCTAAAGCCAAGGCTATCGATCATCTGGTATGTAAAAAGTGGAAAGCAGGCAGAGACCGTGAAGCGAGTGAATGTGCTAGCTGCAAGTACAGAAGCACTGTAAGCGGGATAAATGTCGTTTGTGTAGATGGGAAGAGAAAGCATATTCAGCACGTAGCTAAACCCAAATAGCACACCGCTCGCAACAGGTGCTGCCCAGTGTATCCCTTGCTTTCCGCTCCATGCTAACCAGAACAACGAGACTGGTAGCGTGAAGCTGCCTATCATCGCTGGATAGAGACGTTTCTCTGGTGGCACGGTGGTTCTGTTTGCGATCGCGATGACACGGAGCGGTTGGTATGTTCTCTTGTCAATGAAGCTGATGAGGGGAACAGCCAGAAGCGAACCGATGACAATGGGGATGAAAGTTAGGCCGACCTTGTACGCAGTGAAGCTGTAGATCCGCTCGAAAAGAAGTGCATACGACACGTAGTAAGAAAATACTACAGACTGGGTAACGGCAAGAAGAAGGCTGGAAGGAAAGATAATCGGCTCGACCATCATCACTGCCCAAGTTAGCTCTATATTAAACAAGCAAAGAAGGCGTACTATGAAGCGGTCGCCCAATGAACACCATCCATTCCTTCGCCCACCTACTCCTCTCAACTGCTTTTCCTGATATTCGAGTCCTCTCTCTCAGGATCTGCGGATAGAACGTCTCTGGCAGAGCATAGGAGCCACACATCACCAGTGCAACCAAAAGTGCATCAACCCAGAACGTCCATCGCCATCCATATTTCTCCTCAATCACGGGGCTCACAACAGGGCCTATTTGCGTCGCCAGGACAATCACCACGACATACCCTACAGCGAATGCGGTCCCGATTCTCTCTAAGCTGACGTCGAAGACGTCGCTCATGATGCCTGCACCGATAGTCATCCATGGCCCGGCCAAGAAGCCAGAGAGGAAGCGTGAGACACTGATGAGCGGGAGGGTGGTTGATGCGCCACCGATAACTGTGAATAGAATGCAGAGGGGTGTAGTTATACGGTAGATCAGCGGGCGTCCGAGAAATTCGCTAAGAGAGGAGAGGAGGAGCGCGCCAATACCGATACCGAATGCGTAGGTTGAGGCGGGGACAATGGCGTGGAGCAGGGCCACGTGGAAGATGCCTGTTATGGGCGGGATTGCGGCGATGTAAATTGGCGTACCGATTGTTCTGAGAAAGAATTAGGAAAGTGGTTGCCATTGCGGAGGTAAATACAAGAGGTTTGCATTTAGTACGTTTCTCATACTCTCTACATGTCGTCTCACAAATGTACAGATGAAAGGGCAAGAAACTTAGACTTACGCCACAAAGCCAGATAACAGCACAAAGAGGCAAATCCAAACTTTCTTCCCTTTACTCCAAATTCGAGGATTATCTGGATCAGAGTCAGCGGAGGCGGGCTGTTGAATCTGGGAGCGTCAGCTACTTCTGGACAATTGCAAGTTAATAAAGCCATCAACGATCGAGTTCCAATAGGAAGAAACCCGCCGGGCAAAATGTTGCAAAATATTCTTGGTCAATGTTATATATCATACAAAGGATGAGCAAACTCTCCCCATCTCCAATCACCTTCTTTTCCGCAAGGTCTTCATGTTGGTAAGAAAAGCGGAAATTTAGCCGAAAACCAGGGGCTTTACCGAAGGGCTTTAGCGAGCTGCGCTTATACGCAAAATCTCTTTGACTCTGGTTCTCTCACTCTTTTAACCTTCTCGGTCACTCACGTACCAAAAAAATAGATACGCACCTCTCTGTCTGCACTCTTAAGTCCAATACCCATCCCTGCATGGCCGTTTTGTGGATTCAGTTTGTCAGGCTCGGTTTCAGAGGATGGCGGTTGTGAAAATTTGTTTTCCACAGTTGTCTCTGTATTATTGCTCGACTGCTGGAGATGTTGCTGCTGATGGACGCCAGTATTCTGCCTAAAGGCTGGATGGCTTGATATGTCGGGTGGCTCCCGCCGACGGAAGGTCCTAAGCTGATATGACGGTTCATTTCCAGCGGCACTTGCGTTATTTTTCAAGGCTGGATTGGTAGACATGTTGTGCTGACAACGTGTTACTTTCTCTCCTGCTATATGAGACTGGTTTAAGGCTAGATTTTCGTGGATGGTTGGCTCTGAAGAAACGAAAGTGGTACTTAATTCCCAAGAGGTGTTGGCGAATCTGTCTGCTTGAGGTGGGAGAGAGGTTGGGTCTCTTGGAACCCTTCACTGTTTGTGCAGCTTTGTATTTGGCGTGTCGCGGACTCGCTCAAGTTAATGGGAGCTATTCTCGATAAGGCTATTGCGATTTAGCAATTAGAACGGGTTGAAGAAGTGGTTTATGTGTACGAAGACTATTGATCGGAGGCTAGAGGAGAATGAGCAATGGCTAAGGCTGAAATATAGAGATCTTGCCTCTGTGCGACACTTGTGACTGGTATCGTAATCTTGGCCGCGAGTAGAGAAAGGAATTCTGAGAATCAGTTACTACTAGAGCCTGCCAACATCTGCCGGCTCCTGTAACTTTGCGCTCTCATAGAACCAAGCTTGGCCTTAGGATCTTTAAAGATAATCTTGAGTACAGGGATTGCTGCTGGAGTGTGAACACCTGCTTGGCTTATAGACTGTAAGTAGAAAGGTGAAGCAAGCTTCTGAAAAACCTAAATGGAATTTATTGGGTTATATTAGATGAAAAATTGCCTTCAAGGCGGGTTAAGATGGAGTTGGATATGGTAGCTATATGAAATATGATGGTTTTGATTAACGTAAATGCAAGCACGCTTTTTGCGCTTTAGACTTAGTGGAGGGCTAGAAATGAGTTCTGACACAGTATTATATTAACGATCATCTACCTTTAAGTATACGCCACCATAACAGGGCTTGCAACTAGGCTCCACGTTTTGCACGCTTCTACGGCCTAAGTACTGTTAAGAGTTTATTCAAAAGAAGCTGCATGACTAATTTTGGAGAAAATTCTGTGAGCATTCCCACGCACAGCTGCAATTTCTTATTGCTTATAGACATGCAGACTTTCTCACTTCCGAACTTGAGCCTCACAAATTGATCATCTTAATTCTGCACCACTCGGTCCAAGAACCTGATCATATTATCCCAATCATCATATATCGGGATCTCTATCATCTTTTTTAGAATGACAAAAGCCCAGTGTGCTTGATGACGACCGCATCATACGAGTAACCTCTCTAGAAGAAGCTATGACAATAGCAAGAAACTGAAATTCACAGAAGCTTTTGCTCCATAAAGGCTCAATGGCAGGTGGTGATGCAACTTTCTTGTATATTTCTATGCTATATGCTTCCAGCTCTTGTATTTGTTTCAAGACAATTGAAGCCTTAGTTCTTCAACTTGCAGACCTCCGTATCCTTTAAGTTCTAAATTCTTAAAGCTTGTATATACTTCTCTTCTTAATAAACTAAATAGCTAGAAAGGTGATGCATTGTCATGCTACTTTATTAACAACAGTGAATGCACCTTTATAGCCTACACGTGACCCATCATTTCTCGCGAAATATAGACCAAGGTACGAAACAACAAGGAGTATACCTATCTATCACGCTTCTTTTATACCCTCTGTGAATACAGAGTACATTCTAGGTCCACAATCAGCCATGTGAATGGCATATTAGTAACTAAAATGGTAAGCTGTTTTAAAACGCGAAGAGGCGAACTGTGCCCTCACATGTAAAGCAGAGATCACAACTAATCTAACTATCTTTCTACAGCCTCTCACCAACGCTCAACTTACCAGGCTTCGGGAAGAGTACGAGAAGAACAACTGGCCTTCATTAGAATATCGACAGAGCTTGGCCGCTGAGCTGAATCTCAACAGGCGCACGACCTATGACTACTTTGCGCAGAGAAGAAGAAAAGACAGTAGAAATAAAGTGATGCAATTTACCAAAGATGAAAAAATGGCTACGGACGCGGCGTTTAGTGCTGGTGGAGGTTTGGGTGGCGAGACGAAGACAAGCGACGAGGTCAATGCAGGTATGGTTCAGCACGTTGAAGAAAATGGTGGCACGGCAACATCTCATGTTCAAGAATATAACAATGAAGAAGATGGCGGTACGGAGGGTGGTCCAATTCAACAAGTAGTTGCTCCGGAAACGCCACAATCTACCACTTTGAGATCCTCGCTCATCTCGATTGCTCAATCCCCTTTACATTGTACAGCTTCTGCTCACAATCGCATCAACGAACCTCAGTCTCTACCAGAAGCTGAACCTACAACTCAAGATACTACTCCTGAACCCGCCAACGACAATACAATCGTGGGGAATTCTCAATCTCTGCCCGAACCCCACAGTATTCCTCAAAAAGCCGCAGACCAAGCCAATATCAGTATTGCACGTAATGGAGATTCCCAGGCATTGTCAAAAGGCGAAACTACAGTCTCTGAAGCTATTCGTGAAGTCGATCGCGCGCTCGCACGAGCCGGAGGTTCTCAAGCCTTTCAGAATCCAGAAGTTGCTGCTCCGTCGGCTAACCAACAACCAATCAACAACGCCACAGTTCCCATTAATAAGAATCTGAAGCGAAATCGTGGTAATGACGAGACTAAGCCACGCACCAAAGAGGATCTTTCATTCGAGGAACGAGAGCTGATTGAGAGCCAAGAACGCGACTTGAAGGAGAGTATGGCTTGGAAGGTAGAGGCTGAAGTCCGGATCAAAGAATTGGATGAGATGGTTGAGGCCCAAGAGGAGAAGTGGAAGGGGACAGGCTTGTACCAATCTATGCAGGGCGGAGGACATCGCAACCGTCGAAGCAGACGCTAATTATACTTTCATAGTTTGCAGAGACGCAGCTTGGAACCTGGCATACGGTGAGATGTGTTAGGATTCTCTGGAAGCTTGAGGGAAGCCGCTATACGCTGTTCCGTATTGCTTAGAATGTTATTGAAATCCAGTTTTAATTCCTTGTCCATAGTTCGACATGTCATATACTTATACCACCACTTCAATATATAACGTATAGAAATGTCACGTAAATCGAACTAGTTTTCTTTATTGCAGTTGACATAACTGGCCGTTATCAATTGAATATTTTACAGATGATTTATTTTTACATAGGTTCATTAATCTTGGCATAAAGCATTCGCCGCTACCATGGCCTTTCTTCTAGCACGCCTATATAACAAGTTCTCCCATGTCTTGCGAGTACAGCCACCACCAACAGAAGTATGTGACCAGTACATAGGCTTGTGCCGTCTCTGCTTGGGCCGTCCATGATAACCTAGAACAAGTCAGTATCACTGAATCATTAAGTAGAAGAAAGCCTCCACCTACATTTCCAATTGTGTTGCTTCTTTCGCCTTGTGAACTTTCTACATGTGCCGCAATATCTCATTCCGCTAGGGACCCATGTCCTCAATCGATGATGCAATTTGAAAGTTCTCATGAAACAGTCACAATGACTCCTTCTCCACCTGTTAAGACAGTTTTTTGACTTCACGGGACGCAGCCCCTTCATCTCTCTCCGTCTGTTATATTCTGCTCGAGAAAACTCGTGGCATTCTGCTGGATGCTGCAATGTCGATGCCGGAAACATTTTAGGGTCCTCAGCTACTGTTGTTACAAAACCACAAAGATATCCCTCTCCAGTAGTCTCGAGGGAGATAGGTCCTTTATGGTCAGCGAGGGCATACAGTCGCTTGCTGAGAGAGGTTAGAGATATGTGTGGCTCGCAAATAGTGATCTGAAGCATACCTAGCTAAGCTAAGGCACGTTCTATCGTTTGGTGAACAGCACTGAAAAATCATAAACTGAATCTCGAGAGGAAATTCGTTGAAAAAATGAAATGTTGCCATGATTCTCTTGAATACTGGTCGAATTGCTGATTGTTATTGCTGGGTCAATTGGTTGGGCCAGTAGGCGATGAGATCTATAAAATAGGGCAATTTGCTTCACAGCAGAGAAGCCAGCACTTTATAACTTTGGAACCTTGCCCCACCACCTTATTGGTACCTTATTGATGTCGTGTGCCTAAATATCAACACTCCGGATAGGCTCTTAGGCCCGAATTGACTTGGCATTTCAGGCAGAGATCACCTGATGCATATCCTCGTGATATTGCTTGGCGTTATATTTTCAGGGTCTTGAGGAAGCATGCTCCATTGCTCCATAATTGTTATGGAGATGCACTATTCATGTAGTATAAGAGAATCGCAAGATGATCAATAAATGTACCAGCCAGCATGCTTCATTCGCAGTCACAACTCAGAATGCAACTCCCAACTAGATGATTCACGCCCCATTTTAATAATATATCCAGCCATGCTTACGTCAAGCATGTAAGTTGCCTTCCGATTATTCATAATATTTTAAGTCCCTACGGCCGCCAAAGCAGGCAAAACCCTTTCATTTACAACCACAGTCTATATTCCGAGGTTATTGAATCACAGAAGTTAACGAGAACATATTCCTACCCTGGATTTCCTTCCCCTAAATTGTTTCTGGGGAACCATATACCAGCACTTTTTGTCACATCTTTCTTGCAAGCTCTAACATTACGTCCCATGCTGTTGCCGTCACTTGATCCATTGGCACGAAGTAAATCTATCGGCATGGATGACCTCAAAGAAGCAAGACACAATGCCATCATCAACCACATGATGAGTATCCATCATTCTGTATGTGGCTGCTCTACAGAATAACATGACTGGACCACTGCTAACATTAATTAGAACTGGATTAATGCTGCCAAAGAAGCTGCCCAAAAGGAGAGGCTGAAGTTTCCATCAGAGGATGTTGTCGAGCTTGGAAAGAAGTTGGAGACTGCTATGCAGGAGACAATTAAAGGGTTTCAACAAATGGAAGATCTCCTCCGTAAAGGGTACGAAGTTGATCCACAAGATAATCCCGAAGCTTTCAAACACTTCCATCTAAAGCGCTTGGCCCAGCTTTTCTTAGATCGAGTAAGCATGTCCCACTTCTTTATTGGTATTTTTTTAAACATGAATCAGCCCCACGTGGTCTCGGTTCTAAAGATCCGCGCTCGCTGTACTACCTATAATGTTGGATATCAGAATCTCGATCTCATCTACGACAAAGTCGCCGCGAATCCAGGCAAAGTCTTGCACAACTATGAAACGCTCTGCCAAGCGGATGAGGGTTACTGTAGATCTGTTACATGTAGAGGCGAGCTACGGACACTCCGTGACAATGTTCGTGTAATGGAATTTCTGTTCGACAATTACAATGAGGCATTGTGCAAATTGTACTGGCAGTACAGAACGGTTCCAACACGGGCGGACTGGGAAATGAACGATGAAAACTCCAAGCAGTATCACCCAACAAGGGGAGGAAGAGAGTCCCATGTGATTTCAAGGCCTCGCCTGTATCTTCCTTAAAGAGGCACCTCCAACTTCAAGTGTGGACAGATTCTTTTCCATCCATGGGGATAAATTCCAGTAGTCTTCTTGTTGGCTCCAATGGTGGACAAGAATCACACGCCCATACTGACTTCCCTCATTTCATTGGCGCGCCTTACCCACTCCCTTCACACTTCGCGAGCTTCCATGTAGCATTTAGACAGTGAACTCAGGTATGCCCAACGATACAGATTTGCGAAGACAAACAAGTGCTTACTCTACAATAGACTATATCGTTTCTATTAGAAGAGGATCGGTTTTTGTTTATGACTGTACAGTTTGACGCCACGAATTCTTTAGGGAGGTGTGTTTTGTTCTAGCTATATTTCTACTTTATGCTAACAGAATTTCTTAGGATGATGAGATTAGAGATTGTGACTATCTAAGTTGGACCGGATGAAGCGAACATAATTTTCTCTCTTCGTAAAGCTTTATTATGCACACGTGTTGCAGGTATTGAAGAGATGTTCACTAGCGATCTCTTCGAAGGATTCTCACACAATGGCTAAGTAAGTTGATCCTGTATTTCTATCTGGCCTAACTGCGACTTGGCATATCATTAGTAACTAGAATATCAGGCTCCCTGATGATGATATTGCCGCGTTAGAGAAATTTATAACCTAGCTATATCAGGGAAAAGTCTACCAACAAAGCACTTCTTTTGATCCCTCCTCAGAGTTGATAGGCTTATTTATTTTCGCTGAGAAATGTGGTATCGATCTCACAGATAAGACTCTGGATATCATGATTGAGTTCTATCCAACCGGGAAGTGTGCGCTACATGTGACTTCTATCTCATTTGCGTACAACAACGCCGTCAAGAAGCCCAAGATCAGACTTTATTTCTCTAGACCGTATGTCTACCTTGCCGTGACAGTGGCCAAGGACTTGGTTGTCGATGCTGAAAGCGGCAACACTTAGACCAGCGATGAGATTCTTGAAACTACGAAGGAGAGTAAGGACTTCTGGACGGACAAATATCTTCTGACGTGAGAACTAGCTGGCCGTGCACAAATTGATCCTCGACTTGAGCTAGCCTGTGATTATCAAAAGCATGGAGAGAACGAGGTCTGCTCTCATCATAAGAAGCGAAATGATGGTGATATAGATTTGGGGTTTATAAAGTCATGGCATTCAAGGTTCTTGTGTTTAGCCCATGGAAGGTAGCACTAAAATACACATATCATACGGTCATGCACAAATTTGGCTTACACTATTGAAATGAGGCATGTAGTGTCATTATAATTCTCTACCGCGCTGCAGAGTCGCTAATTTTACGTGAGAATGATGTGGTGAGACCGTTATACTCGCAGATTCAGATGTGCATATTTTCCAGTTAATTTGAACTCCATACCATGCACTGGAATTCTCCATAAGACATGAGATCATGATCCAACCAGCTCAAGACCGACAGGCCCTGATGGTACCTTATTTGTTACCCGCTAGAATCCAGTCACAAGAATGCTCCAGAATATCTGGAAATTGTTGTACACGGTCCAGACGAAAGTGAAATCGTGAATAATTGAGAGCTCTTGGTGGTATTGATTTCCCGCTCGCCTAATTGGGCGACCATCTACTTGAAAAGTCGCGTTTTCCTCGAGCCTAACGTCTTTAACCACCAACCTTCACATAAGGATCAACCAGAAATTCTTAGGTTTCTAGTTAACCACAGATTCTGTCGGTTGCTAGTTCAAATCCGACCTGTCCACTCTCAAGTCGGGTAAGTACGAGTGACTATGAGTGGTGTTTAACAAAGGGCTAATTTCCTAGCACCCCACTGATCGTGCATCCTGACCTCGATGCTGCCGTTCAACATGGCGCCAGGGGCAGGCAGTCAACAAAAAGCTGTCACAAGTGGACAGAGGAAGCCATTGTACCAGTATGTAATCTTGAAACTTATCATTTAGCAAAGCACTGAAGGTGATAGGAAACTAGGTACCGAGATTGTCAACATCGTTGTTGGCGAAGAGAAGAAGAAATTTGTCCTTCACAAGAACCTTATATGCGTCAGCTCGCCAGTCTTCGAACGAATGTTCAATGGAAGCTTCAAGGAAGGAAAGACACAAACTGCTAAGCTGCCTGACGATGATGTTGAGAGCTTTGCCTTGTTCCAAGGCTGGCTTTACAACGAGACAATCGAACACTCAAATATTACAGAGGGCGACGGTAACTTCACTGGCCAGCTGGTGAAGCTCTTCTTGTTCGCCGAGAAATACGATATTGTGCGCCTCGAAGATAAGACCATGGACACTCTGCTTGCAGGAAAAAGCAACAATATCATCCCCAGCCTAACCTGGATCACTAAAGGTTATAAGAATACCCGGAAAGGATCAGTTCTGCGTTTATATCTCAGTAGAGCCTGGGTATGGGTAACCATGACCTCTGAAGAAGCTCCGGCGTGGAAGAATGAAGGTCTCGCTAAAGCCCTAGGCGGTGATGAAGACCTTTTGTTGGATGTTGTTACTTTATTGAGAGGTAAATGGGCAACAAAGCCATTAGATCCAAGGAATGCTCCTCGTTGCGATTATCATCAGCACGGTAAGGATAAGAAGTGTTCATACCCTGCGCTCTAGTGAGTTTCCGCAGGAGGAAGCTCAACCTGGTCGTATGATATGTTGGAGAAGTGCCATAGATAATTGGCTTATGCACACAACTCTTATAGTGCAATTTGTAAAATTAGAAGCTAAGGACGACTTTCGCCAACAAAGGTTACTGTTGGTAGCTAATTGTATGTAACTATGATCACGTGGCAAGCACGTGAAACAGTGGGACCTAAAAATCCTACTAGTTCCGTAGCGTAGAACCTCATTAATCAATCAACGAATACCAGAACCACACCAGCAAGAACGTAGCCAATAGCTGCTACGTCTTTTACTACGCGGTAGGTATTCCGACAGTTACATATTGAGACATCGTATTGTTAATTCTTCTCTATACCATATTTTCCACATTCTATTCCCTGTGCATCCCTTTTCCACTTCTTCTGAGATATAATTGGAAGCCAGCAAAACTACTATATTGCTAACCAGCTCCCGAATATTTTCTACTTGACGGTAAATATGTCTCTCTGCGTCAGCCCCGTTGGCGGAATGGGCAGCGCTCCGAAACCTGAGGCTTATAGTGTTCATGAACAGTATAATGATGAATACCGCAGTGAAATATATATATATAAAAGCCCACAATTTCAAATTCCAAAACCGATATTGAGTGTATGGTAAACTGTAGGAACTTGGTCGGCATTGACTACGTCTTAGTTTCCGTCTCGGAGAGCTAAAATGCTTAACGACAGACGACCACGGGAACATAAAATAAAAGCCACATAAGTTTTATCCTGGTTCGTCCCGAATCAACACTGATGCAGTCTATCTCTCATAACGCTTATCATTCTACAGCATACGCCTTGTTGAAAGCCTTCTCCTCGGTGTCCCAATGAAGCTTAGCACAAGATTAAGCGATGACGCCCCTTTTCTGAACTGGAACTCAAAACGAGAGAATTTGAGTGCTGGCTCTTGTCATCTAGATGGGATTAACAAAAAATCTCGCGGTACCTGATCATGGCCGTAAGGGCAAGATAGTCTGGAGTTTGAGTTGGGGTTGAGCCCTTAGATAGTTAATCAGGTGATCAGCGATGTAGATGCTCCAACGAACGGTATGTTCATGCTTGGATCTTTCACAGGTTATTTCGAGAACTACGAATCTGCAATGGGGTTTACTGCTAATAAAATGGGAGATTAGCCTTTAAAAATTATTTTCGGTAGACGTCTGAAGATGCTGCGATCATGTGCACAAGCTCGCCTTCTCTTTACCCTTATAGCCTCCTGTCCCTGATTCATAGGGAGCCACCAGAAACACAACTGGAAGGCGCAATAAGGACTACATAAAGGAGGTGTGGGAACGCTTTTAAGGACGAGAATGCAACGCTGCTTATAAACCTTCTGCAGGCGGCCCATCACTCAGCCCTCACTAGCAGTCAGCCGCACTTGGGTCTCAAACATGGCCAACCCCGCATCCAAGCCATACAATTTTCACCATTCTTGACATTTCACTTCTGATTATTTATGTATATGAGATTTCTGCACATGTCAGCCTTTCATGCTGATTAAACAACTTCGTGATGTGGTAAACGACCTTCGCGACAGGCTAGTGCCGGCGACGGTTAGGAAAATATAGCATAGGCTTATATCTATTATCGGCGTTTAAAGTTAAGGTTCGCCATGCAGTTTGAATGAGGCTCTTCCCTCGGGAAGGATATCTTGCTGTCGTGATGCTTTGCCCCTCCTCCGCAGTTCCGTGGCCTTTTGCTTTTTCGGAGCGCTAGATTTATGTTCTGGAAGCTAGCCCGAACAGCTGGATTTAGTATAAGGCTGCAGACCACCCAACCATGAACTTTCCTGGAAGTCCTCGCAAAATTCCCTTGGTAGTTGTGTGGTATGGAGAGACAACGACGGGTTTATTTTTCGGATAGCGTACCGCCTCTGCCATATTTACCAAAAGTTTGTACCTCTACATATTACCACCTTCGAGACGAGCACTGACATCAGGTCGTGTAGGCGCAGAAGCAACTGTTCGCTCGACCAGCCATTCCAACCCCAGATCGCCAGTCCCCTGCCGCCATTACCACCTCCTCCACTTCCCTATCAAGGAATGGAGGATATGAAGAGATTCTTTACCATCCTCTAGACCATGGAAAATTGGAATTCAGGCTTTTGGTTCTCGAACCAGGCTTTGGGAATGCAAGACTCAAATGCAGGATCATACCGGCGACCCTGCGAGCACCGCCTGTCTACACAGCCTTATCGTATGCTTGGGAAGCCAAAGTACTCCACCCTACATCTTCACAAAAGGATGTGATTCTGCAGCCAGGGGAAATAGAGATTGACATAAATGGAAACGCAGTAAGGATTGGATCAAATCTTGGGGAGGCTATGAGACATCTGCGAGACAGGTATCATCCGCAAACTCTGTGGATTGATGCAGTTTGCATCGACCAAAATAGCACTGTTGAGAAGAACCATCAAGTAGGTAAGTGTCAATTTCTCGGAGCGAAAGCCGTTATCTTAGATGTTTCTTGAGCCGATTAACTCTCGAGATATTCATGTGCTCCATGAACACAATGTCTTATGAGTAATTCGCTCCTGGAATAGCTTCACACTCTGGAAACATTCTCTGATAGGCAACTAACACGGGAATTCTTATATATAGAGCTTATGAGACGACTTTATCGTCATGCAAGCCATGTCGTTGCATGGCTAGGACCGGATTTTCACCAAAGCTCAAGATTTTTGGACCTCATTCTACAACTCAGTTCATCCTTAGACCAGCGAGAACGGGTCGGCTTAATCTGGAACGCTTTGCATGACAACTCCTTCGACTTTCAAAGTGCATTCAAGAGCTTTTTCAGGCGCACATATTGGTATAGAACGTGGATCATTCAAGAAATTTTTTCCGCTGGGAGAATATATATCCAGTGCGGAACCCGTAAGATTACCTGGAGCGACTTAGTAAGCTTTTATAAATTTTTAACGGAAGAATGTTGTGGCATTGGGTATGCCTCGAACGTTCAGCATGTGGACTACCTTTCCGAGAGTAGTAGAACTTACATGAGTCATGAGTTGAAAAAGTATGTCTCTTATGCCCACAGATTCCGCGATATCAGCACCCTACGGAGCTCTAAGACCAAATCCAACCACGATAAGACTCGACGAAGGTTGGATAGATTATTGTTTGATAACTGGGACGCCATGGCTAGTGATCCGAAGGACAAAGTGTTTGCGATATTCAGGATGGCATCTGATTCGAAGTTATACAACATTTCTCTCGACTATGACCTCACGGTGAGAGAAGTTTACGTCAATGTTGTACAGAATTTCGTAAGGATATACCGTAACTTGTCAATCATTCTTCCCAAAAGACCTCAGCATCTGGAGTTTCACTTGCCTAGCTGGTGTCCTGATTTGAGTTCGACTGCGCCTGCTTTCGATCGGGTAGAATCGAGTCCGCCGTACCCTTTTGAGGTCTCAGAGAATGCCAGAAAATACTGTGCTGCGGGTCCTGGATCAGAAGCCAGGGTCCGGTTCTCGGGACAAAGTATGTATGCATATGGTTGGAGGGCTGACCGTATCCGGAGTATCTCTACAAACGCAGATCCTCCATATTTTGAGGAGGGAGAAGAGGAAGAAGATTTGTCCTTTTTCAGTTGTCTCTGCTTCGGCCAGAGTGAGCGCCGCGTCTCCTCACACAAAATCACTCAATTCGATATTTGGTACGCGATGCATCGACGGGATATTCTCCGCTCATTCAAACTTCGACAACGCCATGGGAGCAAGGAGACTTTCTCGGAGTATACTCATCGGAAGCATCATGAGTTTTGGCATATACTTATACGCGCAACCACTCTTTTGGCGGATGATTCCGCTTATGACACAAGGCAGTTTAGGCGCTGGAGAGAGAATCGCGACGTTGGCTACGAAAACACGGCAACTTATCCTTATCCTTCCATGGACGAAATGATGACTCCAGTCTTACGACGCATCGTGATGGGTTTGGGAGGAATCAAGATCAACGAAAGATATTCTTGCTTCTTTCTCACGCAAGACGGCCATATGGGGCTTGGACCAAGAGATATGCAGAGTAATGATGTGGTGTGTATTCTACAGGGTTGTGGCCTTCCTCTCATTTTGAGATGGAATGGCTTATACTTCCGTCTCATTGGCCCTGCATACGTGGTAGGATTCATGCACGGATGGTTTATAACAAGCTACCAAACAAAGTATGGCCCACGAGAGGAAGAGTTCGAAATCTGTTGATCTTACAAGATGTCTGGGAGACGCCTCCAGGCTTTGAGAGCGTCGATCCGCTAATACGCGGCAGGGTAGGAAGCGCACTGTTTTCATTGTTCATGCCAACAATGAGCTGCTAGACATATTGTCTCCTACTCTCACAGGATTTGGCATCTATAATGTCTAATGTTATGTAGGTGTACATCAACATGGGTATTCTATTGCTAATGAGACTTGGTTAGAAGATGAGCTACTCAAACGATCTAATGTCTATATCAGCGAGTCCCCACAACATATGATGAAAAGAGGCTGACTCGGGGGGTGTGAGGCACTTCCCCTAGCTAGGCAGAACGCCATGCAGGCAAAAAGTGGCTGCTGGGTAATTGAATGCAATAGAATGCAACTGAACAAATCGAATGTACGGAACATGAACAGTGCTCCACAAGAATTCAGTTCATGCACGAGGAAACACGTTGCCAAGACCCTAGCTCACGGCAGTTGTTGAAGAAGCGCACGGGAACTAAATATTCTCCGAATAGGAAGAGCTAAGTAGTTCGGCGCATGGAAGGTTCGGACTTGGTCTCGTACTACGAGAAGCGAATCAAATACACATTTGACAATACACGGACAAGTACAGGGAGAAATGAATGTATACTTAACAATGTGCCTGTGCTCACGAGTTAATGATTTGGCCAAATTGAGATAAGATCCCTTTTTATTCGTAACAAAGTAAAGAAAGGAGAGCGAAGCTCGAGCTATCATAATAAGTACAGAGTTGTTGTGAAATAAGCCGTGCTCATAAGCGGTGTAGAAAAAAGGAAACATTCTTGAAGGCGGCGAATTTTTAGGGGTAATGCTCTCAACCGCTCTTATCCTCATCAAGCTGCAAAGCAAACTCCTCGAAAGCGTCCCGTATTGTGTATAAATTGCTCAACTATTCCAGCCTCTCAGAAGCCAAAATGCTGTGTCCTCCCACCTCCCCGTTTTTCTCTCGCGGTATTAAGGATCAATAATTAAAGAGACAAGAATCGAAAGTAGGTAGAATGTGGGTCGTCTTGATACCGTCGTGGAAGAAAGGATAACTCCGATACGCCGCGCTGAATGGCTTAGCGAAGAGAGAATCCCTTTCGTCCCTTCTTCTCCTCTATTGGCCTTCCACTCTCGATTCTCGACTTCTTCTCTTCTAACTCCATGCGCTGGCGTTCGAGTTGCTCTTTCATCTCGCGGTGACGGGCGTACAGCTCCTCCTCGCTCTGCTTCAACTTGCTCTCCTTCTCGGCAACCTTCTGTTGGAAAACCATCTTCATCTCGGCTTCCATCTTTGCAAGCTTTTGCTCGTGAAGTGTGCGCTCCTCTTCCTGCTTGACAGCCGGGTTGACCTCCTTGAAAACGCTGGGATCTTGTGCAACGCCCATGCCAGTGAGCTTCTCTGATCTGTAGTTTTCATAGAGTGCATTGTTGGTGTGCTCCTTAAGCTCCTCCATGTGAGTTCGAATCAACATTTGGCGCAACTTGACGAAATCGCAGTGTTCCTCATTGTCAACTTCGATGAGACCCCATGGATAGCGACGTCCACGGACCTTTCGTCCATCTGCACCAGTGACTTCTGAGTTTGCACCAACAACCGCGAAGGGAACCTTAGACATGATCTCGTTATTCTCCGCGATCGTCTCATCATCATCGAGCTCATAGCGAGGCCCCTCAAAGATCTGAATGGAATGGTGCTTGATATCAGCCAAAATCTATGGCATATTAGTACTCTCTACAGAAATTGGTCTAATATGGGTCTTACTCTGGCCTTGAAAGCGAGAATCTCCTCATCAGTCATGGTGTCAGCCTTTGCGATGACTGGGATCAGATTGACCTTGGTATGGAGTCTGCGCATAACCTCAATATCCAAAGGTTTCAGGGCATGTCCAGTAGGCTGAATAAAGTAGACACACGCATGTACTCTGTTATCAACGATGTTCATCCGGTTGACCTTGTTCTCAGCATCTAAATAAGCATCAAAGCGTTGTTCGATATTGTCAACGATTGGTCGCCATGATTCATCGTTGTTAACAAAATCACCAAAACCAGGGGTATCAACAACTGTTAGACGTAATCGAACACCATTCTCCTCAATATCAGCACTAATGGATTGTATAGAAACGGTCTTTGGGATGATTTCTGCGCTGGGAGCTTTGCGCTCCCGAGGTGGATAAAGTGATGTGTTGAAAAGCGTGTTGACTAGAGTCGATTTTCCAAGTCCGGATTCACCTGGTACCTGTGTCAGCATTGTGTCAAATTTTGTGTCACAACTTTCACCTACCAACCACCATGACATTGAAGTTGAATCCTTTTCGGACACTTTTGCGATGCCATTGATTTGGCAGATTTGCGAATCCAACATATCCTGTCAACTTTCGCCTGACAATGTTTCGCATGTCGCTAGCTTGTTGGGCAGCAAGCTTGGGGTCGCTCGAGCTCACACTTTGTGGGACTTCTTGTGAAGGCGACACAGCTTTGCCATTCGGAACAGCCGCGGGTGAGCGACTTGGTGCCGCTGGAGGAACGCCATTTGCAGCTGCAAAATTGAGTTAGCCGTTAAGACCTTTAAAGCTGCCCCATAATTAAAGGTGTGTATGTGTTGGCCATGTCTCCAGATGCGTTGAGGTTTTCAGTGTCTCGCAATTAAGCGTTTACCTGGCATTCTGTGTAGACGTTGGCGATCAATCTGATCGATGGATAATATCCAAGTAGCATGTACTCTTTATGCATTTTTTGATCTGCTCTCGTGCTTGTGGTGCGAAGAGAGATAGTGCTTACCCATTGTTTCGTTTATGGTAGATGAAGATGGAAAGAAGGTGTTGAAGTCTGCGAAATAGAGTGTGTTAGCCTGTAGAGTAGAATTGCAGTGTTGATAGCTATCAAAGGCATTGAGAAGCCATATGCAAAGGAGATCGGCTGACTTCGTGTTGTTGAGCTGGTAGTGTTGGCAGATGCATGAATACGATCAAGATGGTACGTACCTAATATTTGTCCCTAGTCCGACAATTTTCGCGTTCGAGCGCTGTGTCGTGAATAAGAAGAGATTATGCGGTCGGTAAGGAGAAATATTCTGATGGCAGGCGCGACAAAATTAGTTGTGGTATTCTTGTGTGGTGAGAGAGAGACAAAAAATTGGAAAGGTGAGAGTGCATTTTGGCCAGCAGAAAGGGGGTATTGACAGGGATCAACAAGCTATAAAATTAAAATCGCCCGCGAATGAGTGTGTGACAAGAAGAGGGGAGCAATAAGAGGGAGAGCAAGACATACCGGGTGATCTAGGACATCCACAATGAAACGATTGAAGTTCGGATGACTGGCAAGGCACAAGGAATTCCACGTCGCACCGCTGTTGTGGATGATATTCTCTTGCTGTACGACTTGAAGTCTCAAGTTCTCTCCGCACCCAAGACCAAGGCCATCTGAATTGGGCGATTAGGGGCAACTCCTTGGTGCTAACCGGAAGTGGCAAAGAGTCATTTTGGACTCCACATTGCCAAGCCCTCTAGCAAAGATGGATCATGATTGGTCACCTCAATCACAACCCACACTTACCCAAAGATAATAATATATAGTATCACTAACTCTGGAGTTGATATATATCTATGAGGCAGCCTTTGATTGATTCAATTTGACCATCACAAACGTCAGCAAATGGAGGAGGACCATCTCATCATGCGTTCTGACAAAACCCCTCCTAACCAGTCTCCTCCGCTACCACCGCCTGACCACGAATCTGCAAACATCGCCATCGATGGTGAGGAGAGTGAGGAGAGACGTCAGCCATATTCTTTCAATCAAAAAATTCCATATCTCGAGACATTTGTCAGATTCACAGATCTTCCTACGGAATTGCGACAAATTATTTGGCGTCTTACTCTTCAGCCACGAACAATCGAAATACTCTTCAGCAATGATCATGGTTTCTATACAAAAGTCAAGACCCCAGTTGCCTTGAAAACCTGCCAGGATTCTAGAAATTCCGTATGTAGTTATTTTGATATCTTCCGAGAAAGTATATATATCTTCTGGTTATCGTGTGCTTTATGTTTTCCCCCACCAAACACACATAATAGCAAGCTAATCTAACCTTGATAGGTTTCTAGCTTGTATCATTTATGCTTTGGAAGCGTAATACATGATCCCAAGATCACCTTCAATTTCGCATTAGATACTCTTTTCTTCAATGAAGCCATGCATGACTTGGTCTACAGTTTTTTATGTGGGATGACAGACTGTGAAGCAAAAAGCATCGAGTCTATCGCGATAGAGAAGGACATTGACGACTGGCCACTTTGGAATGAAAGAGCATCTACCGACTCTGTCATTGATATACTTCGGAGGGCAATTCCTCGTATGCCTGCAATAAAGCAATTGCTCGTGGTTCACGTAATGGACGAGATGTGGCATGACCAGTAAGATATTCCTAACTTTATATTATTTGCCAATTGTGATGAACAGCTTTGACTCGGGCTCCTTCAGTGGCTGGCCACACGGCTCTGGACCAACAGAGTTATATGATGAATTTCAAGTTGAATGGCAGAAGATTGTACATGAGATTCATATTGATGACGAAGACTGTGCGTATTGCCGCCTTGGAAATTAAGATAGTCTTCTAACTTTGTTGCATATTAGCCATGTCGCAATGCATAAAGCCTCTTAAGCTAGAGGACTCCATCAAAAAGATTGCTGTGCCAAAGATTGAGATGGTATGGGGTTGGAGACCTACCAAGCTCGATGATGAGATGATTCGCCGTATCCATCGCCTGAATGATAATTGGCATGACTGAACATCTAAATAAAGGTGGCCGAGAGAACTACCTTGATGTTTTTGCAAACATCATGATTTCGAACTTTATCATTGAGAGCACTTGCGGACACGATGTAATATCAACTAAAAATATTGACTTGCTGTAGACTTTTATAGCTCTGAATGATAGTGGCCAACAACCAGAGCTTATGCCCTTAGCGCTATGATTGTGTGATAGACTTTTCCAAGACATGAGTCAAACCACTCAAGGAACAGCGGAAACAAAAGCCTTCCTGCGCACCACTCACATTTTAGTGCAGAGGGATTCGAGCCAATAGTATGTTGATCAAAGCTATTCTGAGGCGGAAGCAAGGTTAGCAAGTTTGCAATATACACTTCTTTAGGAGGTTCCACTTTGGCAGTTAAGCTGCTCCGTTCCACACCTAGCAACTTACTAGGTTAAGACCAATTTCTAGTTCATATCAAAATATTTTACCTATAAATTCCCTCAGTCTCCCCTATTCAATCGGAAGTCTGTCACCGCTAAAGCTCGATTCAAAGAAAATGCATGGAAAGCACTCATCAAACCACAATCACGAGACACACTCAAGGCGCAATCAAAACACGAGCAAACATGGAATCAATCAAGGCAGCTTTTCGCAGAATCATGCGAAAGTTTAGAAAGAAAATAGTAGCACCACCTCAGAAATATGCGGTAGGTTTTTCACCCAGCTCTCTGGCGTTTTCCGAACTTCATTACTAACGCCTTTTATAGCCCGTCTCCAGAAAGCCCTGCGATGTCGGCGTGCGCCGCGACGGAATCAGGAGCAACATCGCTGACCTACAAGGCAAAAGAGATAAACTCGTCGCCGCGCACTTCAGCTCTCGTTTCTCAAAAGAGCAGCGGGTAGAGGAGGCTAGAGATATTAGGGAAGCGCGGAATGCTTTCAATGAAAAGATGAATAGAGCGCGACTTGAAAGGTTGGAGTCGTTGTGCACGAAAAAGGGCCAAAGGAAGGCGGAGGAGCGGTGCATGGAGAATCGGATTAGGATGGTGGAGGGTCAAATTCAGACGTTGAGGTGGGAATTGGATAGCTTGTTGAGACTTTGAGAGCCCGCAGAGCGGAAGATTTGAATATGTCCGAGATGACATGTCCGATGGGAGCAATGCGTAGGATAGGATCGAAGGAGCAACGACTGAACGTCAGACATTTGAATGAGAGTTCGATAGTCTATTGAGACTTTGGGCGTCTAATAGGCGACGATATCTCTACGGGTTTGGGATGAACGACCGGGGGGAATAAGTAACGTTCGGATGATCTAAGGAAAAATCTCCGGGTGATTTCAAGAGAGGGGAATGTATTGAGACGGCAGTCCGGTATGTTCGATCCCACCACTCCTAACGAAATTAACTCACATAATTGTTGCTACATTCTAACAATTTGGAAGCAGTTACAACATCTTCAAACAAGATTATCTGTAGCATAGACGCCTTTTGCTTTCTAACCAAGCCACAATCTGGACCAAGTTCAAGGAAGTGCAAACAGGATTTGCCAACTTCCGCAACTGGAACAGACACCTCAGCTTGATAAGAAAGATGCCGCAACCTTGATGGATGGAATGCTTGCATGTGGCAGGCAGCGGGTAAAGCGTCATGTTGATGGGTTGAGGCGGGACCATCAGCTAGAAAAGTCAAGTTGGACATCGCCCTTGATATCGCTGAAAGCGAGAAAGGTGTTGAGATTTTGGTGGATGGAATACTTGCATGCAGGGGCATGGCGGATACAGCCGTGAGAGTTTGGGCCGGAAGTATCGTATCAGCTAGGAAAGTCAAATCGCTATTGGCGTTGGTCAAAGCTTAGCGTATCACCACAGACAAAATAAAAGCATCTCACCCTATCTTTTCCTGGGTATCATGCAATGGACATATATAATAAGTCCTCATATCACTTGTATGAGTGTGAACTTCCTGGTACCGTAGATCCATTGAACTTCTGCTGGCGAGCCTCTGAAAAACAAATAACACATGACAATAACGCAACTATGTCACATGGCTATTTAGATTGTAGTGGAATATGAACCTAGTTGAGCGTGAAAAATTACATCTCGATGTGCCTCAGTAGTATATGGTGCACGCACTACTCCAACAGGCGGCGGAGTGAATAACTTAATGACTACCTGCCTATCAACCTCCCCACAACTTAGAATTAAAACCTATAACGAAACATACTTTTGGTATAGCGCTTAAATTATATTATTATACATTTCCAGGTCTGGCCAAGGAGATAACGCCTCCATATTCTCTGTCCCGTCTGCTAACACTAGCGGCAGACTACACATGTGTCCCAACAAATCTCAGCAGGAGAAACTAGCTTAGTAGTTCCCACTAGGGAGTCTTCTGACTTGAGCAATGCATCGAGGACTAAAAAGAACTCCATGGACTCGTGACACACCGAAAGAATTTGCGCGATCGACTATCCACGCCAAACCCGAGTAGGGAGCAGCTGGAAATATAGGAGCTGGAGATAGAGTGAAACAAGACAGATCAGGAGTAACTTGGAACTGGATAAAAAGCATTTATGGATATGGGTGATCATCGAACTAATAACACATGCGTCTAAGAACAACGTGGAGAAATAGAACTTCAGCAAATGAAATCCTGGCGGAGGTTAGCGGGATTAGATTTTGGATGAATAATCAACGATGCTTCTTTTTGTATGCGCACCTGATGGATGATCCTTCGCCATTATCTATATTCATTAATATATTTTGAATCTAGTATCTAGTTTAAGATATTATCCCGTTCGCAGATGCTTCTTTTTCCTGTTCTTCCTTATCTTCACTGAAATCTCCGGCTGCATGTACTTCTCGTATCACGTTATTGATCTCTTGCAGAAACCTGGTGACCTCTCCCTTCGTGCCAACCGTTATCCTCAGACAGCCAAGGCATCCATGTTCCTTCCCCCGAAACCTAACCACAACCCCCCTATTCTCTGCCAACCTCTCATAGACTTTCAATGCTGTTGCATTGTCGGGGTTTCCTGAGTGGTTGAGTATCTCAACGAGCAGAAAGTTGCTGGCGCTACCTCCGCGAAACCTCCCTACCCCTTTTATTTTCGGCAGTTCCGTGAGTAATCTATTTCTTTGAGCCACGATCTTCTCAACATTACTCTGCATAATGCTTAGGCCACTTTCCCGGAGTGCTTGACACCCAATTTCACTGCTTGGATTCGAAAGATTGTATGGCGCTTTTAAATTATTTAGTAATCTTGCAATAGGTGGAGATGTGAAAGCGGCCCCCAATCTGATACCAGCAAGTCCAAAGGCTTTTGATAGAGTCTGCATAACCACAAGATTTGGCCATTCGGCAACCCATTCCGCTAGAGAAGAGCCTTTTGGTGCAAAGTCAATATATGCCTCATCCAAAACCACGACGCCGTTCCATGTTGGGTGCTCTAATATTTGCTTCAGATCCGACTTCTCGATCAACGAACCAGTTGGATTTCCTGGTGAACAAATATAGGCAATCTTTATGTTCTTTGACTCAGGACCGGAAAGCGTAGCAGTGATAGCTGGTACATCAATTGCAAATGTCGGAGCAGGCAGCAGAGGAACTTTAACTAAACCAACGTCGTTGACCTGAGCGGAAACGCCGTACATTCCATAAGTGGGCGGGCAGACGAGAATTTTGTCTTGACCAGGCACGCAGAAACAGCGCAAGAGTGCATCAATCGCCTCATCACTTCCCACGCCTACGAACAAGTTTTCAGGCGTTATATCTTTTGTAGTGTGTATATGTGTATTTCGTAGATCGCAAAGCAATTGCTTGAGAACTGGTTGATGAGGATCGGGATATCTGTGCAGACCTAAGAAGTCGACAGAAGGATAATCAGAGGAATTGGACTTTGGCAGAGATGCTATTGGAAGAGAGGGGCCATAGGCGTTCTCGTTTGCATCAAGAAGTATGTTTGTGCCATCATCTTTGTAGTCGCTAGTGGTGAGTCAGTAGACATTCGACAGGAAATAGGACAGTTGATGGGCATTACTCTCGCGCACAACGATATGGTTCTAGTGCGAGGATATTGGGACGAGCACAAGTGCCTATGTCAAAGACAGGCCTACTTGAACCCATTGCCAATGTGCTTAATGAATGACTATACAATTGGAGATCTAGTCAATGTGCTGGTTGAAACTCGATGGCGGGGTCAAACTTTTTTGTGGTTCCATTCAGGTTGAGAAGCCAATCATTCAGAGCCTTGGCTTTCTACCCACCTTGTATGGAGACCCCACCTCTTTCCCCTGGCCTCATACATTACATTCAGGATATATTTTCACGGGAAGTATTTGTATGATCACCCAGTCCCATGGATACACTTTCGTGTAAGTGCCCCGCCGCACGCAATGGTGTTGAAGGACGGTTACCATCACCTCTTCTGCTTCTTGCGTTAGGGATGAATGCTTAATCGTCCTAAAGGAAGCGGTCTTGCTATGATGCTCTTGAGATACAAGGTTGGCTCAAGTCCTTTACTTTTTTTAAGCGCGATTTTCTGTTCGCAACGTCTTTTACCTTTATGCTTTTGTTGGCTGTTGTGTTTATCCACCACCCCGTTAAGACAGAGCGTAATCATCCATCCTCCGATTCTACCTTGCAGTGATCCCGTGTTCACTACATTTTCATTTTCAAGATAAAGTGGCATAATATTTCTATGATCATGATGTCTTGAACCTCCACATTTTGTAACCGAAACGCTTCTTTCTCGTTTCCAGCCAAGAAACTACACCACAATCGAACATTTTCATGTGGTCTAGTCTATATTATTTCAATATGTGAGGAATTCTTTTGATTCTGGGACGAACCATTGAGAAATCCGCACTCAAGGCCTACATAGCCACGCCCTTTCATTCAATTAGAGTTAGGAATGATTTATTGCGGTCCATCACAGGCCCCGTTCATGAACTGAACATCAAGGAAAATTAAGAGGAGTAGTTGAGAGACAGAAATTAATGTATTTACTAGATTTGTTAGAGTTTATAGGTCTGCTAAAACCACTGTTTCACTTTCCTCAACGAGTTTCCAGATGAAGTTATATAAGACTTCCTTTTATTACAAGCCACGCAAGAAGCCCAATTGCTGAACTGGCAAGAAGCTGCACAGCAGACTATGCTCATCACAAACTATCCCACATCTATCAATGCCATCATCTGGTAATTGCCAGTTCGTAGGGATGAGACGTAGCGACTGCCGTATCGAAGCTTTACTAACTTTCACTCGTCCTACTTACTTAATGCCGAACGCGATATTCATTTTCGTGAGTCCAGAGCCCTACGACTATTTACAGGCAGCACATAACCCGGTGCATTTACCCACAAACTACGGCCCCGCAGCGATACCCAAAATGTTATGACCAGTGGTGCATGAAGTGAAGTTCCGCGAAGATGGAGATAAGTTGGAGATGCCTCATTTACGGGTGTTGAGCATGAATTTGGTTTGCTCGAGGTCGAAAAGTATCAAGAATAGCCAGCAGCTTCTCAACTCGTATGGCGCATTCGAAAATTGCCCCAGATCTCTGACACATCAACGTGAAAAATGCGTTGTCTTTTCTCAGAAAGAATATGTACCAGGTAGAGCGAGATATGTTCAAGTTACAGTGCATTAAAAACCTCCACGTCACATTGAACCAGATTGGCTTTCCAAAATCCTCGTCAGTCTCATATCATTCATTGGTATCAATTATTGAAATGTAGTTGGCTAGGTCTTATGCTAAGTGTCCTTTGTACAAACGCCAATCTATCAACGAAAAAAAGTCCTTGGCCATCCATTCTAGGAGGTCGCTTTCTATTCTGCATGTATTGGTGTAGCAAGATGGCAATGCCAGCATGAACAAAGAGAGAAATATCCTCCATAAAGACAGCCTCCAAATGCACAGGATAACGTAAGAGAGAACATATATGCTGACTACTTTCAAGGGTGGCAAACAGCCAGCACCGTACCAAAGCAGACCAGATGAATAAGAAATTTCCTCCGCAAACAGCGACCTCTAAACTCAGGAGAGGACTCCAGAAATAACGGTCGGGGTATACCGATTACTTTATAAAGGTGGCGAAAAGCCAGCACTAAAATAAAGCAAGTCGAAAACCTCGAGCATCTTATCGAGAGTCGCGAGCTTCAAGATTGATAAATGTGTTGTTGGAGGAAGTAGTGGATAGTGTAACAGATCGAGGCATCCAAGCCGAGTTGGCTCTGCATAGCTAAACTCAAGCATTAGATAATGGCTCCTAAATAACCATGATTATAACAACTTACATTCTTATTCACTGATATACGAGTCTCATCACGGCGTCCTCGAACGCACCGTAGAGCAGATACGATCTCCATCCCACCCATACTCCCCACCCAGCACAGAATACTCCAATCGCGCCTTTCACAACATTTGGATGTTTGCGAACCAATTCTGCGTATCTATTATGAGATAATGCAGTATTGCTTGCTTTGAGATAGTCGTGAGCAACCATTGGCTGGGGGGCATTCGTAATATGGCAAGTTTGGTGGGTTGAAGAAGTAGGAGAAAAAATATTATCGTCAAGGAGCTTGGAGAGGCGCTCATGCTCTCTGTAGTAACATGAGATGTCATACTCTCCGAGCGCGGTGGCATTGCATTGTTTTTGATTAGCAAGAGTGCTATTGGCAACTTCACAAGGCGGCGCAACCTTTGAAACTTTGGAGGTAAAAGTGCTGGCAGCTTCGAATAATGTGTTTGTGGCAGATCTGGTGGCACTGGTTTGGGAAGCCTCTGTGGCGATACTGGCGATGGCGGCTTCGGCAGTCATACTTGAAGTTACAATTGAGAAGCTAGGTCCGGATGAGAGCGTTAGCGCTCCTGTGTTCGATGCCTCGTGGTCATTATCCTTGCCATCCCAAGCGCTTGTAATGCTTGCTGTTGTATAGAGAAGGCACTGGATTATGAGATAAATGACTGTCAAGAAACCGACAATTGAGAAAGGGCGGGTCCATTGCTCCCTCTCCTCGAGCTTGATGATTCGACGGGAAAAGTCTGAGTTGATTGCAGATACCTGCTCAACCCGTGTACTAATCGTCTCTATTTGTGCAAGGTATGTGACAGAAAGGCGCTCACTTTCCTTGATTAACTCAAGCTTCCGGTCCGTGTCCTCCTTGATCTCAACCATCTTAGTTAATTTCTGATCTGTGTGCTCCTTGATATCAACCATCTTCGTCAATTTCTGATCTGTGTGCTCCTTGATATCAGCCATCTCAGTCAATTTCTGATCTGTGTGCTCCTTGACCTCAGCCATCTCAGTCAATTTCTGATCCATGTGCTCCTTGACCTCAGCCATCTCAGTCAATTTCTGATCCATGTGCTCCTTGATCTCAGCCATCTTAGTCATTTTTTGATCTGTGTCATCCTTAATCTGGCTCATGGAAGCAGCCTTGATGTCGGCGTGCTCCTTGATTTTGACCATGCCCTTAAACACCTTACTCACAGCCTGAGCGCCATCCTTCATAGTTCTAATGCAGTCAGTATGCTCCTTGATTGAATCGTCGACTTTATTGTTTATGCTGTCCAACTTTTTCATCAACTCAGTGGTCATAAGTTGATTCTGTTTTTTGATAGACGATCCTTCGAGAGTTTTCAGAGTATTTTCGACAGCAACCACTCTTTTTGTGAAATCCGTGGTGATTTGCAAAGCATTTATTATCTCTGTTCGATATGCATTTATTTCATTCTTAAAATCGGTACGAGTAATTTGTGTGGCATCGAGAAGCTGTTGTAACGTGTTTTCCAGAGACTGTAGGGCATCTGTTTCTACTACCGCCGTTGAACTGCCTCCTGTGACTGCAGCTGAATTATTCCTTGATGAATGGCAACAGGGCATAGAAGACAAATTTTCAATATCAGGCTGGGTGTTTTCTGTATCTGGTGATACTGTATCTGTTCGATTGAGACCGGTCGTGCTCGAACCGGAACTGCCGACAGGAAAAGCATTTAGGGCGAAGGTGTCGGATAACGCATCAGAAACACCAAGATTCGTGGAGGCTACAGTCGAACTGCCCTCGCCTTCTTGGGGGGGGCCATTGTCTTGAGTCGATCTATTGAATTCAGTTACTTAAAGCGTATGCTATCATCAGAGAGTGGCTTACGATGCTGCTAATTCGAGTCTTGCTTGCTCTTCCCGTTGCTTTTTCGCACGCTTGTGATTGTTGCGATTCTTCTTCTTCTTTGGGCCCTCGTGTGAGGTCTCACTTTGACTTGAAGTAGCTGGCATACTGGATTGAGCGAATTCCATCTTGATTATGTCTAAAAACTAAGGATGGAGATAATTCGTTTCACTGGGCGAGAAACCGAGAGTAGGCGTTGTGATGGTATGTATTTTAAGGTGCTTAATGGGCTTTGAAGTTGTGGGTTGTTGGAAACTTGATGATCAGAAGTCGGTGTGATTGTAGTTATTAAATATTTATTAAAAGAGCTTTAGCCAGGGGGCGAAGGCTTTATTGTTAGATAGCAAGGCTGTTCAGCCATCTATTGTGTGCTGCAACAAAAGTGACTACCTCAGAACTTCACCTTAAAAAACATCACGCCGCTCAAAGCTGAAAGTATAAATGACTTCAAATCGTTCACTACAGAATATGGCTCTTGAGATCCTTGGTAGGAAAAGCACATGTTATTATCACGTAATAGAATGCCAATATGATATCAACCGTAGTATTGTTATAGTATGGTATTAGTTATGTTCTAGAGAGAATATCATATTTAATGCCAGTCCACATCCCCTCCATAGTAGATCCATATATTTCCAAATTGGGCTAGCTAATGACGTTCTAACCAATCAGGAGCTTCTAGATATCAACAGCATAATAGAGAGATCTATCACGAGAGAAGCAGACTCGATTGTCGCATAACTAGGTTTTGAATACTACAGGTGAATTTTCATACAAATAATGCAAAATAGTGTGGCGGGGGTATTTTAATTCAATATGTCGACGAGGAATCAGCCCTACAGTGGAAAACAAAAAGAAGAAATGTTGTCATATTATTCTCATTTATCAAAGCTGTTGATCTAGCAAAGAGGTCATCAGCTATAAGGCGTGACTCGCCAATGATATAATTTTCGTTGATGTGTATGGCCATAGACCTCAATGTTTGACTGTTGAGAAATAATATTGTCACCTCCTTGATGACTTTTGGTCATGCAAAACTGAAGCTCGATAGTATTGACACCAAATTGTGGAAAGGATGGAAGTGGTGTTTGGGAATGGCCCTGTGCTATGGGCTCAGAGGTCAGCCAGCGGCATCTGGTGAAGCGGGAACCTCAAATGAATACAATGGTGATGTACGTAGGGGAATACCATTAAGCCTTCTTGATTCTTGGAGAAATCTAGTGGCATCTAAAACTTGCCAGATGAAACACCACCTTGAAAACTATAGGGAGTCAGTTCTTGTCGAAATTGATTCATTGGAGTATTATGCAGGCATGGAGCTATTAGGATGTAACCTACTGGAGGAAATAACAGTTGAGATAAGATGCCAAGCCCAGCTGATGAATCTGCTTAACATCGCAACATTTCAGAGCCATAAGGAAATAACTGAACTTAGTTAATTTGTTTTTAATACAATGGAAGCTTCAGGATCCAACTTACTGGTACATAAACATCACTAAGCTACCATAATTTAGAATCATTGGATGAATCTGGATAGCGACTATTCGTAAGTTTTCGACCCTTAACAAAACATCGCAGTTTCGCACTTACAGGTAGCTTCACAGATCCCATAGGCCAAAGAATGGGCAGCCAGACACCGTATCTAGGAGAGGCTCGGTGAGGATCTGAAGGAATCTTCTGAGAGCTGGCTCGATTATTGACTCGCTGTCCCTTCCAATCTCCACCGTAATAGCATCGTATAGCTCCACGAACCATGTTCCAACAACCACAATCTCCGATAGATACAACACTGTGTACCAAGTGACTCCCTTCTCACTGTTATCGCAGTGATGTCCCCCATCGATTACTGCTTGTAACTTTGTCGTAGCATCAGCATCAGAAATTTGGCTGGTGTTTGATTTGTAATTAGCTGTGCTTAAGCCCGAGTTTGAGCCTGTTCGCGAAGTGAAATCATGATAAGAATCAGAATTAATGGGCAACTGGGGACGCACTGTAACGACAGGGTATCCAATCGGCTGATCTGTCTCTACATTGACGCTCGTTGCGTTCATAGGCCATGCAGTTGTTGTGAATGGGGCAGTTGATGTGTATTCGTATTGAGGTTGAATGCAGTCCTGCTTGCCGAACCTCGATTCATTTCGTCGGGAGCCTATGGCATCATGTTTAACAGCATGAGTCGCGCCAAAACCCCCAATCAACCCCCCAACGAATATAAGAAGCATGAGGCAAGCTAAAACCCATGGGGAGATACTGAATTTACTTTCCAGCTTTTGTATTCTCTGCTTGAACTCTGCTTCCATCTTCCTCCTAGCCTCAATTTCGGCCTTGGTCACTTCAGCTCTCCGTGCATCCATAGCTCTTAGAACTTCTTCAGCAGCCATGATATCTTCTTCGATCTTAGCTTGCGCAGCTACCTGGACCTCTGCATCTGAATTGGCTTGATTTTCTCTCTCGGTCTTGTCATTTCGCCAAATTTCAGCTTCAGCGTCAATTTTCTGTTCAAGGGCATTGCATTTCTGATTCCATTTATTGACAGATTGGGCATGGCTCGCTTTCAGGCCTGATAGAGACTTCTCAACGGCACTGGTCTTCTCTTCTTGTACGGTCTTTACTCCATCGAGTCTATTGATGAGGTCCTCCTTGATTGCATGAAGCGCGCTCACTGGTGCTTTCTCTACAATAACTTTTGACAAGGTCCCCACCGAGACTTCCATACTAGTTAATTGACCATCAATTAAACTTTTTGTCGCCTTGTACTTCTTCTCAATTGGTTCAATAGATATTTGGACCAACTCTTGAATATTAGTCTTTGCTTCCAATTGTAGATTTTCCAGAGATTTCTTGAGTTCAAGTTTGGTGCTATTTAAGCCTTGTTCGAGATCCTTTCGGAAAGTATGCAACTTAGCAGTGATATCCTTCTTATTCCTTTCTGAGGCATTGGTAACTTCATTGAGCTCTTTTTTAAAGTTATCCCGGTCCTTGGTGAGGTTGTCTTGGCTATTCGAAATAGATTCTATCAATCTACGCAGGTCCTCGGCCGTTTCTCCTTGCTTGTTGAATTGCTCGCCAAGACTGTCACACTGTGTCCGCAATTCGTTATTTATGTGATCACATTGTGCAATTAACCGTTTGTCTATTCTCTTGGAATATGCGTGGACTTTCTCGTCGATGCTTTCGCCATATGTGCGGAGCTTTTTTTCAATGTTGTCGTTATGCTCAGTCAGCCTTTGGTCCAAAAACCGAGTAAGCTTTTGGAAGAGAGCAGTGTTCGAGTAGTGATCGTCGATGGGCTGCATAGAATTTTGCTGCCGACTACTGAATAAGGTCGTATTTACCGCAACTGGAGCCAAGAGTGATGACCGTGGGCCAGAAGTCGAACATTGAGGTTTTGTACGTAAATTAGGTGGACTTCCCTGGAAACCGCGCACTGGATCGAAATCCATTGCTTTCAGGTTGAAATCAGTGTGTACCACATCAAAGGAACCCTTAGCCACGCTTTTGTCATCACTCATGGTGGGAGGATGTGGTGTGTATACTGATAATTGGGTTGGCAGTTGTCTGACTGGTGGAAGTGGATAGTGTATTGGGGTATCTTTAGACGGGCAATGATGAGGTCGGGGGTGTTGAGGTGGAGAATATTGAGGCATAGAACTAGGACCACTGGGAGTCCAACTGTGGTCAAAATTATTCAACTGTTGAGCTTCAGGAGGCTGCGTCCACAGCGTAGAGCGCTGGAAGTTTGGTTGTGTCTCGGGACTAAATTGAAGATCAATCCTGTATGAACTCTGTCATCGGAGAGATGGCTTACCCTGAAAACTTCTTTTTGGACCCGCGGTGAGTACGCTTGGGTTTCTTCGGAGCATCCTCGAGATTGACAGGGCTTGAGTCCAAGCTGGTCCCTGACTGATCAAAAGGAACCTGGTAATCAGTCTGCTCGGGCATTTTTTTTTTTTTGGACGATCAAGTGATACGTTGGAAATGTAAAGTGCCTCTTTGGAACAGATATAGTCTGTGGCTACTCGAGAATACTTCAACCTAGTGTTTTATGATCGGAAGGTTATAAGATTTGGTGAAGGGAATATTCCTCGCTGTAGGGAGGCGCATAAAATTCATTGACGCCTTGTAGAATAATTAGTTTAGTTTGAGCGGCAAGGCTGGCTCATAGGTTAGTACCTATAGTGAATCTTTTAGCTCTCACAGTGATAGGACAAATTCTGTTATTATTGCGGACTACTCTTTGTTTGAGGAAGTTAAGGAATTAGGATACATAAAACTCAGGCGTGAAAGTACAGCAGTGACCAAGTACCACAAACTCTCTTATGATAAAATTGAAGGTTTATTTCCTTGATAAGAAAAAAGCGCTAATAATATAGAGCATTTGGACCTAGAATCTCCTTGTATAATGGAGTGGACTTTAAAGGGACAAGAATTTACATATATAATAACACAATGGATGATGACCTTCGTGAGAATCTTTTATTCTTACTGTCGGATACCGATCACTTAGCAAAAGACGTAGCAGCTATTGGCTACGTTCTTGCTTGTGTGATTATGGTTCCTTGATTGATTGATGAGGTTCTACGCTACGGAGTTGAGTAGGATTTTTAGGCCCTACTGTTTCACGTCCTAACCACGTGCTAACCACGTGATCATAATTACATACAATTGGCTACCAACACTTACTATTTTTGTTGGTTTAAGAATTGCTAAGAGTTGAGGAAGCACTTTAACACATTTTGAATGTGATAATTGCTTACCATATAGTTCCATGTACTGTAGAGAGCATTCGAAATCCCTGATATATGCTATGAATGTTTCACAGAGCTAAATGAAGGTGCTTAGGGAGAAAGTCACACAATAATATTGATTCACATAGGACACACATTTTTGGTGTATGAGATGATATTTTTTTAGAATGGCCATGAGTTCCCTGAGGTCTGTTATGAGAACAGGGGCAGGTAAATAGTTCAATGTCTTTGACATGATCCATCAATACAAATATGAAATAAAAGCGGCATGAGCAAGCAAAGCGGTCATTTGCCTCAGGGGACGATCCAGCAATGCATCAAAATAGAGTGAAAGCATGTGACACAAGCAAAGAGGTCATTTGCCCTGAGGGACGACCACCAATGCAAGCATGGGAAGGAATTGACAAAAGAAAGTAGATAGAACTCGATGCCATAATGCATAATCCACTAGCCCAGGAACTGCTGCCTTGTTAAGCACAAACTTGACGTAGTCTTTAATAGCCTGTAAAAATTAGCACATATTTCAATTGAAGGTCTGAATGAACCAATTTCAAACCTACTTGAAAGCTAACAAGCTGAATAAGGCATTCCATAACATAAATGACTTGGCTCATGAAGCCTCTTTTTGCTCGAATGCCTAATAGCCACAAATCGTTAGTTGATTATCCCGTTTTACAAATGCTCTCTCGTACAGAAGAAGAGTTGTAGAGGAGATCACTTACTGGTACATGGTTGATTGTGATTGGGCAACCCGATTATTGCATATGGATAGCAATTGTCCTGCTCGCCTCTCTAGGAGGTGGTGGAGACGTAGAAGAGGGAAGCCATGGTTTAAATAATGGTATAACAACTACATCAGCATTATTTTGCGGCCAGCCTGGCGAGGCTGAGCTGTTGTGTGAATCAGTTGAATTTTTAGTAGCATGGCGAAGACTATTTGGTCTGGACGATGGCAGGATCCAACTGCAAGACAGCAGTATTAAGAGTGGTATGAGAGCTAGAATATTGATGAATGTGTTCCGCGCAAATGGCGCCAACCACTTGACTTTGGGATTGCTGATAGTACTGGCAATAACAGTTCGTAATTCAGAGCTGTCGTTTATATGATCGGGGGTGGTAGATGAGTATGCAGTCTCTGCCATCTCTTGAGCAGGTGGATCTGGTTCCGACTGCTTGGGATGATTCTCTCTATATGCGGTGGTGTTGTTATTGAGAACTGGGTAAAGTACTAGGTCGGGGTTGCGCTGCGCGAGAGACGAATCCGTTTGGGTGGACCTGCTGATGGCTTTGATCTTGGGATTCGTAGATGGGCTTGACTTCTTGACAATGCAAGAGAGACCATTGGTGATGGGTTTCGAGGAGGGGCTTTGATACTGCCCAATCTTAGGCGGCTTAGTGTCATCGCTCTTACCACAGGCTTCTGCAAGTGACATTATGAGGCCCGCTTGCTGAAGCTGTTCCCAATCCAAAATTTCAAGTCCAGGTTCCGCCTTTTTGCAAGGTATCTTGCGTCGGATATTACGCGAATCCTTTACTCCCGTATCCGAAAGCACAATCTCATCATCTAACACATCTGGCTCTCGCATAATCTGCTTATGGTGCCTTTGGCGTAATAGTTTGGATATAGGCTTGGCAGGTATCTTTGATTCCAGTTTGTGGATTTGCATGTTAAGCTTCTGGATTGTCTCTACCAAGCCTTGAATACGCTGAGCAGCATATATCTCGTCTGACATAGGATTACCAAGCCCGGTTGCGGATTCGCTCAGTAAACCATGGATATATGTCACAGGGTAAACCTTATGCTGCTCGCAGTGAGCCTCGGATTCAGATGTAGTCTTTTGGGTGATATAAAACGTCTCCACGCCGTTTTCATCCTGTTCAAGCCGATCTACTTTGTATTGGTAAGTTGATACTTCAAATTTCAGATTTTTAAGATCTTTCGCGAGCGTATCGTTCTCTGTCTGGAGCCTACTATTCTCCTGTCGAAGTTTGGAAAATTCTCCCTTGAGGCTATTATTTTCACTCTCAGCACCGGCCCTCTCTTTCACAAGGCTATCCTTGTCTGTTTGAAGGCGGCTGTTGTTACCCTTCAGCCTGGATATCTCTTCCTCCAAGCTCTTCTTCTCAGCCTCAAACTTGGACTCTCCCTTTATAAGCTTGATATTTTCATCCTTGAGAGCATTGGAATTGGACTCTAGAACCTGATTTAGGATTGTGCTTTCCTGGAGAGAATTTTCAGCTAATAAAACCCGCTTGGAGGCTTCTTCGATCTTGATATTTTGCTCCCCAACCCTATCCTTAAGATTCTTTTGCTCTTGATCAAGCTCTTTGATTGTTTTCATAAGTTTGTCACTCTTGTGTTCGAGTTCAACCTTATCTTTTTCAATCCGTAGTTTCCTTTCGGTCAGCGCTGCGATTTCATTATCTTTGAGTGGGACAGCAGCCTCAGCTTTTGTGAGTCTTTCTGATATCTTCTCAAACTCGCCCTTTAGTCTTTGGAAATTCTTCTGAAGTTCAAAGCTTGGGATTTCCAGCTCTGGATTTTGGACTTTTGGGTGCTCAGTCTCGTCTGCCGCCGCAGAGATTTCATTGTTACTATTAGCAACTGCTTCAACCCAACTTTGAGAGTTTATGTTCGATCCGCACACTTTTTTGTTTTTAAATTTCAGACGTCGACTTAGGCGTTTGTTTTTGCGTCTCAAAACAGGATGTAGTCGGTTGGTTGAGGAGCCTCGACATTCTGAATTCTTGAGTAAGACCATCTTATGGTGATTTTCAAGGCTGATTACTTGTTTCTCAAGTTTCTGGATTTGGAAGGCCTTTTCCAAATCAGAAGAATGTAAAATCTGCAACTCATTCTTTTGTTGCTGGAGCTGCTCTGACATAACGCTCATCGTCTTCTCCAAGCCTTTTGCCTTGGCTTCGGCCATTGCGTTTTGTTGTTGAAGGTGATTAATCTGTCCGTCTTTTTGTGCAAGCTCATGCTGAGTCTGGGACGCATGCAAGGTTATTTTATGGTGCTTTTGAATGCACTCGTTTCGTAAATTTTCCAATCTAACCAACTCTATGGCTGCATTAGGGATAAAAGCAGTGAGTGGCTTTGAGCCAGTCTCTTCCCAATCTGCAGAATATTCTTCATCCCAACCTGCTTTCTCAACTGCCTCCTGTAGCATGGTATACAAGTCTTTGATCTCTTCTTTCACATCGATAAGTTCAGCTTCCATCTGCTTAGCTTTTTCGCGGGTAAACGTAGAAGCCGAGGTATTTAATAATCCTGCTGAGTTCCTTGTTATGTCTGATTTAAGGCTCTGACTGATTCTTGCCGCTGCTTGTTCAGAGGTGATCGGTTTGCCAAAAGGGTGCTCTGCTGCGGATGCACTCTCATTGATATCATCATTCAAAACCGTCGTAGAAGGCGGATCAGAAAATAAGCCGGTTGGAGTTCTAGCCTCAGCCACGGGAGTCTGATTTGTGTCTAATGACTTAGTTGTCTTTGGATCACCGTGAAAACGGTTAACTCGACAACGAATCATAGGGCGTCTTTGAATGTCCTCTCCGGTGGGGTATTTCTGAGGCACCAATGAAGCAGTGTCATCAAAACTCTTTTGTTGCTGATTTTGCCCCTCGGCACTATATCTCGTAGCATTGAACTTTCCAAGTCCGGGAATGTTTTGCATTGGACTGGCTGAGGTCGCTTTTGAGGCAGTCGGCAATCCTTCAGAAGAAAACGATGTTTCATCGGTTGAGATCAATGGCGTTGGGGAATATTCTGACAAGGATTTTCTTGTTTCTATTTGCTTTGACTTATCCAGCTCCATCATAATACCAACCTCTTTCCCTTCATAGTCTATCTCACTACATTGCCCATCGTTATCTTCGTCCGATATATCTGGAGAATATTCTTGCGTTGTCACAGATGTGCCCAAGGGTCGTGTAGACGGCGTTGCAGGTGTTCGAAAAGAATCATTAACGATTGTATTATAGTTGAAGTGTTTCTGCCCTGAAGCTAGATTATATCCGGATATAGCCGTGTAGGCAGGTGAAGTATCTATATATGGTGAACCTCCGAGAGATTGGCCTTCACCATTCCATATTGGGAACTGCAGGGTCTTTTGAGGAGTCTCTGTGGACTTTGAAGGTATGACAAACGGTGATGATGGTTGCGGGGCTATGGTTGGAGAAAACCGAGACGACGGCAGCCCTTTCACCTTCTCTGATTCCTTATTTTTGGAGGGCATGCTCGAGGAGGAAGGGAGATTAGGTTGTGAGACCATATTCAGTGAGGTGTTGTTACCGATGGATGAGAATTGGGTGAAGCTGGAAGGCGGCGTGTTTGCTTCAGACAAATTTTGATCGTCGATGAGGATTCCTATCTGATCTGACTTCCCAGCCTCGCGCGTCTCAGCTGAACTCGAGAGTGTTGATGATGAAGTATTTGACTGAGTAGAAGGAATGCTTGGGATGAGGCTCTTAATTTTCTCTACTGCTTCTGATTGAGTAACTGGATTTTCTGCTAGTGATCTTAAGTGAATGTGAGTTAAGGTCCAAATAGAGCTTTGGGATTTACTTACGCGATAGTGCGCATGTTGGCTCTATGTTGCGAAATGGCCTCATTTTCTGCCTTGTGGTTCTTACGAGTGGGGTTTGGAGGGGCTTTTGGTTTCCACCCAGTGGCATCGGGACCGCTCAAGTGAGATTTACGCTCTTCAGAGAGACTTTTCTTTGCCATTTTATATACTACCTTCGATCTTGCCTGATACAGTACGAGTAGTGAACTCTTAGTATTAGAAGTTGTTAACACGACCAAGATTTGAAGTTGATTCTAAGGATAGAGGTTTCTGGGATGCCTGAGATGAATATTTTGATACCACGCCGCGAGGCTGTTTCTTGGATTCGTCCGAAGTAAAATATCCCTTCAATTCACCTTTGCTGTCTCGCTGTCAACCACTATCGTTCATACAATAATGTAGTAACTTTAATGAGCCCTGCTCAGGTTATTTAGGCTAATATTATGATCTCTGTGAAGTAGCCTTGGTATTGTAGCTTTCTTGGTTGGGGGTCATGTGATTGTCTGGTGAATTAGGGGGAGGACAAGCTCTGCCAAACCTCGCCAGAACATTTTTTTTATATTTTACTTCGGACAGTACAGGCTTAGAAGCATAGATATCATTTATGCTTTCTATTACTTCAGTAGTTGCTGCTATTGTCAATTTTCAGCTGGGGAGAAATGAAGCGAAGAAAGGAGCATGCATTATCAGCAGTTTCGGGCGTATTATGAAGGGAAGTTACTTCAGAATGTAAGAACGATGAGCAACTGTTATTGCAGAATCCGGGCCAACAGTTGCTGAACCAAAAGATCTTTCTACTCAGTTGCATACCTTCTCATTGTTTACAGTTGTTACGCTTCAGCTGACTGAACATGGCAGATATCATCTCGACAAACCAATATGTCCATAATGCACCCTATGAAGTATGTTTTACTGCACCTATGGAATCAACTTTCCTTTCTCCACCTCGGCAGCCCGTCTCACCGAACTGCCTCCGCACAGCGTACAATAAGAGTTGCCCTTCCAACATTACGACACTTTCCCCTCTTCATTCTACGAAAACCAGTCGCTTATACACCAGTTAAAATAACATATGTCTAGTGCAGTAAAGAAGAGCCTAGAAAAGACAAGATAGGGCACGAAGAGAGGCGGAGTCGTGGCTTCGGTAGATTATCTATAAACCCCACAATCCATCCTTTCCTTTCAACTGATTCAACAGCTTTCTTCACTTCAAAGATAGCCCCCAATGCATTTCTCATCTCAAGATCCAAAAGATTGCAGATTCATCAATGCTCAAGATCTAATATGAAAAGGCGAATGCTGCTCGCCTTCGCCAGCGTTCGCAGATGCCTGTGTATCATGATTGCGTGGGAAGCAGTCATCGCCAAAGGTCAACATATCTGCGCTTGAAGGCGCGCCACCTATACGCCAACATCAGAGCTCGGTGAAGATAGGTAGTTAACAATACTCGTTCGAGCCAAAGCAAACGTTTAGAGTCAATAAGAAACACCGCAAATAACCCCCATACCAATTTTGTGTTCTTCGGCTCGCCCACCTCCAGATTCTCAGCTGCCCAAAGCCAATTATGAATACAAAGCAACGGCGGCAGGGGGTAAAGAAGAGGATTCAATTCGCGTGGCAACAAAGCGAGATTGCTCTTGGACACTCTTCAGATGGACAAAGAGGGATTAAGGATTACGGCAGAGATTGCATTTGTGAAGACAGACGAAGATGGTATGGTCAATAAAAGATTAGGCGACTAGAAAGCCGTGAATACAGATGTGAGACTAGTGCAGTGTTGCGAACAATTTATCGAGCCCCGGCTTCAGTCAAGAGCGATTTCTAGGTCGCCATATGCTATACCTCAGCACCTTTCGAATTATCTGACCTCTATGATATATATTCGAATTCTTTTCAATATTTTAATTTAACTCTAGCAGACACTGAGCCGTAAGAAATAAAATCAATGATTATCGGTCTCTTTCATGTGTGCCACGATTATTGCTAGCAGTGTATTCAACAACTGAATTGATTCAAGAAATTACAACAAGAGGCACTATAAGGCCTGTGCGCTCCCTTGAAGAAGCGGGGAGTGCGGCGACAGCGAGCATAGCTCTTTCATTGAAATAAGCTATGGATGCTTCAGCCGACCGAGAGAGCTTCTATATCGACAGCTGAATAGAAAGGAAGGCGGAGTTATGTGGGCCTCAACGCTTTATAATGTCAGATTGCTAGAAAACAATCCGGCCGTAGCGTATATGATCAACAATAAAGAGAAGACATCTTTCCACCGAACTGCAATTGAGCTGAATGTTCATTTATGTCCAGACACCTGAAAATTACACGAACTTTGGAAGGGATACTTACGATCTACACATAAGTACCGCTTAAATTAACAATTCATTCCTCTTCAAAATGCACTAATGTTATCATCAAGAGATGGTAATCAGATATTCAACGATATGGCAAACACTATAGAGAGAGTGTGTAAAACATGGCAAGTCGGCCAAGGATATTATTTGAATAGCAGGGAATTCATTCAATAGCATACATACGGTATTCACAATTGATCGCATAGATTACCGAGTCACGCTTACATGTAATTGTAGACAAAGAGTTTTTCTCAGAGTTGTGATTCATCTAAATATCTGAAGGACAGCAGGGAGGATAAGAACGCCATCACAGCGCAGCTAACACCAACGAATGCTATCCTAGTACAGGGTGAGCAATTCCCCATGAGATATTTGTTTATGCGAGACATGTGAAAATAGAAATGCATCAGGTAGAAGCGGCGTGAGAATATGTTACTGCGGAGCATTGAGCGTCTCTGTGGCATGAGACTGACGAGCCCATTCCGTTATTTCGATGATACGGAGAGCTTTACCCAATAATGAATCGGTTAGAGGGTTGCAGGGTTGCGAATGACTTGCAAGGAGAATTGAGTGTCTCTGTGGCTTGAGACAGCGAGCCCATTCCACAAAGTGGAAAGCTTTACCCAATTATGAATTGCTGTTAAAGTCGAGGAAATATTATGACGTATATTGAGCGTCTCTCTGACATGAGACTGACGAGCCGATTCCTAAGCGGAGGGCTTTACTCAATTTTGAATTGTGGAGAAAACGGGAGAGCGCTGAATAGCGCAGCAAGAGTCTGATGCGTTTGGCAATGGGTATCTGAATAGAGCAGTTAGCAGATAGTTTAAGTGGATGACAGAGAAGTAGAAGGTTTCTGCCGCTTTGAAGCTTACCATGAGTAAAAAAGGAAAGTACGGAATGGTAAGCAATGTAGCGCGGCTTCCCCTTGCTTCATTGGTTTTGGTGCTCATAGTCAATACTGGGGCTGGAAAGCGGTTAGTGACATGCCTTGGCAGGATCAAAAGTCACCATAAGCAACAGGAAATAAGTAACGAGGAGGAATAACCTACCAAACAATAAAAGCACTCTACCGAGCACCTCAGGGTTAAGCAAGGAAGTAGTCTCTGACGTCTGCAAGGAGACGGAAGAAGATAATACGACGGTTCCATTGGACTGACAAGAAGTGCACGACAGATCTGTGTAAAATATCAACTTTGGAGTGCAGCAGAGTTCTAGTAGTGCTGAAAATTTCCATGGTTAAGTCCAAAGCGTGGCTTAATGGGAGACTCTTATTGTCAAAAGAATTGAGTATGGTGCCAGTTGCGATGCTAGTTGGGGTGGTACTTGAGGTGCCAGTTTGGGTGCCAAAGAGCTTACCAGACGTGGGAGTCATCGTGGTTAATGGTTCACTAGAAGAGCTGCTATCGAACGCCATGTGGTTGGTCGTGGAAGTATTTTCAGGGAATTTTTGGAGATCGTGGGGCAGAGTTAAAGTGGGACCGGGAGTTTGAACTGGTGTTCCTGTTACCGAAGGTGTTGGTGCAGATGTTGGCCGAAGCCCAGGCGGAAGCGTCAGGCCTGGTACAACCAGTTTCCATAAACCTAAAACCCCCAGGATGATGACCAAGATGACAGAGCAAAATACAAATAGCTGAGCAGCACTAAGCGACTTTTTAGAGAATGCTGAAGGTTTTGTCGTCAATATGACATTGGCCGGGCCAGTCATGTCGATCTTTTGCTGTTCGAATTCCATATTACTCTCCGGGGATTCTGATGCCTCATTTGTGCCATCCGATGATTCCTGGGCTCTGTTGATACTCTCGGTAGATGTTGACATTTTAATTATGGGTAAACTAGCCTGGAAGATGATAGGAGTTGGCGAGAGTGACTCTGGGATGGCAGGAGGTGATACCGCCGATGACGATGGCGCGGGAGATGACGTAGCAATAGATAATACAACCGCCGATGTATTTGTTGAAGAGGAGTCTACAGAGGCCAAATATGCTGAATTTGAGACTGCTAGCTTTGGCTCTGTCTCTTGAACGACAATCTCAGGGATTGATCTACCAGGTTCTGAGGGGCTTGATGCTGCAGAGTCTGATGGCATGGGAGCCAAGGCTAGGGAAGCTCCAGCAACATCTGCCTCCCCCTCTTTCTGAGCATTGACTTCCTCAGGCTTGTTCTGATTGGCCGAAGGCTCTGATTTGGCTCGCTCCAGCTGGGCTCGAAGCTCAGTGTTCTGATCCTCTATATCAATTGCCATATTCATATAGAACTTTTCTCTCTTCGAAAGCTCAGCATTATCATCTACCAGCTCATTGTAGTCACCAATCAGCTCATCAGCCCTCCCATTTGCAAAGTCCTTGTATTTCTTATGTTTTTCGATGCTCTTGTTGTGATCTCGCTTTTCGTTTTCCAGAGACCTCTCAAGGGTCTCGATGGTGGTTTTAAGCGTACGCTTGTCCTCTTCCCAAACCGCACACTTGGTCTTGAACTCGCTTCTCACGCGCGCGATGACACCATCCGATCTCAACTGGTACATATTCTTCCAGATGGCTTGTTGTTCGGTGTGGTCCTTGATCAAATCTTCTTTCATGGTTTCGGCCTGCTCACTAAACTTGACAGTGATCTTTTCACAGCGCTTCTGTGACTTTGTGACAATATTCTCTATCTCATTGTCCTTTTTCTTAACGGTCTGTTTGAGTTTGCTGATTTCGTTTCGGCTTGCAATAGTTTCATCCTGGAGTTTTGCGTTCTCTGGGGTAAGAGTTTGGACCTGTTTTTGATAGTCTTGCTCTCTCTCCAAAGTTGCGCTTAGTTCATTCTGTAGCCGCTGAACCTCATTTAAATTGTCTCGCTCTCCCTTCGAAGCCGCACTTACTGCTCTCTGTAGTCGCTGAACCTCATTGCCATGGCCATTTGCTCTCTTTAAAGCTGCATCTAGTTCACTCTGTAGTCGCTGAACCTCATCGTTACGGCCTTGCTCTCTGTCTGAAGCCACGTTTAAGAGACCCTGTAGCCGCCCAACCTCATCTTCAGATTGCTTCTTCTCTGCCTTCAGCTCGTTGATGATATTTGCTGACAGAGGAATATATTCAGAGGCATCTGCACCATCTGCCAATGTAAGTTCAACCTTCGTTAAGGCATTTCCCACTAGTTCACGAATGTGCTCCTTCAGTGTATTAATAGTGCAGCTGAGGGTATGAAGTTGGGCCATTTGATCGGAAGACTGTGTCTTTAATTCCACTACACGCTCGGCTGCAGCTGGGAGAACTTCATACCAAGGCTTCTTGCCGTCTGCAACATCGCCAAACTCATCATGGATTCCCATTGCGTTAGCTACAATTTCCATTTGTTGACGAATATCATGCAACACCTCGAGGGTCGGCAATTTGCTCATTTTATCTTGGAGTGTTGCTAGCTCTTGTTTTGCTTCGAGAGCCATGGAAACTGCTGCTGGAACAACCTCGGCTAGTGGCTTCTGGCCTATTTTTGGGTTGCCAAATTGATTGGAGAGACCAAGATCTTCTCTAGCCGTTCTCAATATTTTCATCGTTTCTTGAATCCGCTCCAAAGGTGGGTATTTGGCTAGTAGATTGCTCAAATCCTTTACTTCAACCTTCAAAGCATCACGCTCTGTAGCAATATCTGAGTTACCCTGCCCATATTTTACTTGGTGCTGTTGAATTAGAGTCTCGATATCCGATTTGAAGTAGGCCTTAGCAACTTCCTAGATAGAATTAGTTTTATTTTCAGAATGTTTGAGTATTAAGAGAAGTATGCTTTAGTTGAGACTTACCCATGTCATATTTTTACCACCGACATATTCCTTTGTTCCATCGCCCGCTCCATCGCTATTCTCTAGGTATTCAACCTTCTTCTTCAAATATTCGACTTGCTGAGCTTGGGAAGCGACTTCTTGGGCTAGTTTTGAGCGTTCTGCGTCCGCGTAGTTGTATTGACCCTCATATTGTACCTTTTCTCTTTGCGCATCATCTCGCTCCTCCTCCAAGGTATCGATTTTACCCTGTAGCTCCTCACGAGCATCTAAGTGTCTCTTATCCAGGTTGCGAAGTACTGATTGGAGTTTTTTGACCTTTGCGTACTCCTCATGCCACTTCTTGACTGCATTGTCTTTGCGAGCTTCGTAGTCTTCTATAATCTTGCTCGCCTCAGCTTTCGACTTTTCTACCTCAGAGTATGCCTTTCGAACATCGCACTTGAGGGTATTGTTGGCAGCAGCTAACTCATTGTTGGAGGCGATTAGCTCATTGTGTTGTTCTTCTGCGCCATCTCCAACCAAAGTTTCTAATACTCCACTTCGTTCCCGTAATTCTTCATTATCCTTCTTGACTGCCCGAAGCTCCTGTCGTTGTATGATGTGCTCTGATAGCAATTTTGCTTTTGCTGTTCTAAGAAATGCGCAAGTACTGCAAGGAGTTCGTTTTGGTGGAAAAGAGTCATCATCAAACATAGATTGACGCGTAGTAGTTGCCTTCACATATGGTAGGGCATTGCTGGGTACTTGTGCAGCCTTAAGATTCGAAGTATCGGCTTGTGTAGTCGTACTGGTGTCCATTTCAATACTCTCTTGATCTCCAAACAAGTCATCGTACTCCTCGTCGTGTTTCTCAGCCTTGCCATCAACTGGGCTTCCTTGATATGGAGCCGCCATTTTGGAGGTGACTCCAGAATTAAGATCGAAGGAAGGCAATCTGTTACGGCACGTGGTTTTGGCTAATTCAGTAAAATTAGTCTATGGATAAACTCGACAGAGAACAGGATATGACAGACCGTATCACCAAACCGTACAACGCACCTTCGAAAAGTACCAATGGAATTGTGGCTAGTGGTTATCTGGAATTGAGAAGGCGGCCACGCTTATAAGCCAAATAAGCTTATACAGATATAATGTGGCGTTGGTATCTCTGAGAAAATTTGAAGGTGAAATTGAGAGTTGGATTGAGGTGTGGGATTCTTTCTGGATGGAGGGGTGTTTTGTTTGCGACGAGGCACCCAAGGCTAGCGCGATATAATTAAGTAGCGTTCCGAAATCACGATATTGGCTGTATTTGGCTGTAATATTCACTACATGAGTGCTGATCCTTGCTACTTAGCCATGTAGTTTGGTGAATTTTATTTTTACGTCCGGTGCTTTGGTGGTATGTGCAAAACGATTTGTCTTCATTACCTATCTATATTATATGTATCAAGCAAATAAGATTAATCTGTGGAGAGGTTGGGAATGAAACTAATATTTACAATTGTTCTTCTGGAATATGAACCTTTTACAAACGTGTACAGGCCTTTTTCTGCCACTGACATAATCGCCAAGTACGTATTATTCATCTTCAATAACGCAGAGGAGCCTATTTTCCTTTTCCTTTGAATTTCTGTCTCGAGAGGCTCTCTGCTGTTATTGATTGTACGTTTCTGCCGGACAAGGCTGACAGAGCGATTGAACATAGCATACCTTTTGAATATGCGAATTCTTTACGTGCTCGTCAGAACCTTTTCTAAAAATGAGATACAAGAGCATATTGTTCCTTCTCTATATGATATACTTGCTGGAAGATGTGGTTTTTGACGTTTTCGGAGGGTAAAATCGGTCGAAACATCCACAATTGCTGGGCTGTTGTAGGATCTGTTTTTAACTTGAGACTTCACAAATAACAGCCATTTATTATATTTCCCGTAAGAGAGAAAATAGTGTTTGGTTGATCATGGCACCTTTGGCCATAGCCATTTCCTATAGCTAGTAGTTAGTAGAGGACATACCGCATGATTTATACTAAACGATGGCAAGCGGCTCATATTAGACTATCCGATAGTTAATATAACGCCCCTTAAAGGACTTCAGAATTTCCACAGCGCTAGATGTAACAATACATGAAATAACAATCTTTCTGCTTATGCGCGAGATGTAAATAAATGAAAGGAGGAGGTGAGGTCCGCTCGCTTACTTGATCCATATGCGACTATGCCTAAGTTGGACTGGTGCTTGCAAGATGTATCTTGGCGTTTTCTAGAGCCTGGGCGCCGTATGAAGAAAGAGACACAAGCTGCGTTTGCAATATATTCGGCTTCTGTATGACGCTCTCTAGATGCTAAATCTCTATTTTTGGCCTAATAATATCCAATACTAGGACCATGTAAATCCTGTATCATGTGCCTGCTGTGCCGCACAATCACCGAGCTCCACCCATCTGGCTTAGATACAACGACGTGGTCTTCTCTTCAAGATGTAATTAACGCTAAGTGAAAACGAATCGATAACGCGGACAGCGAGCTGGGAGGTAAGATGCCACAGGATTTTTACTTCGTGACCGCACGAATCGAAGAAGATACTCAGCTAGGCACAGTAGAGGAGCCTGGACCTAGCCCCTTACAAACAGCTGCTGGTGTTGGTGACGTCAAGAAGGTCGAAGCCCTGCTGGCAGAAGGGGCCGACGTTAACGTCGTCGATCCAGGTTGGTACGGCTTGACCGCACTGCAGGCTGCATGCAAAGGCGGGCATATCTTGTTAGTGAGAAAGCTGTTGGAAGCTGGAGCAGATGTGAATCAACCTGGTGGAAATAATGGCGGGCGAACCGCGGTCCAGGTAGCCTCCTTCTTCGGCCATCTAGACATTATCGAATTATTACTTGAACACGGCGCAAAGATCAACCAGCCTGCCGCAAGATACATAGGAAGAACCGCCTTACAAGCTGCATGTGCGGGAGAACAACTAGCGGTGGTGAAGCGGCTACTGTCAGCAGGAGCCATTGTCAATGATCAGCCATCTGTATACTCAGGATGGACGGCGCTTCAGGCTGCGTGCGGTGCCGGCAATCTCGAGATTATAAATGTGCTGCTCAATCATGGGGCAGAGATCAATGCTTCAGGAGCTAGATATCAAGGCCAGACAGCACTTCAAGTGGCTGCTCAAAAAGGCCATCTCACTGTTGTAGAGCTCTTGCTTGGTCTACGCGCCGATGTCAACGCCTCAGGCAGTCGACATTTTGGCAAGACCGCCCTTCAGTCTGCCGCAGAAGAGGGTCATTTGGAAGTGGTGCAAAGTCTCTTGAGGGCTGGAGCAGATATCAATGCAGTATCAGGAAAAGATACAAAGAATAGAACAGCCCTACAACTTGCTGCTTCTAAGCAACATGCTGATGTTGTGTCATGCTTACAACAGGCAGGTGCTAAGGAAGTCTGGAAGTAAGCTCTGGAAATAACCACTCAGGATTTCCTGTGCGCGGCCTTTTCCATATATACATGCAAGCAGCGCTTATATGTGCTTTGTGTTGTCTTCTATGTCATTAGACCGGGAGACAGCTTTGCCTAGATATATGTTTAAGCCTTGAACCATGCTGAGAATCTCGACTGATGTTGGTGACAAAATCCGTATCTTGTCAAGGTCATTGTCTGGTTTCTCTATAATCTTATTGCACTTATTGCGCTTATGCGAGGAAAGTGTAGACAAATGGCCCAGAGTTGTTGCGATGCAGTTATTCAAGGGCAAATTATGATCAAGTAGAACTGCACCTCCAGCAAGCTGCACTGAACGAAAGCAAACTATGAACACGCTAGCTCATTAACCTACTGGAAAAGCTAAATATGATACCTTTAGATTATCGAGAGCACCAGCATAATAATACCGATATCCCTATCCTATGCAGTTCCAACTATGCAATAACCGCTATTAAATAAAACTCCCGCACGTCCACCCACCGAATACACCGTATCAAGTCGTGGTTTCTGCTGCTACGGGACGGATTAGAAGCTTCATGATCTTTATATTGGGCCGCGGGTCGATCCTGAAGGTACTACCACCCCTCTTTCCATTCTCCTTCCTCTCACAATCTTCCCTCTCAAGCCCCTCCCTCTCTGCATTCTCCAACCCGTCAAATATCCTCTCAAACTTGAGCCGTCTCTCCTCCAACCTTTGTCTTGTTTCCCCATCCATAATTTCCCCCTCAACCACCACATTCACAAACTCCAACTCTCTCCTAGCGGTATTACCGCCAATGTAACCATGCTTCAGAGCATCCTCTCCCTTTCCATCATACAGTAAAACCTCCTCTAGCCCCGGGAACGGCCACTCCCCTCCCTTAATCGTATCGCAGCTTAGAAGGTCATCCAAAAAATTACCAGTAACATCGACCGCGAGGCTGCGGATCCTGCCACCAAGCCTCGTACACAAGTCCTCAATAGCGATAATGTTCCAATATCCTCTCACCATAACAACGTCCCACTCATAGTTAATCCAAAGCCCCCGGTTCTCCACCGTTACCCACCGATTACTCGGATGCACCAAGCACGGCATCCGGACCTCAAAATCATAGCCGTAGTGAGTCAAGGCTTGATCCTTGGCCTCGCGTGAAACCTGGAGGAGCGTTGGGACACACGGGACGGAGTGCGAGAGCGAGGAGAAGTAGGACTGCGTGTAGAAGATCGTGCTCTCGATCTCGACTTTTTGGAAGGTGGTGTGCAGGTCTAGTACTCGGGGGGTGTGACAGGCGAAAGACCAGATCTTGAGGCGGAGTTCTGCGGGCAGGTCGGGAAATTTATGGAAGGCGATGGGGGGCGTTGATGGTGTTGAGATAGCTGATGGCAAAGCTGCTGTAGGCTGTTCTGCAGTAGACTTTCCTGCATTGGTGGTAATAGAATCTTCAGGCCAAACCATAGCAAATAGATTAGACATTTCTTGCTTGGTGATCTAAGAGTTATTTGGGACGGGCACTGGTTTGCCGAAGGCTTTAGGTACGCGCGAGGGTATTATATACTGTAACTATCAGTCACATAATCGCCCAACATTTTGGGTCACTTCCGTACCTTAATGTATCAAGTATCCAAAATCAAGATTAATGAATCTTATGCCAAGAAGCCAAGAAGGGAATATTAATTTCGAGAGGGAAGACTGGGGTAGCAAGCATGCAAGCGTAACAATTGTGGGTAGTAGAGGGTACGACGGGATTCGAATTATTATAAGAGTAATCATATATAGAATGTATACGACGATGTATGAATACAGAAGGAAGATGCATTTGCCAAGGGAAGAACGATGTGAGAATTACGCGAGCACGGGAACTATCTCTAGTGACAAAATGTAATTCAAGATATTGGGCCTATCGCCCAGAATCTTCTTGGTGGCTGCCATATGTTAACGCCTGCTTGAAAGCAAATTGCGTTCGATGCGATATAAACTTTACGGAGCCATCTCCTGCAGCCGTAGTCTCCCAGCAGAGAGGAAAATTGATACGCCAAGCTCGATCATCTTCCCAGCGTCTCCACAAACTTTATTTGGACGTCAACCTCGGTTGCCCAACCGCGGTGGCTCAAAAATGTCAGATAATGCGGGGAATATGGATTTCTGTATTTACCTAGGTACTTTGAACAGTGTATTCCGACACATCATTCGAGCATCGTACTACCGGAGACTCTTATCCCCTCGTATGAGCGATTCCCACCAAGGGCTCCTGACCAATCAAGACACTGCTTGATAAGCCATACCCCTCTACCCCACTATCCAAAATCCGTTGATGGTGGGGGAGCGTACGTTAATACATTGTTGTAGCACATCGTTGCCCATCCTTGCCCATCCTGTCCATCCATACGCGGCTGTCGGCCATTGGTAGACCATACCTCCGAGTTGTTTCTTGCGTTCTTCTCTATTTATCCATCTTATTTTCATACTCCTCTTCTTCCAATATCTAAAGTAAGAAATATCGTCCCAAGCAAAGCAAGTCTTTGTAACAATCTGCAATTATGGCTCCACCCTCCGCAACAGAAACGGAAACCCCGCTCTCTCTCCCCTTCAGCTCCACCGACAAAGCCGGAGCTGCATCACTCGAGCCCGGCCTCCCAGTCCTCCCATCAGACCCCCAGGCGGCCAGCTTCCCAAAACCACCTACCTTTACGGATAAGTACAAAGAGCGCGAGTATCAGAAAGGGAGATTGGCACTAGCATTTAGAATATTTGCGAAGTTGGGGTATGATGAAGGCGTTGCTGGACATATTACGCTGAGGGTATGTACTAGTCCGAGGTGGATGGCAGAAAGAAAGACGGAAAGGAAAACCGAACAAGGCTGAACGAGAGATAGGATCCAGTTGACCCAACCTCGTTTTGGGTCAATCCTTTCGGTGTCGCGTGGCCATACCTGAAGGCTTCGGATCTGATCCTCGTGAACGCAGAAGGGAAGGTCGTGGATGGAGGACCAGTAAGGACGCTGAATGTCGCCGCATATATGAGTCGGGCTTTAATCACCGGTCCATGAACACCCCTAACTGACACCTCTTCTAGTCCATCACGCGGTCCACACAGCCAGGCCAGAAGTAAACTGTGTAGCACACTCGCACTCTAGTAATCCCTTCGCCCTTCCTCTCCCATCCATCCCACTAACGCAGAAACCACAGTCTACGGTCGCGCATACTGTACGCTGGGCATCCCGCTTCAGACAACAACGCAGGACAGCTGCGCCTTCCACAACGACCTCGCGCTTTACAAATCCTTCAACGGCATCGTCTTGTCGTCTGACGAAGGTCGCGAGATCGCCTCGGCGCTCGGCCCCAAGAAGGCCGCCCTCCTCCAGAACCACGGTCTCTTGACCTGCGCGAAGACCATCGAGGCCTGCGTGTTCTGGTACACCAGCCTAGATAAGAGCTGCAGGGTGGCGTTGCTGGCCGCGGCTGCCGCCGGTGGGCTGGGCATAAAGGTTAAGGAGATTGGCGAGGAGGAAGCGGTCTATACGGCGAAGACCGTGGGAACGGAGATTGCGGGGTGGTTTAGCGCCTTGCCAGCTTTTGAAGTTATGGAGAGGGAGAGTGGGGACGATTATCTGAAGTAGAATAAGTCAGGAGCGTTGAAAGGAGATTACGATCTAAGGTCGGGGTCCAGATATGAACATTCAACTCGTTGCATAAGTTACTATGAAACGTATGTGAATTTTGGGGCAGCAACCAGCTTTGATCACTAAGTAGTACATGATATATGGTTAGGATATATTGTGCAGTTCGAATTTGTATTTTCCAGGCGCAAGACGCCAAGAGTTATGCTTTTGTTATCCTACAATCCTATGAGATGGAACTATCTTCCTCTAATTTTGGTTCTGAAGTTGCCTCGGGATCTTCTACCTCCTCAGTTAAGGCCTTCTCGATATCATTGGACTCAGATGCAGTTCCAACATCTCCATTCTTTTCTGGTTCATCAACTGACTCCGTCTTGACTCCAACAACTTCTGCCTCTGACTTCTCTTCCTCCAGTCGTTTATTCTTCCCAACCATATGATTATTGAGTAGCGGACTGGTGTCGTTGAAGATCCGGAGCAACATAGCCGTTCGGTCCTCTTTCGCCAACATGAGATTGAGGGAGTGGAGACTGCGCCAGAGAGGCAGGACTATCCGTTCTTGGAACCCATCTTCAGCGTCGCTGGGCTCGATACGCAAGACGCAACATCCCATACCAATATTGTTTACTCTCTCCCCGATCTCGCCCAAGTTCTTCCATGATTCCTCGGCCAGCTTAGGAAACATCTCAATTAAGAGCTTGCGGAGAGTATCTTTTTTATAGAGCCGGACAACTCGTTCTTCACCCACGTATCCTTCCAAGATAGGCATACCTTCAGATTGTATCCGCCATTTACAGACACCTTCACCTTGTACCTATATGGCGTTAGTCAGGGATACATCATCGAATAGGTGCAAGTTATAAATTAGATCTTACATCTTGCTTCATGAACATCTTTACTCCACCATGAACAAATTTTATTCCCTTTCCTTCATTCTCTGTAAGGATATCGCGGATTAGAGCTGAAGTGTAGTAGATAGTCTTGGCAGGCTCTCCTTGGGCATTTCTGACCATAAATCGATCACGTGGAAAGCGTCGCGACAGCTTATAGAAAGACACCACAACTTGTACCTCAGGATGATCTCCGCTGATATATTTGAAAGGCTCTTCAAACTGTTGACCACTTCGATTACGTTGCTGGAATTGTTTGGTAGGAAGTGCTGGTTCTGGTTGAGGTTGAGGTTCAAGTAGTGGTACTGGGGATTGCTTGAATTCCTCATTTTGAATCTCCGTTGCATCGTTCTCTTCGACTTCTGTCTTCAACTTCTTCGCGGAAGGTGATTTCTCGGAATCTTCGATAGCATCGGCACTGCGTTTTATGCCGTTCTTGTTCGCTTCAGGCTCAGACTGATCGAGCTTTGCTTCCAGTAACCCAATTAAAGAAGTGTCTGGATCGGGAGATTGAGATGTAGGGGAGGTATCTGTAACAGCTTTCTTAGGCTCAGATTCTGGAAGTGCTCTGAATTCTGATTTCTTCTCAAGGACAGAGATAAAGAACCCCCCTGTGTCCTGTAAATGGGCGTAAACTCGGATGCAATTTTCGAAAGGAATTTTTGAACCTGGCGAGCCAGGCAAAGGTGCAAACATATTCTCGACCTGCAAGTATGTATTATTAGTACAGTTAATTCATATATACAACAATCATTGGGCATCATTATACGCACCAACTTCTCCTTCGCAAAATCTGTATCATTTTTTGCGTTATCATCCTCCACTTCCTTGAAACTATTCCAAATTCGTCCCATTTTGTCTATCACACTCCAGTTCTTTAACCCGGGCTTGCGTTTCAATAATGGCAACATGTGCTGAGTTGGCAACAGTGCCACCTTCTCTAAGCCTCCACACCTTTCGATAGCCGATGCAATGACGGCTTCATTCTCCACAGGATTCATACTGCATGTAGAGTAGACGACGCGACCACCAGGTTTGAGCATTTGCAAGGATCGTACCAGGATGCGGACTTGAGTCACATGAAGACCAAGAGCACTACTTGGGGTCCAATCCTGCCACAAATTTACATTTTTCCTTGTGGTTCCATCACCAGAGCATGGAACATCTGCAAGGATTCGGTCGAACTTCAAATATCGATTTAACGATGGATTTTCGGGAGTTGGAGGTAGCTTAATGGATGGGTACATGGTTGCATCGTGATTAGTGACGATCAGATTCGGCGACGACAATCTCTTCAATTGGTGAATCAACATGTGGGCCCTCTTGTAGTCTTTGTCGTTCGCGATTAGTAAACCTACGAAGATGGTTAGCTAGAGACTAACATGGGCCAAAATATAGGGATCTTGGCCGTGTTTGTCATGCTGGATAATACATTAGGATCACATGTACGTACCTGTGGCCCTTCCATCATCAGAAACATCAGCCAGAGCTGCAGAATCCCATTTTGAGCTTTCGTCCACACCGGGGCTGATTTCGCGGCCATCTTCTGTGGCATGATCACGAAGGGACTGGTGCACCCGGTATTCTTCCCCCCTATGTACCATTTCCAGTAGCTGTGCGGCTTTGCTCCCTGGGGAAGCACACAGGTCCAGCACAGTCATACCCGGCTGCAAATCCATCACCAACGGCGGGATCATGCTCACTACCTCTTGTCTACTAATGTTCCCGACACTAGTTTCAGACACGAGATATTTTTGAAACGCGGAGAAGGGAGGAAATTTCCGAACGACGTTCTTTGGTGTAGTCATCCACCAGGCGAGATTGTCGGGATACCAAGGGACTGGCTGAGGTGGCTCAACTTTAGTGCCATCGTAATGAGAGATCTTTGAGATTTCTGGAATATATCGTTCAACTAACTGCTTCTGAACTGCGAGCGCATGGCTTTAAAGATTAGCAGTTAGACTATCAAAGGTTTATGCAAATTTACCCTTTTGATCCTGCAAAACGGAAGCTGTTCGGAAGCTCTCTTTTCAGCGCGCCCCAAAAGTCGTCTTTTTCTTCTTCTGGTAACCCCAACACTTGATTGTAGTATTTTTCGAGATTCTGGTTCGATTTCGGTGTCTTATCGAAGCTGACCCTATTGTCTTCTCCTCCACGCCCTAATGTGTGGTCAGCGTTTGAACGATGACCGATGTCTTAGAGGACATCTGAAGTTCCATACCTGCCCCTCTTCCACCCCCACCACCTCTTCCGCGACCACGCCCACGTCCCTAGAAAAAATCGCGTTAGAGAGCTTTAATGATATCAATTGATCATAGCTTACTCGATTGCCACCACGACCCATGTTGAAAATATGCTTAAGGGGGAGTGCGATATGCTGTGAAAATTATTTTTAAGGTCAAGCTTGAGCTTTCTTGAGATTGAATGTGGGGCATGGAAGAAAGTTTTCCCGCGCACACACGTGATCATGTCAGACGATGTCCGCTTGCACCAGTGATGGTCATAATTGAATGATCACTTCGATCAGCAATCCTCACCAAATCTCGCCTAAAGTGATATTCAATTATGACCACCACTGGTGTTGTCAGGAATCGGCCTACTTACATCCAGAGAAGTGGATTAAGCAATCTAATTTTGAGCGCAGTCCTTAATATCGATGATCGTTTGTGATGTCGAAAGTCCTAAACCTAAAATTGAATGCCATGTCAGGTGTTCCATACCTCTCAAATTAGCTGGTGAGCGGAAACAGGATAATATGAGTGTGCTATCAAAGAAATACAACTAGAATATAGATTCTTACAATGTATTCTTCAACAATCAGACGAGAGTCCTTTGATCAGCAACAAGGACCATGATAATTTTCTTTCTTTTCTTTCCATCATTCTTTATCTAAAACTGTTATAAAGACCATAGAACAATGCCCGTTATCTTCTTAAAGATCTTCCCTCGCACCTAAGCCCATATATCCTGTTCATTAATTAAAACCCAAACAGCTGAACTAGCTATGTCCACATGTCCCACAACATGACGAATAATAGACGCAGAGTTTCTGCTCTCACATTCGGCGTAGAACTAGAATTCGCACTTGCCACACTACATATCACTGAGAAGCACTCACCTCCAGATGATCCTCATCCAAATGATCCCCGGTACGTATTTCTAGACAAGACTAATAATGAGTATCAGTCACCTCATGCCTCTCATTTGGTGCATGAAAAAGTTGCACAGGCACTAACAAATATGGGCATACCAGCACTCAAAATCCAAAATGCTACAGCAACCAAGGAGCAGCGCCAAGTATCCTGGTTGGTTAAGAATGACATTAGTATCATGGCACCGGACCGAAAATACAACTACGACTGGTATCCCATTGAGGTCGTCAGCCCCGCGTATTACTTCACAGAAGACAACATCAAGAAGGTAAAGCTAGCTGTCAATACATTGAGCTCATATTTTCGAATCAACGTCAACCGTTCTTGTGGGCTGCATATACATATCGGTAATGGCATAGACGGACTGAGCTATGGTGCGGTGAAGAAAATCTGCTGCATGCTGCTGACGTTTGATGATCAATTCTCTCAAATTCATCGTCCATACAGAGTCGCTGATGTCTTCAACGCTCCGCCAATCTCTGCAACTCCACTCTGGGAATTGGCTAAAGAGCAGTGTGCGCATATGGCTGGCGTAAAACAACAGTATTACAAGGATACTGCCTCCATTAGAAGATATGCACTAGATTTTCTACTCAAAATGGAGCGAGACCCAGAGGATGGAGACTTTCATAATCTTCTTCAAGCATTCAGCGCCAGACCCAGAGGCGCTTACAATCTTAATAACCTGGGCCGTCAGCGAACGAAGAAGACTATTGAATTCCGTCTTCATGAATCGACATTGGATGCTGAAGCCGTAGAAAAATGGCTCCGAGTATGTAATGGGCTCGTAATGTATGCTCGCGATGCGTCGCTAGAAGAGGTAAGTCAGTTCTGCCTAGACAATGTCGATAAGGGGATTGGCAATGGGCCAGAAGAATGCTCATTAGCTAAGGTCCTCGTACGATTAGGATTGAAATCTGAGGCAATCTACTACAACATGAGGCTTGACACACGACTGGATGGCGATGAAGATCTTCGAACACAAATATTAATTCATCCCGTCGACCTCAGTTTGCGGGCTCGTGGGTATTACTAAGTTGATTTACCCAAACATCGACCTAACTCGAGCACAGTATTCAATAAATAAGACCCTGAAACTCACACTTAACGTCTATCCCTGCGTGCCGGAAAAAATAAGAGGTACTTCGACTTTAAGCATCTTAAAATCTATATACACCCCAATCCCTCCTATGATGTTTTATAAGTTATGTTATATAGCCACTCCCGGACCCTAAACCCTTTTTACTAGAAATTCACGTTTACGTTGTTACTTTTATGCCTGATTTGTGATGAGACTCCTTTTATAGCGCAATAGAGTTCCTTTACTACAGTTCCACTACCAATCTTTTACTATCTCTAATATATATATAAAGGGGTGCTTATTTGAGCTCTAAGACTTTACCACTATAGGATGTCGTCTTTAGCTTAGGACTACTGTGACGTGCAAGTCCGTTGAAACGACTAACCATATTTGGGCTAGATCAAAAACGATCCCGCACGTCCCACCTTAATTTAATTCGAAAGCCTTAGGCATTCTGGCGAACGGTGGCTGGAGATATTGGTGCTCGGTGCCCCACATCCAGCTTAGTAATGACTTCTATGCATGGCACCAGGGGGTGTCAAAGTTCGTGGTCCACTCCAAAATACGACCTCGAAATATTTCCGAAGTCCATTAAAACTTACCCGTAGTTAAACATATGTCCTTCGCACTAATCGACGACTTTCTCAACCTTCATGGAATCAAAGATGCAGTTGAAACTATCCCATTTGATTACAAGCCTCTCAATACTTCAGCTTCAGAGATACGCCTCGTAAGACTCCATCCCGGCGAGTGGACTAGCAATGTGGAGGTGTCCTTATTCAACGTCTCGCTGGACACCAAACCATCCTACGAAGCGCTGTCATACACCTGGGGAAAACCGGACATTACACGACGCATCCTTGTCAATGGCAAAGAATTCCGAGTTACCGAGAATCTTGAAATCGGGCTTCGACACTTACGAGCGTTCGAGGTGACGGTTTTGTGGATCGATGCCATCTGCATTAACCAAAATGACTTAGAAGAGCGAGCTCAACAAGTTCGTCGAATGAAGACGATATACGACCAGGCAACTCAGGTTGTAGCATGGTTGGGACCGGAAGGCGATGACAGTGCAATTGCGATGCAGAGAATGCGGAAATTTAAAAATCAGCACAAATGGCACATACCAATATTGCACAACTTTATCTCATGGGATGATAGCGAGCTCATTGGAGATGTGAATCATGCTGAGAGTGTCAGAGCCTGGAAGGCTATTTCTCAGCTATTTAGACGACCATGGTTCAGTCGTGCGTGGGTAGTACAAGAAGCAAGTGGGCTTAAAAACCTCCGCATCATTTGTGGGAAAGATTCGACAGATTTTGTAGCTGCAAGTGTTACTTCCATGATCGTTCAAGATCTCATCATGCGACCTGGTAGTGAAAAAAAGGTTGGATACACCTTGTTAGAAGAAGTAAGAGCCTCAGTGAGTAACTTTCTGCTGGTTTCATCGTTCAAGGGAACTCGTTTACAGAAGAAGTCCGAGCTGGATCAGTTATTGTACCTCCTGCCAATGTTTAGACAATTTGATACGACGGATCCGAGAGATAAAATATACACTTGCCTAAGTTTCGAAAGAGATGTTCCCGACTTAGTGCCAGACTACCGGCTGTCTGTAGGCGAGGTTTACAGCGGACTTGTCAAAACATACATTCAGAGCAAGAAAGATCTCGATATCCTAGGATATTGCAGATCAACGGACTTTCTGGTTGGTGGTCTTCCATGCTGGGTACCCGATTGGCGGTCAAATAATAGACGTGAAGCATTTTCAAAATACGTTGGTGATAAGAGAGTTTACAAAGCTAGTGGAGATACTCAAGCAAAAGTAGGCAAGGACGATGATGAAAGTACTTTGACCCTGGAGGGGCTCTACATTGACACCATCGCTAGAATTGCTCCTTCCCACAAGACAGCGAAGACAGCTAAGGAGATGATTGCGCTTGACTGGAGCATCCTCGACCTTGAGGAAGCCTCTAGCCAGTCCGGACACAAATATCTTACTGGCGAATCATTGCTAGACGCATATTTAAAGACTATCGTGGCCGACTTCAGCGTTGGGTTTGACTATAGCAACCATCGGCATGAGGCTGATATGCACGAATTGGCAACTTCACAGAATGCCACATATCAAACAGTCGAAGGATTGGATAACGTAAAAAAGATGGCACATCGAGGATTTGCTATGAGTTGGAAGGTTGGTCCAAACGGGGGAGTGCAAGACGAGGAAGGCTATCGGGATTATGCTGAGGCATGGGATGGAAGGTGGGCCTTACACGCCGCAACTGATAGCAGGAGGTTCTTCCAATCTGCTAAGGGGTACATTGGGTTAGTGCCTGAAGAAGCAAGTGAAGGGGACCTAATTTGTATCCTCAATGGCGGGGCGGTACCGTATGCCTTATGGAATAACAATATTAATAAGGGGACCTACCAGTTTCTTGGAGAGTGTTACGTACATGGGCTGATGGATGGGGAGGCGATGAAAGATGTTGAGGACGGAAAGGTAGTTAGCCAGATGTTTCCTTTGATATGAAATACAAGAACCCGAAGCTTTGCTGCGGGACCTACGAATATATATATGCGCCATCCTTTTCTGGCGAAAGAGGTCGACACAAACTAGCTGCTTTAATTTCGGCCAACAGCATCCCTACATTCTCATTTTCTGCAGTAAAGGACCCATGTCTTCGGCTGCCCATCTGCTGTGATTCTCGTTCTTATCATTTCTCCGAAAAAGGAATGCCACATGCAACATGAAAAATTTTATACTTGTAAACTTTTCGAACCGACCAGCACGAAGGCGACAGACGTGACAAATAGTGGATGAGAAGATGTCACAACTTGTTGCATCATTCTCCGGACTTCGGTAAAACACCCAACAACCATTGCATGCATAAACCACTACTCAATGATGTTGGAAAGATTCAAGGAAGGAGTTTAGCTTGAATGTTATTTTTTTAAAAATCTAAGTGTATTTTAGAATAGATGGGATTTATATGTCCTGTACTGTAGTTGGTGATGCTGTATACCCCTGAGTGGCATCTTCTGTGCAGAACCTGACACGTGTGGCTGCTTGTGGAAACTTTGAGAAGAACGCCACACTTTCATGTGATATCTATAAAATGGATAATAAAATACAGCAAGCATGGTTGTAAATACAATATTAGGTAAGGGCGATAATTCCTTCTTCACTAATATGCTTGGCATTTTGTGTACCTCCTGCTTTTATTGTCCAGATAAATTCGGCAGGCAGGTTTCTTTGTGCTTTGTGTCTTCAAACCTTAGAGCTATATTTGAGCTCAATAGAAGCTTTATACTACGGCCCCAAATTCCGGGGACAGGTTAGTGTCACTCTATTAGTATTGCCTCCAATCCATGGTATTTAAATAATGCAGAGGATAGAAACAATATGGCACGCCCGAAATTGACCGAGGGAATATGAACCTACAAGAAGTGAAAAGGGAGGGAAGGCATTCTCCAATAGAAATTATCTCGGCTAGCAATCATGTCTTACAGCCAATGGAGATATTCCTCTCTGAAGGACGAAGTAGAGCGGAAGAAAGAGGCTCTGATACGGGAGAACGAAATCCTAAAGAGGAAGATCAATTATCTGTAAGTCACGATTGACGACTAGGAAGCGGATCCACCACCAGTCGCCCTAAGCTCTGGTATCAAGGACTCTCTGTCAACAATCCGCAAACACACATAAAGGGCGAGCGATTCTAATTCTGAAAACAGAACAACCAAGCATATTAAAAAAGCTTCGGAAAACTGTATAACACTTCGAAGTCAAAGGTAGGAAAACCGGACACTCAAGCGGTAAATAGCGAAGCCAACGCCCAGAGATAGCAGCGGCAATCTTCCCTGAGATGTATTATGTAGCAGGGATATTTGTTGTGATCTTGCTGCCTAGCTACCTATTCAAAAACTGAGGGCGACGAGAACTGTAGCAAAGGGTTTTAGAGATTGGCTGTTTGGTAAGGAATACGTTTTATATTGGAACTAAATGCCGATCTTTAAATTAGGGCTCTGTGATCGAGGTTGACGATAGCATAAGATCCCATGGATGCCCCCTCCCCAACCCTGGTTGCGAAATTCACCAACAGCTGCCAGTAACATCTTTCCTCGGCCAATGTACGCAACAACATCGCAGATAAAATTCAATGCAATATATTTCCATCGTTCACCTTCTGCCGTTCCTTCCCTAGCCTTCAAACTAGTCTACGACGGAGGGCTTTTTTCTTGCAGCAGAATACTATGCTTCTGCTTCAGGCAGCGAGCCATCTAACGCGCTATGCGCGGTCCGCAAAGCCTCTCTGTATTCCTCCCTAGCCTCATCAGCTTGTGCTTGAAGCTTCTCAAACTTTCGCTTCTTAGCGTTGACATCCTTCATGAAGGGATTCGGTTTATTTGATGCTCTCTGCTTCCTTGCAGTTGCAGATTGCAAACTGCCAGCCAATTTTCCTGGCGTCTGCTTAGCTGGCTCCCTTGCTTTCTTGACATTTGCTGTGGTAGGCTTTGAAGTCTTTCGCCCTCTCTTTATCGGCGTCGGACACTCTTCAACCTCATGTTCCTCGACTTGAGATTCCTCATTGTCATTCCGGAGAATTGGCCATGGCCCATCAGATAGTTTTGGAAAAGGCACAATATTGGAGAATAATTTCTCCTGAGGAGCGCTTCTTTGCAGAGTCTGGACCAGAGAACAAACAAGAGTGGTCCAGTCTGGACTGATTGGTATTTCTTGGCCATCGACGTCTGTGAAAGTCCTTTTATCTAAGGTGCAGGTTATCTTGTAGGGCTGTTCGGTTCCCTGAATCTTGAGCGATACAATGGCAGAATAGATAATTGAGACTTCATGCTGGAGACTAGAGAGTCAGCATTTGTTTCTATTCCCAGCAATGCAATATTATTCATAAACAAACTTACATAGAACAGAACTTTTGTAAACCAGTATTCAGTAGTGGAAATGTCCTGCAGGACCAAAGAGTATGTATGATAAGATCAGCCGAATTTTGTTTGCGTGCATCGGGGATATGGATTCGGTCAGTAAATACTTGATGTAGAGAATCCTCATGATCCGCGAAGAGCTATGAAAACCATGTTAACCTTATTTAGGATTTGGGTGATTGGAAATTGTCACCTCTTCCTTATCCGTTAGTATTTCCCCCGGTAACTTATTTAAGATGTAATCATTGACAGCGTGTGGAATGCAGATATCCAAGGTATTTTGCAAGTCTTCGTCGCCGTCAAGCGGCGGATCTAATAATAAATCAGTATTTGGCTCTCTTAAACATATCCTAAATGCGCGCATCTTAGACTTCTGACAAACACTCACTACTTTGACATGCAGCCTTGCTAATCGCCTGAAAAACTGGCTCTTCGGGCTGTGATTCATCATTGCTTTCATATTCTCCAAATAAGTCGGCATCAGCCTTGTTCTCTCCGTGCAGTCTAGCAAAATGAATTTCTTGCACGGTCTGCCCAGGAAACTCCAAGCCGTGTATGGATAGTGGATCTAACGGGAGCGAAGAACTCGCCTCCCAAGTGTGAGGTGAGCCTGAATTGGATGAGAGCTCCATGATTTCGGATATAGCAGGTTTGTTTCGAGGGCCGAAGGTTATGGTGGTTGACAGGATAGATTGCAGGCCGTTTGACACCTTATAATCTACAACCTTACAACCACTCTCTCATCTGATAAGGGCCTACTTCTTTGCTAAGTCGTTACCAATCCAGATTAATTACATCTGGGGTTTGCATAATTCACTAATTTTGTTTCAATATCTGCGCGTTCTGTTCGAAAAATTATTCAAAGTGAAACGCTGCTGGAAAGGATGAATACCTTGACAAGCTCAATACTCGAGGTACTTAGTCTCCATATCGCTGTCGGCTTTAGCCACAGCTGTAGCATAAGTTCAAAATTCAAGTAACGAGAAGCGGCTAAAAGCGTCCCTGGTCTCTTTCGCGTATCGCCTAAGTATAGCATGAACAGCCCAAGCCTTTAAAGCCAACAGCTTGCTCTCGTCGCTCTGCAGACCTTTCAACATAAGTGGCAAAACCCTAGATCAAAGGATTGTTTATAGTTTGCTAGTTTCTTTGTATATGGGTATAATGGATTCGATTGAGAGTTGCAAAAATAGAAACTGGCTACCGCCTGACTGAATATGTCAAGCGAATCCATAAGATTGATCTATAGTTGAAGCTTTAGACTGTGAATGCGGGAGTAGTATGCATTTTAGACGAGTAAGAGCTGTGTTGAATTCCCTACTAGATATTCGGCTATTATGTGCATTATGTGATGTGGGGATATGCCAAACCAGGTGCCTTCCTTTCATAGAACACACCCGCTTGGCATGCTTCATAAAAGTACGTACAACTCTTCAAGAGCCTCCGGCGAACATCCCGTACAACATTCTAGAGACTTATCGGTTCCAAACTATCGGACAATTCTGCTAAGTCTCATTAGTGGGAGAAGTAGTAATGTTTTCAGGTCTAGGGGACTATAAAGCAGAATGGCTACGAAGAGGAAAGCTGAATTAATTCAACCAAATGATTTAACATCTTTGACACATTCTCAGCAGCTATCATTGGATAGTTAGAGCCAACGAAGCCAAGGACAGGAGTCTTGACGAGGAAAATGTGTTTGGGAAACTATGTATGCATCGAAGCGTCTGATAAGTTAAATCTGCAGCTAATAGGAAGAATGATACGCCATTCTCAGCAGCACTACACCGGCGCTTTTTCTCATCAACTAATGGCGAATTCAAGGTATTAGTAGTGTCTCGGCTCTTAATGACGCCAGCTTCCGGAACCTTACTGCCACGGTCGCACAAGAACTCCACTCGTCGAGAAAATATCTGCAAAGAGCGGCTCGCATCTCGTTGAAATAACTACTATAGCTCAATTCCGTGATGAATTAACGCACTGTACTATTTAGAATCACATGAATTAACTCATCTTATATAGTCATGCTCTAATTAACTGACTCCAAGTTCGACCTCCGTGGGAATTACGAGACTCAAAACTAGATTGCAAACTATTAATTAATCAATAAAAGGCCAAGGTGCTGACAGTGACGATTTTTAATCTTTAAGATCAATTATTATGGGGTAAGAAAGCAAGCTGATGGAAAAAATGTTGGCGCATAGGTGCAAAGCAAAGAGATAGTAAAAAAGTTAGTGGCGTGCTATGCAACGACACAAAATCTATCATTTCCGCCGCAGGAATACTGAAGAATGGGTGGAAAGAATGCTGAATATATACATTATTGGATGGTATGCAAGGCGTATGAACAGCTTCCGTAATGAAGTATGAGGCTTTGTTTGTACAACGGCTTGTAATCCCGAGGCAAAACTGAGCACTGTTGCTTCCCATCACATTACTATCCATGCCAACATTCTAGACCCATCCTGCTGGACCATAAGCCTTATGCGGACCTCTGCCGTTTCAGGAACTCGTTTGCGAAGGCGCAACCCTCGCAGTCGATTCCCTCCGCGCCTTCTCTCTCCAAACTGTATTAATTCTGCGATTGTAGAGAGCCGCAACTTTGGCATGAATTGGATATCCTGGATACAGTAAAGTCTGATAGTATCTGGCAATGGTCGGGCATTGAAAACCTCATACTGCCTCCTTTCTCTGGCGCAATCAGCTTGAGTCCCGCAGTCTTTATATCGCTCCATACTTACTTTCTTCTCCTGGGAGCTCACTAATCCAGACAATATCGATTCTGCCCGAACGGGGGGAGGGGCGATTTCCATGAACTGGAGGTCTTGGATGCCGGCGAGCTTAATCTGGAAATGCACGCATAGCGCATCAGAGCCGTTGCGTACGTCGAAGAATGCATTAGATATTATGGCAGACTCAAGAACGCTTTTGGTGTGAAGCCACTGGGACTAAGTGTCAAGAGCGTGGATGTCGGTAAGACGAGTATTATTGTAGGAAGAACCAGGAGCTGAAGAATCGAGATTGAGCCATGGCGAGAGAGATTAGTGCCTTCTAAATCAAAATACAATGATAGTGGGTTACTTGGAAGGTTGACTAGAGAATCAGCGAGCTCTGCTATTCCAACAGGCGTAGGTATCAGGCCATGTCCAAGAGGTGCCAGGGCTGTGTTTTGAAAAGGCGTTGAAGGATGCTGGGCCTCCAAGTCGCTGGTTTTGTCTAGTGACGCCATGGAAGTGAGAATGATTGAATGGGCTAATGAATAATTTCCAGGTAGGTAGAGATTATTGCGGGGTAGTTGAAGGGCAGCTTAAAGTTCCGGTAGCTTAAAACCTTGAAATTTGTCAGAAGAGGAGTTCTGTATATATGTGATAGTGTTGTTCTCCTACTGCCAAGCTTTCATTATCTAGAAGTATCTCGCCCACGGTGTCAAAGAAGTTACATGCTATCTCTTCGACGCCGGTTATTCGAGAAACGCCATGATGAGAATGGTGTGGTTCAAGAATAGCTGCATGAATTATGCACGGGCTTCATTTTTGGACTGTCTAACTTAGTTAGCAGGAGGCTAACGGTAACTTCAACGATCCTTGTCTCCGTTATTCTCTTGACTTCGAGACTTTTCCAACCTCAGATTCCTCTCCTCCAATCGCCTGGTTCTGACTCTCTGCAGTGACCGCGGCAGCTCATCTTCTTCTGTCTGTTTCTCTTCCCAGCTGTTCTGCTTCTTCAATTTCTCGCTCGTTCTTCTTGTAAGCGTAGTTCTCCTCTTGTGGAGTCCTGCTGTCTTCGGGGTTTTGTCATCCGGCCCTGCAATCACATCCCTAGACTCATCTTCCGAGTCAAGTATGTCTGATTGCTGAGCTTGGGTCTTGTATCTGGCTCCACGTTCAATGCGTCCAATGTACTCTCGATATGTTGGCCTTGTAAACATACCACTCCTAAATTCGTTCGCACCGACTAACAGCTTCACAAGATCGATCAGCTCTTCCAGATACTCGATGACTTCAATTTGCCCTGCTGAAGCTGCATTCCAAGATAAAAACTTCTGTCGCAGGACACGCTTAACCATCATTGATTCAAGTTCACTTCTGCCATGCTCGCTTGATCTCTCGAGATCGGAAGGCGCTTTCGAAAGGACTACTTCTCGAACACGATTGACCATTCGCAAATGAGCGAGTCGGGCTGAAGGCAAAAACTGAGGGAGAGGTAATTTCGTAGTAAGTGCTTCGTGGACAGCAAATAGAATCAGGGTGATAGAGCCGGCAACGTTTCTTCGGTAAGGATATACATCAGCATTTAGTTCTTCCAGTACGCCAGACCCGTATTCGTAGCGTAAATGAACCATATTGTCCATCCGATCAACAATGGCATAAAGCACATATATGATTTCGGTGTATATTGGCGCCAATCCTTTGAAAGAGCCTTTGAGGCGAGGTTCTTTGGTGCAAAATGGAAGAAAGGTTTCCGCAGCGGCTAGTGCAGCTCCCGCTTTCCCTTTCGCCCGGGCGAATCGGTTAGAAACGACCTTTGAGTGAACATTGACATTCACCTCCGATTCGACTCCGTGAGCCAAACAACCCTCCATTTCACTTATCTGACCTATGGAAGCAGCAAGAGACTCAACAAGCCGATCTCGTGCCTTAACTGGAAGCAATACAAGCTCTACCACCAAAGCGGAGATTGCACCTATCAGGAATGCAATCAATCGTCTTAGGAAGATGGTTGTGGGATCCCCAGAAAGGGTCTGATCAGTTATAGCAAGTGCTACGACACACATAGAGATTATAGAAACCATGCCAGCTTTGACGTACTTTGATCCTAGCTGGACATACGCTGAAGGAATAATGCCAATGATTAGTATTAGCACAACGCCGACCCGATTACCTTGAGCAATCTCAAAGGCAGCGTATCCCCAAACACAACCGATCGTAGTCCCAGCTGCTCGTATAATGAAAGTCATGACTGATGTCCCAATTGATACTTCAATAACAAAAATTAGTTGTAATGCCGCCCATACGCCTCGTTGTAAAGAAAACCACGTATTCCAGTCCTTCAGCAATGCTGGCCAAGACACTAAGAAGACGGCAACTGTAAGCTTGATCGCATATGATAGATCTTCGCTACCAATCATGTATTCCAGTATATCTGCTAAAAAATTCCTTAAACGCAATGTGACCGATTCTGAGGCTCCACGGTGTTTGCTTTCGGCAAGTTGTTGAGCCTGCTTGGTAGCCTCTGAGTGACCATTGTTGCTTGGGGATAGTGAGTCTGGTTTGGGGTTCTCATGCTCAAGAAGTACCTTCCTGCCAGAAGACGATCTGTCGTCTGGAGCATCACCATCTTTGGCTCCCGTACGGGCATCCTTCCTTCCACTTTCAGGCAATGCAAGCATATCTTCTTCGCCACCGGAAGTGAGCCATTTCCGCCATTTTATTCTTGGTGCGTATAGCCTTTTGCGATTATGTCGTTCCAGACGCTTCTCGACCAATTCTCTGGACTGCTTCAACATCTCAAGAGTATGCAGCGCGGCTTGACGAAAGTTCAACAAGAAAGACGATATCAGAAATGTCTCCATACGTGGCATAACATCCAGATCAGGATTCTCAAGGTGGTTAATTGCTGATGCCTTTTCTAGCGCGACGGCCGAGTCCTTGTCAAATAGGACCAAAGCATCATTCAAGATATCAACACGTATATCAATCTCCTGTAGCTCAATACCACTAGGAGGCTTGGCACCGGAAGGTAGCTTGGGCACATCATAACAGTAAGCCTAAAAATCAATCAGCAAGCAATAATAACGAGCACCAATGGAACATCACAATAAATTAAACTTACCAACGACGAAGTCACGGCGTCGACACTCCTATCAATAACTTCCTGTAGATCCTCCATCGGCTTAGCTATGTGATTAAGAAGATGCCTTAGCAAATCGGCATCAGCAGATTCAATTTCCTTCCTTGGTTTAACAAGGTCAAGATCATTCATGTTAGCCTTTTCCTGAAAATCAATCTTTTGTTTATTCTTCTTCTGGCGTCTTTCTGGTTTTTTTTTCTTACTTGGACGTCCGATGTCACTACGGTGATCACTACTTGCTGCAGATGTCGGCCTTGAAGTAGCATCTGTAGGACTGGATCGTGAAGCCTCAGTAATGGGCTCTTCCGGATGTTCAAGTTTCTTGCAATTGACCTTGTCGTTTAAATCTCCCATTAAAGCGTATTTGCTTTCGCAGGCACCTTTTAACCAAACCCACCAAATTAGCTCGCGAATCTGGATGAAGAGGTAGTGCATCATGAGAACCTTTCGTTTTAAGAACGAAACGCGAGGATAAGTCATTTGAAGAATCATCGAGATAATATCCAACACGCTTCATGGACTTCACGTACCAATAAGAGAAACTACGTTCGCAACCAGAACCGTCATATTGGTAACGCTAATATGTTTTAAATCTCTCGGTGGTAGAGCAGCCCAGGCCAATTCAAAGTTGCACTCTTGTTGTGCTGCCTTGCAACTGGCCAGTTTCGCACGTAGCTTTGCCTTGGCCGCAGTAAGGCTTTTGAGTTGGACTGTCTTTGGAGCAGTATTTTGGCTTGAAATTCCAACAGTTAGCAAACACCTGACTATCCAATGAGAAGCTCCGCGTCATATTAAAGGAGCGCAAAGAATCTCTCTAGCCCTGGCTGTACTTACCTTTGGTTCTTGTCCGATGGCTTATGGAACAGATTCAGAAAGCAGTGACGAACGGATTGAGTATTATCAGTATGGGATTTCTCTGCCAAAGTTGTCTTCTGCTTACTGAGCAGCTTCTCTGGCGCTTCTGGCTTTTCAGATCCATCGTCAGTCTCCATCTTCCGACTAATAGCAACGAAATACTCCCCAGCATCCCGCAGGACACCAATTGTCTCTCCCAGAGTCTCAATAGTCCTGATACCAAGGAAACTGCTCGAAAACTCAGGTAATACTAAAGTATTAACAAGAAGGAGAAGAACCACGGCGCTCAATATCGGGTATAGAAACTGCGTTGCCAGAGAGCTTGAGACTGCGATCGCTGGGCTCAGAAAAGCGACCACGTTGACAATGACAAGAATTAAGACGAAAATAAACAATCTAGGCGTATGGCTTCTCAGAAACCCATGGAGCAGCAACGCCAATGCAAGGAAAACACCTTTGATCGTATATGCAGCTGGGGCATTACTTTCATACACCAGGCTCGAAAGATAGACCCCTAAGAGCGCCCATCCACAGCCAAGAAGCGTTCCGGCGACGACGAGAACCAATGCTTCCGCCATCATACCGAATCTTCGGCCTGGGTGCCCGAAGACGGTAACCATAGGGGCAAGATATGCTGCTTTTCCATACACGCGGACCACTGCAGGGATTATAGTGATCGTGATAGCCAGCGAGGTCGCAATGGTGTTTTTGAGCATCCGCTGCCAGAGGTTGTCTGTCACGAGATTCTCCCATATTGCCTTTGCGCGCATCTCGAGCCATCTTCCTAGTTCCTTGGTTTTCTCCTTTGGTTTTTCCATCATACAATCATATACTTCCATATATACATAGGTACTTCAGCTTGTTGATAATCTTGTTCCTAGTCGTCGTATACTTGAGAAATGGGGTGTCATTTTCATATTCAGGATAAATCTCTAAATCAATGAGTGAGGAAATGCACGGTTAACTATTACGGGCATCATATTGAAGAAAATGAAAGATTTACAAGAAATTAGAAGGTTTTGACCAAGAAAAAGTTACATGTGAGGTTCGAAGCTTTTATGGGGGCTGTGATATAGACACGCCTACTGATTGTCATTCAGGCACCTCTTCCGTCACCACACCCCACCATCCACATTCCTACCTAGACACCTTGTAGGCTGCTGTTTATGAATGATCGAGCTCGACGAACGCATACACAATACTTAGACCAACGCCAACTCCCGGGGGAGCTGTAGATGCAATCACAATGGTGCCACCAACTCCTCTCTTGGTGAGTTTCTGGCATCCTTTCCAGCAGAAGTAGTACTGATAACCCCACCAGACGAAGCTCAAGGTCCAGCTCAAACTGTCCATCGCGCGGCTGCGCATGGTACAGCAAAAAGACGAAGCAGTACGTACTCCACGTATCCCAGCACACATGCTCCTCTGTCTCCCACTTTCTCGAACTGCCTGCACAAGCGCACGAATTTAACCAACATAGGTCTCCAAACAACAACGCCGCGCAATGTCCACCCTCCTCGAAGCCGGCAAAATCGAGTCCGCGCGAATCCGTGTTGAAAACATAATCCGCTCCGATATCCTCACCGAATTGCACGAGATCCTCGAACTCTACTGCGAACTCCTTCTAGCCCGCACGGGGCTCATGGAAGGACCTGTCTGCGACCCAGGGCTCGAAGAGGCCGTCAAATCAATTATCTACGCCGCGCCACGGACGGAGATAAAGGAGTTGCAGAACGTCAGACAGCTGTTAGTAGAGAAGTATGGGAAGGAGTTTACGGTTAACATTATGGAGGGTCCGAAAGGGCAGGTGAGCGAGAAGGTATTGAGGAAGCTGGAGGTTAGGCCGCCGGGACAGGAATTGGTGGAGGGCTATTTGGAGGAGATCGCGCGGACTTACGGAGTGGAATATCCAAGCAAACCCTCGGATCCGGGTGCGCCGCCGGATTATCTGGATGATGATGACGAGCCTTCCAGTGGTGGACAGGCACAGAAGAATCTTGAAGAGCCAATATTAGCGGATGCGGGGAACAAAGGGGCAAAAGAAGACCAGCTAAGCAGGGCGACACCGCCTAGGAATTTCGGTCCCGCGAGCCCATTAAGGGTAAATCCTCCGAGTCCGAGCACGGATAATCCACACCCGCGGGTGAAGGTTGGAACCTTGGACTTGAAGCCTAGCAAGAAGATGGAGACGGCGAACAAGGGAGGGACTGAGAGTAAAGGCCCGGTTGGGGGAACGATACCAGATGTAGATGAGTTGGCTAAAAGATTCGCGGCGTTGAAGAAGTGAGAGCATTGTTATAGTAGCATGGGGGTTATACAACCCGTTACAAGAATACTAGCGTCGAGTTTGGCATCAGAAGGTTCATAATGACAATACATGCATGCTCAACGCAGGTTGTTTCCATTATTTAGAGTCTCGCATGCGTTTATCTAAGGTCACAGCACATTTGACACTCTTGCTACAAGTTCCTTTCAAGGAAGTCGTAAGAAAAGAGTCCATCAACCTTTGACACCCCATGTCTCACCAAAACAAAGAACGAGGTTCTAAAAACATCGCTTTAAATTCGTAGCACTCATAGTAAGCACGTGTGACCTATTTAATGCAGTATAGGACTTAAGCCTCGCTTGCAAGAACCCCTGGTATGCCCCAACGCCCGCGCTTGCTCGTCCGCCTTTCGTATAATACAAAGTTGGTAATCCGCAAAAAGAAAACCATGTTCATGTGCCATTTATCTCCGCTGATGCTCGCGCCAAATGCAAATGTTCCACCGTAAAGACAGTTCGCGTATGTTGAGAACCCTGATATGCATCTCTCCATGTGAACAATTGTGGTATGATCTCAACCCTCAAACAACGCTGCTATGCATTCCCTCCTTAAGATATAGAACATCCCACCGCAGAAAAAAAAATCCCCAGAATATATACCATCCCCAACCATACATACAGAAATGCAATCGTCTCCGAGAGTTTCCGGATCATTGCGTCAGTTTATACTGATGCTTCCAGGTTCGAGATGACGAATCTAGCAACAGACCGTGCAGTGAGATACTCAAGACTGCTTCTTACGCGGTGGTCCAGAAGCGCGATCCTTCATCTTCTCCTTGACAATTGCATACTCCTTGACCGACTCACTATGCTTCTCCTGTGCCGTAGACAAATGCATGTAGACAGCCTTATCAATCCGCAGTCCTTGTCTATAGTCCTCTAATCCTTCATCTGACCAACGGGCAGCACCCAAACCATCGTTCTGATTCTTTCGAGCAAGCATATGCAGAACAAATTGTGTGTTGAAGTGGTCCCAGCTGGTCATGTATTGACCAAATGTTTGGACATATTCCTGATACGCTTCAACAGTAGGACGGCCAGAAATATCAGCTGGTGGCGGAGCTTTAGGTGCAATTGGAGCTGTTGGCAAATGACTTGAAATGAGATCCTTAACGCTCAAGTCTGAAAAATTGACCTTCAATTCTTCATCAACAGGAGACTCGCTGTGAGATGCAGCACGTTTCGTTGGCGAGGTCTTTAGCCCTTGCGGTACGGACTGAACGGGTGGCGTTGTGCTCTTGACTGGAGGCGTGTCGACATCCATGGCATCGGGACTTGGCGGCAAAGGACTTGTGTAAGAGTTTGCAGGCTTTTTCCGACCAGTAAACACAGGTTTGTCATTTTCACTGTCGCTGTCGTCACTAATGACAATAGCTGCTGTGCCCATTGTTGGCTTTGGAATAGAGCCTCTAGTAGTCTTGCGCACTGGACGCTGAGGAACCTTGGTCGAGGAGGGCGGAACAGGCATGAAGGTCTGCTCCTTGAAGGTGCCTGCCCACTCCTCCGGTGAGAACTTAGCACTTTTTGGAGAATCAGCCGAAGCCTGCGAATCGACTGTAGGTTGTTGCATATAATGAGGGTCCATAGGGCGAGCTTTCGTGGGCGATCGTCCTCTAGAGCGACTTCCTGACTGTGTGCGACTACGGCCATAATGAGACATATTTGGTGCCTTCTTCTCTGGCCGGAAGTACTCATTTCCCTCAAACTTCCCGTTCCACTCGTCCGGGCTGAAGGTGGTGTTGATATTTTCTGTACTATTACGGGCGAAAGATTTTTGATGAAACGTAGTTTCATCAACGGGAATCGAAAAGCTATAAGAATCATCAACTTGGTTAGCATGATATCGACTTTGATTTGCTGAAACTGAAGGAGGAGACGCATCAACAAGATTGTCACACGGCGTAAAATTTGAAGCTTTATGCTTTTTAGCGGGGCTACCACCAAAAGCAGAGTCTTGGAACGAATTTCGGGAGCGCGGTTTCTCACGCTTCGTGGTCGGAGAATCTGGCAAGATGTGGGCGGCACTATTTTTTGAAACAAAACTACCCCTGCCAATTTTGTTGTTGATGAGATTATCAACAACAGAGAACGTATGCTCTTCCATTGGGAAAAGATTGGTGGCAGAGGCTCCACTAGGAGGTGTCGGACGAACGTTACCGTTTTTGCCAATGAAATCAAAAATTGAGCGATGTTTCTCTTCCCAAGACGATAAACGCGCGGTTCCTAATCGGAAGCGGGGGGCTGAGGACTGGTTAGGCAGATCACCGGACGAGATGGCTTCCGATACTGTCGGAAGCTTGAGTCTGATTCCAACCCCTAATGCTCTGTTCGATGGCTGAGATCTAGGCAGACGAGGGGACTGCCCTGTGCGTCGATTTGGAGGTGAGTCAGAAGAATCAAGAAAACTTGACTTCGCATACATTGAGGGTTGGCCATTCGGTGATGTAGCAGTTGGTTGATCGGCGTTGGCAGTGGGTCCTGAAGGGTTAAAAGGAGTTAGTGGTACTCCTCCATCTTCATTCTCATTGAGCAGGGATCTGGCTCTCGAGTGCTTACTGGTGGAACCATTTGGCACATGCTGGGCCTCTGACGGCGACGATGAGGATGATGGGTCTGGTGCCTGGGATGAGGTCTTATTGGCTCTGGGCTTTGCATACGGGCGTCCATTGATCCCCTTGCCTTTGGGTCTGGCTTTGATCTCAGGTCCATCATCGGAGCTAGAGGAAGTGTTATAGTTTGCCAGAGGACTTGTGTAAGCTGGTTTGCTCGCAGTTCGTTGTGAGCCGTAGGACTGGGGGCGGTGCGCAGAGTGTAAGCTAGATTCTGAGCCGGCTCTCGGGATATTCTGGGAGCCTCCGCTCTTCTCTGGGCGAAATTGGGCTTCTCGAGTGCTCTTAGATCTATTAATATTAGTAGTGTCATAAGGATTGAGCTTCGCTCCTCGTCCTCCATTTTCAAATGGGTCAAACTTCTCTCCGCCATGAGTTGAATAAGGAGTACTTTGCCGAGTATCGAACCGGACATCAGGCTTGTCCCTGAATTGTTCCAGAGGGTCTTCAGAAATATGAGTTCTTGGGATTTCAGTCCTCAAAGGAGGTGCTGGCCGAGCCTGAGCCTGTGCCGGTCTTGGTGGTGGTGGCGGGGGATTGGCGGACTTGCGTGCAGAGAAATAGTTCGTTTTAGGAGCAGCAGACTCATCACCACCAGGAGTGTTTGGCATGAAACCACCCTTTCGATTCGATGCGCCAGAGCTATGGGCGCGTTGATGTGATTGTGAACTAGGATTCTGTGGTGAACTGGGATAATCCCATCCGTTTTGATTTCGTGGTGGAGGGGGGGGATAGTTGTTCTCTTTCCTATTTGAAGCCTTTGGTGCAGCACCTGAGGATCTCGAACCAGCGCGCATATTCTCCCACGCCTCATAGTCTCTTTTTCTAGCCTCTGGCCCTTCCTGTGCTGCTTGGTATGCGGACTGTTTAGGGGTTTCGAAGTTTTGATAACGCCGTGCACCTGCGGATGGGGGAGGAGCCTTATTTGCGCGGGCAGCAGTTGGGGCTTTTGGTGGTGCTGGATATTGCGAGCTAACATTCGACCAAGGGTTACCTCGTCGGTTCCCCCCCATTTGGAACCCTCCACCAATTGGTCGTCGCTGAGCATCGTATCTCGCTCTCTCATTTGCATCACCAAGGATTTCATGCGCCTGTTGTATCTTTTGGAACTGAGCTGTAACTTCAGTCTCCCGGCCTGGGTTTCGATCAGGGTGGTATGCAAGAGCTACATTTAATTAGAGATGCAGAAGCTTGTGAGTACCCAGGTGCCATACCTAGCTTCTTGAATTGCTTTTTGATCTCAGTAATGTCGGCAGTAGGAGCTACCTGCAGGTCTGCATAGTAGTCCTGGGTAAAATCTACCTTCACCATGATGCCAGTCTTGACTCCTTGAGGTGGACAGGGAGACTTGGAGATGTATTCATGTAAGTTGATGTATATGAGTAAAAAAAAATTGCATAACCTGCGACAGGTTCAACAGAGATCTTAGCCTAAGTCTGAGCATCCGTGTGAGCGTGTCTTGCGTTGTGAGGTTCGAGCTGGGAGATTGTTGCCTGAGTGAGTTGATAACAGATGTGATGACCGTAAGTCCCAGTTCAGATGTGGCGTCGCCGAGAAGACCCGCTCACTTCCAATGGTACAGCAGTGAGTCGTGAACTGGGCGTGGCTGTTCGCAGGTGAGTCGCTGGGCGAGCAAAATGATAGCCTTTGAGCAACCCAGCAGCCAATACGCAAGGAACAAGAAAAAGGTACAAGCACGGAGTTTAAAACTAACTGAAGCACAAACAAAGAATTGTTCTGAACGTCAACCAACTCTTAGGCGTAGTTAGACGAAAGGAAGAGCAAATCTGAGGTTGAAGGTCGAACGTGTTTATGGAATCAAGAAACTCGCAGTAGTCGGTGTTGTTTGATCCTGGAGCTAGGCGGCCGCCCGAAGCGAACCCCTGTTGCGGAAGAAGGTTCTTGCGTAGCCGAAGATGATTATGATATATCATAACAGCCCCTTCCGTGGCCGAAAAAACCAAGTTTTAAGTTAATGGATGATTGACGAGCGTTCTTCTCCTCAGTGTATTGCAAGGCTGCCGGGTTCTCTAGCAAGATTTTCCAATTTCACGAGGGTGTGGTTGTGCTTGGTGCCCACGCTATTTGGGAGTTCTCAGCTACGCCTCAAAGACCCCACTATTTGTTGTTTGTGGGGAGGAGTTAATGAGCCACATCTGACGAAAGACAGCGGGCGACATAAACTGATCCTAGATTAGGTTGAACCCTTCATGTACTGGCAAACTATACTTTGGTCATGCTTTTGGCCAACTATGTACGCTTTACATATTTTTCAAGTCAGAAGTAGAAATAGTGAGCTTCTCAAAACTCTTGTTTATCTCTTTCCTCTTTCGGGCCATTTGTCAATATCCAAAGGCTTGGCTATTTCCTCCTTCAATACTTTCCAATTGTACAATTAAGACCTTGTGTAGTTTCAATTCGTCCTCTGAGCACAAACACAACTGTGCTGTGTTACAATCCGGAAGGGGTGGGTAAAATGGCTAGGCGTTCACTTTGATGTGATTTCATGTCAATACAGCTGAGGATCTCATCTATAACTCCAGACATTGCTTGTAGAGATCCTAATACCTTCAAGATGGTATTGTCTTTCTTGGCTTTTCTGCTAAGAATCTATGCCTCTGGTCATATAGCTAGCATTTAATAAATATCCCTCATTAAACATAACTCCATTGGCCACGTATTCTGTTCAAGAATGCCTTCATAGCACCTCATAAGGATGATCCAACCAAACCGCCAAATTTAGGCAACATACAGAATGTCCTTCAATAATCATACCATCGAGTCATAAGTCCATCCTCCCTGTCTTCGCACCCGATCTCTCGCCTCCAAATCGCGTCTGACCTCATCCTCAGTCAAGCGATCTTGTCCACTCCAGTTGGCACTAGATGTCCGCTGTCGGAATTTGTGGAACCTATCTTTGCTTTTACTGAAAACTTCCTCCATGTTCAACGGCCCAGGTTGCCCAAACACAAGCGATGGGTCAATTTCTTCTTGTCGAGCAAGCTGTTTCCGAAGGTCAGGAGAATTCGTCCAAGCCTGGGTTGGAAATTGCGGCTCATCGTCGTCATCTTCATCCTCGGAATCAGTATTGATCTCTGGAAGTTCAATGTTCTCGCCATTCTGGTACCGAGGTGAAGACTTCGCTGTTGACTTGGAAGATTTGCCTCCATGTTGAGCATTGATTGGACGAGCAGGAGTCTTATGTTGAGGATTACCATAATTCGAGCTCGAGGCGAATGGAATCGGCGCCTTGGATACCTGAGCCATATCAAGCGGATGGGCGGGCTTAGACTGGTTCATATTATGCTGCTGTATGAGAGTAGCTCTTTGTAGGCTTCCAGCAGGAGGTGCATTCGCGTAACCAGTTGAAAATATAGACTTAGGCTGCAATTCCTACAGAGGATTAGTTTACGTTTCACAGATAGAAAGATAGCATACCTTTGCGCGACTGCTAGATTGGCGAATTGGGGGAGCTGTCATCTTTGGTCGAGGCTCTGTCAAATCCTCATCATCGTCGAAGTTATCACTGGTCTTGCGTCGTTTCGATTGGTTGTCATTGTGCTGGTACGACGGCAAATTCCGGGGAATTATCGGCCGTGAGTGGTGATCGTCCCCATTGTCCTGAGGAAGAGGACGCTTCGGAGGGGCCTTCGCTGCATTTTGCAAAACTGGTCTTGTACCATCATCTTGAGGACGCTGTACAGGTGCGCCACCATTCAAGTGCGGCCCTTTGGACTGGCCAAATTCACCACGTGGAATAGATGGTAATGGCTTATCAAGATCTCCACTAGGTTGAGGACGAAGAGCAGGAGGTGGCGCGCCGGTCTGCTTTGCCTTCTCCATTTCCAGCCTCCTCTTCTCTATAGCCTGGCGTGAAGCGCTTTTCTTGGCATCAGCGGCTTGAGCCGCTTGTTCCTTGTCGCGCTGAATGGCTCGCTGACGCTCCAGCTCTTGTCGGCGTTGTTGCTCCTCCTTGCGGCGCTCTTCTTCTTTGATAGCTGCACGCTGTCTCTCGACTTCCTCCTTAGCTTCTTTCTTACGCTTAGCAGCAAGCTCATCCTATAATTATCAGCTCTTACTTGTCGACATAACAATGTTCACATACCTGTTCCTTCTTTCTCGCAGCTGCCTCCAGTGCCTTGGTCGCGGCTGACTTGAAGTTATTTCCTTTTGAAGCTGTGCTAGCCATTGAGCTAGTGCTTGCTTTCTTCCGCAAGCCTGCCTGTGACGCCCCCGGTTGGGCAGCTGGACCCAGAGATTCCTGCAAAGTAGCAGCCAATGTGGAATTTGACGGGTGATAAGGCTGTCCTATGTGCCCACGCTGAGATCCAGTATCAACCCTAATCACAGTCGGGGGCTTCTGTTTTCCTGCTGCTTCTTTGGTAGGCTTAAGTGGCCTCTTTGCAACGGGCCTACCAATTTGAGATTTTGGGCGAGGCACCGTTGGTGGCGGCGGCATAGACTGAGCATCTGTCATCTCCATATCTTTTCCTGACTTGTCTTCTACGCTCGCCACTGCAGCAGCAATACCTTCAGCTTCTAATTGGGCCTTAGTTTTCCGAGGGCTGCTTCTAGTCGCACGCGGTATATCAACTTGGCTAGCCTTCGCTAGTATCTCTTGTTCCTTCCGCTCATTAACTTGCTTCTGCATGGCAGCCACTCTCTCTTGCTCGAGATGGAAAACGCGAGCTTCCTCTTTGACCTTCTGCCGAGCCTTTTCCAATTGGTCAGCCATTTTCTGTGCATCCTTAGTCTCCTTTGCCTGTTTTGCCTCTCTGGCCTGCTCCTCTTTCCTTCGTTCTTCCCTCTCTGTGGACGCTCTGGTCTTGCGTACGCTAGCCTTGCCAGGACTGTCAGGTACTCGCTGGGAATTCTGGCTGCTAATCTGGCTATCTTTCAAGGAATTCACATTGGCTTGCAAGGCTTCTTCAAAGGAAGGCTGGGAGATCATGCCCATTCGGCTTGGAGCGGGTGACATGGCAGAAGATTTGGCTTCGGCGCTCACAGCAGCGCTGCTAGCAAAAAGCCCGCGCGAAGTCTTGAGTATTGATGAAAACTTGTCTTTGGCAGCTTTGAGCGGGCTTCCCTTGTAGCTCTTAGAAGGAGATTTTGGTGGAGTCACATCGTTGGTGTTAGCACTTGATGGGTTAGGATTTGAGACTGAGATAGTCATCTTGTGAAAAGGAGAGTCGCCAGACTTCTTAGGAGATCGAAGAACAGATGTAGACACTGACTTCATGTGGCCTAAGGTGCTTGTGGTGCGCTCAGGAATAGTCGGCTCTCGTATAGGGGATCTATGCCTAGGAGATTCACCTCTCTTGGGGATGTTAAACTCTGATCCGCCAATGCTATCTTTGCCACGTATGTCTTCCATCACATCTGTAGTATGACTCTTAATCAATCCTGGCCTGGGACTGAATATTGAGGATCCAGCAGCTGCAGTAGATGGACCAATCCAGCTATCATCCTCATCTTCAGGGAACGCTCCTGGTGCAGCAAAAGGTTTCCTTTCCGGCGATCTAATAGGGGATTTCTGGGGTGATTTTGGCAGAGGGGCTTCCTGGATAGATTGGACCTGGGTTGGTGCCTGAGACAAAGCCACTACAGTGCTCGCGATAGACTTTGAAGCTGGTCGACCACTAGCCTGCGATTTGCCTAACATACTAATTTGATCTTGAAGCCTTTGTGTCGAAGTCTTGTTGTGAAGTCGTGACACAGGATCTTGTTCGTCTTCAACTGGATCGATATCCATCTCGTCATCGTCATTATCTTGTGTATCTATTCGTGTATTCCCCAGGCTCTTTCCACCTGTTTGCCTGCCATAGTAACTCGTCCGTGTTTGGTCTAAGTGGCTTGTGCGGGATACCCGATTTCCGATACTCTTTTTCGTAGTAATTGGCTCCCTCGCTGGAAGAGATGCAAAATTTAAGCTGCTTTTACGAACTATAGGTCGGATTGGACTAGATCCCTCGGATGGTGAGTTATCATTATCTGCTACATCTTCCATTGGTTCATCCTCAACCCCCTTTTGCTCGTCAATGGCAGAGAGTTCTTCAACAGGTTTTGCTACATTAGTAGGGGAACTAGGTACAGCAGATCGGATTGGTGAGCGCTTTCGAGGTGACGATGGCTGAGTTCGGGTCTGAAGGGGTGATTCTAGTACAGGACGCGTATATTCGATAGGTTCGGGACTTTTGGTTGGCACAGGCGCTGCTGGATGCGGAACAGCTGTCTTGCCCAAGGTACGTGTCTGTTCTTCTCTAGCAGAATGGAATGATCCTTCCGTACTCCGCCTCTCCTCCGACTCAGGACTTTTAAGAATCACATTCTTAGTTCCTGCTACTTCCAATACAGGTTTGGGTGAAGATGACCTTGGAGTCTGATGGAGCTCTATAGGATCATTGGGTTGGGTTGGTTGCGTTTGTTGTGATGCGTATTGACTTCCAAAATATCCAGAGTCAGTATAGTTCGGCGCAGGCTTTTGCCTGAATAGGTCCTCCTCCTCCAATATATTTGTTGATTGTACAGGTTCTATAGGTATCGGCGCATCTTCCGCGACTCGAAATGAAGGCAGGTCAAAATGTGTTTGTCTAACAGGACTCAATCCACTGAGCCCGCCTCGTGGCGTGGTAGAGAATATGTCTGATAGTGGCTCCAAAATGTTAGTTTAAGGCTTGACTATAGAGGTCTAAACCTACAGCGCGTCCCTCTGATGGGTTGACCTTTCGGATAGTCCTAGGCGTCTTTCCGCGTAACTTCCCAGGAGTTTTGAAGATTTCTGCTACGTTTCTAAGTGCGATATGTCAGTAAGGGACCAATATTCTGGACTGGTGACGTACACTTGGTTTTTGCTAAATATCTCTGCCATATGTTCGTTCAGCCATTCCACCTCATTTCGCGCAGAAAAGGTAAACTCTTCCACCTCTGTCTCTGCTATCTGTGCCGCAGAGCTTCTCTCTTCTGTTATCCATGCTGCTGATCCAACTTGCAAACGCGGGTTTCCGCGCATCGTCGCCATCGTGACGTGCCCAAACAATGCGCGTCAAATAAGGATCAACAAGATAAATTCTTGTAATATGGAGAGGAGGAGATCATAAAATCATATCGTAGTGGTTGCTGCATATAATTACGTTAGTATTTCACGCGATTGGCGATTGTGGTGTGTTGTCGAGGTTGATGTCTGAACCTTCAGATTTTGGGGTGGGTTCGATTTGTTTTGGTTGCTTCCCGATCAGGATTGCGGGCGATCACGTGTATCTGGCCCAAGCTCCTTGGGAGTGGGTCCACTCCTCAGTTCTCAGGAATAAAGAATGAAATCTCCTCGCTACCATCACCCACTCATGGCTAATGAGATATCTAAACCCAACTTACCCATGCATGAGCCTGAGATTTGTCATTGTACTTTTATGAATTTCTATCTCAGGCCCCGAGGAGGTCTGTGTTTGTAGCCCTTTCATAGAAGACGGAGTTGTCTTACAGTTAACATATTCCTGAATACTATACTTTACTCTATTTGCAAATGGCTACCCCAAGGCTATTTCGATTTTCCAGGCGGTGCATTCGGTTTGATTCTTTTCTTTCATCAAGGCGGCTGTCGTCTTCAGCGCCACGCAGAGCAAATACTCTGATGGAGATGAGTGGTTTCTCAGATACTCAACTTCAAGTACGCGAAGCAATTGCTAAGATCTGCTCAAATTTCCCTGATGTAAGTATATCTAAACACTTTCATTGTGCCGGCCTTGACCGTCATGCTCAAGGAATACTGGGCTGCTCATGATGAATCCGGAGAATATCCTCATGAACTTCATGCTGCCCTTGCAAAAGATGGGTGGATAGGCATTGCACTTCCAGAGGATCATGGTGGGTCAGGTTTGGGTATTTCAGAAGCCACAATGATGCTACATACCATATCAGAGTATGTATGATCAACTTATCTCTATGCTTGCGTATGCTCAATGTTTGGGCAGAAGTGGAGCAGGAATGGCGGGGGCTCAATCTATTCATGCCAATGTGTATGCTACTCAGCCTGTAGCAAAGTTTGCAACCGCAGAACAACGACAACAAATGCTACCGAAACTCATCGACGGAACTTGGCGAGTATGTTTCGGAGTAACAGAACCAAACACTGGTCTCGAGACCCTCAAGCTCAAAACCCAGGCCATCTGTGATGGAGATAATTATCATGTATACGGCCAGAAAATATGGATTTCTTCGGCTCAAATTGCCAAGAAGATGGTTCTCCTAGCCCGTACCACACCTGTCAATCAAGTCAGGAAACCTTCCGAAGGACTGTCATTATTTTTCATCGACTTTGATACATCAAAGCCTGGCCTCGAACTCAAGAAGATCAAAAAGATGGGAGGGAGAGCCGTGGATGCCAATGAGGTCTTCTTTGATAATTATGTCATTCCAAAGGAGACTTTGATCGGTAAAGAAGGCCAAGGATTCAAAATCGTGCTGCACGGTATGAATGCTGAAAGATGTCTCCTTGCTGGTGAAGCACTTGGTCTTGGCTACGCTGCCTTATATCGAGCCTCCAACTACGCCAGAGATCGAGAAGTCTTTGGACGCCCCATAGGCATGAATCAAGGCATCCAGCATCCTCTTGCAGACGCATATATGCATTTAGAAGCAGCGAAACTCGCAACTTATCACGCAGCCAAGCTTTATGATCGTTCTACTTCGGACGAGACGATCACTCAACAGGCTGTGGGAGTTGCATGCAATAGTGCGAAGTATTTGGCTGCTGAAGCAGCATTCACCGCTTGTGAGAAGAGCGTGTTGACGTTGGGCGGGATGGGCTATGCGCAGGAATATCATGTTGAAAGATATTTGAGGGAATGTTTTGTGCCTAGAATTGCACCTGTTTCTAGAGAGATGATCATGAATTACGTTAGTGAGAAGGTCCTGGGATTACCTAGAAGTTACTGATAAATTTCAAGAGTATGCAGGATGCAGAATCGCATTACCTTTCCTGTGATAACTAGTGCATAGTAAAGGTGATGCTCGATCTACTACCAATTCGTTAATATGTTCAGTATGAGCCAGTAATAAAGTAGCTTGATGTAATAAGGGAAATTAGTAGACCTAGCATGCCAAATTCTTTCATAGCCCAGAACCCGAACGACTATAGCATCAACTAGTAAAGTATAATCATAGAATGACTTGTAACAGACCGAATGCTTATGAAACGGATATTCTAAAGACTGAAACTTGGACATCTTAACATTTTTATTTCCATGCTATGGACACAATGCAAATGAAATGACAGGAAGAGCAACATTTCATAAGCTCACATATGCCTAGAAAGCGTGTTGGCTCATCTCACCAGAATGCAATTTTAATTACCAAATGGAAGCTAGCGTGGACATGAACCAGGTCTCGCAAACTCAAGACATCAATCTCTAGAATATATATACGCATATGGAAATGTATAGCTTGCTGTCTATTAATACTTTGAGCTTTTCGTCACCACAACGTGGTTACCGCTCTGGTTCTAGTATTTTCATAAAGCGTTTTGGGTTTTAGTTGGCTTATTCCGAGAAACATTGCTCTCAAGTGCTTTCTTTCCGTAGAAAGTAATTTCCTTCCTTGATAAATGGTGACCTGTGACATGGTAGAACACGTAGATATCGAACTTGGCAGAATCACTTCGCAGGTCCCCGGACTGCGGTGCATTTGTTCCATGTCCATGTACGCCTTCTAAGAGCTTTTGATTCAGATATGCAGGAGATCGTCTTCGTGAAAGTTCTACCTCGCAAAGAGGAAAAAGCACTTTCCGGAAAATTGCAGTTGGCAGGCACTAATTTTCTTTCCGTCATCCATTCGTTAGGAAGAATCATTGAATTCATGAAGGCTATTCTGCCGTTTAGGGACTATTGGGAAGCTGCAACAAAAAAACAGCAACATGGTATGGACGAGGGGCCGATGTGGTAATGAGACGAGGTCATTTAAGGCATATTAACAACTCTGACACAGGGATACCTTTCGTTTATGAATCTTTAAAACTTATCTAAAGGAGAAGAAAAGAGAGTTTCTAAGGCTAAACTATATCACAAGCCGTGCTTAGCTTGCTTTGAGCAGGCTTGTTCTCCTGATTAGGAGGCATGCCAAGTTGGAACATATCTAGTATTGCAGGATTGGCGTGTATCCAGCTATGATAATTTCTATAATATGGCCATTCGAATGTTGCTGTGTTCACTAGGCGGACATCTGCTGAGGTTTAGAGGAACTACTGTTGCATACGGTAGACCATAACTGCCTGAACCGCAATCCCAATCCATGTTTTTCCGATATTTTAGCCTGATGAACGTTCTCCTCTCCTTTGCCCCTCTCTATCTCTCCACTACTCCTGCAATGTCCCAATAGCTAAGCCACTTGAAGAGCTCGGAGGCACATTATCCTACGTTACTGTTACCCTCATACACTGCAATGGCATTTATCCTTGCCTTGCTCTTCGTCTGCCCTGTTCGGGTTTATCCACTGTAGCTCAAAATGCTGTGTACGAAGTCGTATGAGGTGGGCCGCGATGCTCCCCTGGATTATCGTCTACAATAAGGTGTATACACTGTGGCGGCCAGGCGCAAGCTTTTGAAGCGGAGAAGGTAGTTCTTTCTTCCGGCCTAGCGGAGATCCAAGTGATCATGCCCGCAGTGAAGTATATATCTCATTTCGTTTCTTTCATGGTGTTCTCTAGTCCAATTGTCTCCGTGCTGTTTGTTTTTACTGGTCTGAAGGCAGAGAAGGGGATTTGTACCAAATTATGCATTTGAAGGCAAATCTTCTGGCTACCATTGCCACCTTTGTTGCGACAACCATAGCAACTAATGGCTATGGAGAGGCAAGCAAGAATTGGGTGAAGAAGTTTGACAATCTGGTTGCTTTTGGAGACAGGTATGAATGAGCATGTACTGGTAGTAACCTTCTAACATTATACCATAGTTACACCGACGAGAGTCGCCTGGGCTATTTCTTCCAACACAATGGCACAGCTCCTCCACCAGGGACAACCCTCCCTCCTAGCACCTCTGCGCCAGGAGGAGGCATTACATGGCCACGCTGGGTATCGAATTACACTGGGGCGAGATTATACAATTATGCAGTGTCTGGGGCAGTATGCGACAATAAGATCATATATCGATATCTAGCAGGCATCTATGGTCCATTTCCAGATGTCGTATATGAAGCCAATGCTTTTGTGGCGGATACAAAATATATCAACGCGTCGACACATAGTAATACATTTTATCCAAACCGCAAATCAGATAATACTGTCTACTCTATATGGATAGGGACCAATGACCTCGGGAACGGAGCCTTCCTTACGGATAGCAGTTTAGATCATTCGACAATTCCAGACTATGTAGATTGTATTTTTGACCGATTTGATCAGATCTACCAAACCGGGGGTCGACATTTTGTCCTTATGAACTTGTCCCCATTAGAATTGTCGCCTCTATATGGAATGCCAGAGGTGCCAGGAACGCTTGCTGCAAGTCATTTCTGGGTCGACAAAGTAAGAGGTCCATTGTTTATTACGTCTTCGAGACTAACATGATATAGCCAGCAAACACCTCTGAAGTCAGCGGTAAGATGAAACAGTATACCAATTTAGTGAACAGCATCTTTGAGTACCGCACACCATTCGAGGTCTTGGTCGCGAAACGCTATCCGGGAGCGTCAATTGCTCTATTCGATACCCATTCATTGATGGTAGACATCTATAATACACCAGAGAAGTATTTGTCGAGTCCGGCGAACGTCTCAGGACAGTACTATCTTTGTGAATTGGCAGGGTCTCCCTGTGCGATCCAGCCAGGAACAAATTTGAGTCAATTCTTCTGGTACGACGAGTTACATCCAAGTGAGCGGGTGGATGAGGTGATAGCGAAGGAGTTTGTTAGTGTGGTGAAAGGAGATAGCAAGTATGCTACTTATTGGTAGATATGAATATAGGGCAAATGTATTTCTACCTCTTACTTGCATCATGAGACCAGTCTTAGATTGGCTCGGGAGTCTAAATGGATGCCTGAATTCTGGTGCATACGATGTTGCAATTACTACTGCTGCTGCTGTGGCGGAGGACGCAAGTAAACTTGCAATCTTCGAAAGATTGGAACGCCTTCCATCACCCGTTCTCCATGTCTCCCCGATACAGCTTCCACATACAAGGCTAGAATCGAGCTTCATCAAGAGCGAGGATCTGGGGGAATAATGAGAAATTCCTTATGACATTGTGATATGCTCAATAGCGTGGCATTTTGTTGTGTATCTCGACAATAATACCCCTCCCTCCAAAAGACTGAACGCCCTCTTCGGTACTCGTGCTCCTCCCCCCCACCACTGTCGATCATGGCATGTTCAATTGCCAGCTTCGTAATTACCTTACTGGAGAGTCATGTTGTGCATGTCCAGTTGAGGAGCAGGCTTGTCTGTTCGCATCCACTCATCACCTAGAAATGACCCTGGTCAGGCTCGCTTCTGCTGTTCCTGGCGTCCCGCATGAATTTACTCCCCAGTCCCGTCCCCCCTAACACGACCTTCATCACCACAAGTGACCACCACTCCCGAGAACCCCCTTGTTGTCTAACCATATCTCTAACCTCATCTTGCGTTCCCTGATCCATAAACAATCCGGCCAAGTCATCGTGTTCACCTGCGGCGCATGCCCTGAACCCTTAATCAACGCCATGCCCTGGTAGGCAAAACGTCGCCTATCGCAGCCAGCCCATTACACCAGTGTGCCATGTATGCGCCTTCATATGGCTACGGGCCTGGGAACGGCTCGCAACCATTCCATCCCAATGGAGCTCAAGGCCAGCCCCAGAATACCCACCAACAACAGCAACAGCAACAGCCAGGCCAGCAGCCTCAGCAGATGATGTATAATCCTCAAGCGCAGGTTCAGCAAGCTTATGGCGCCGCAGCGCAATCTCAGCCATTGCCATATGGTGTGCCGAGCCCCGGCATGGGCGGAAATGCAGGTGGAATGGGAATGATGCAGAATAGCGGTTTGACGCAGATGCCTGGCGGACAGAGTATGTTTGTGCTTTCCTTTTCTCTTTCTCTTCCTCTGTCTTTTCGTGGCTGCCACTTGCATATGTCTGCACCTCTTACCGTTTTCCGCGCAAGGAAACTGCACTCTGCCATCATCCATCTTAGCAATCTCACAACTTCTGCTAGCATCTGCCACTCAGCATCTCCTCCGAAACTGACGACGTTGTTAGTAGGTCAATACCAAACCCCATATACCACGTCTCCATACGGTACAAGCATACCAACGTCTTCATCTTCAAATCTGCCACAGAATTTTATGCCCGCCACCTCTGGCGCGCCAAACTTTCAGATGAATGCTTCACAGATGAATCCGCAGCAAAATCGCATGCAGCCACCTCCACAATCATCAACACCAAATCCAAGAGCTCCATACGGTGGTGTTGGGCAGCATACTCCGCCAAATGCTGGCCCGCAGCCTCAGTTCTCTACTCCGCAGAATGTCAACCAACCCCATATGCAGACACCGAATAATCAGCAGACGCAAGCGATGGTCTCAACACCGCAAACACCAAATTTCCCTCCTGGAACTCAAATGTCAGGAAATGCAGCTCCGCCCATGAGTCCAGAGTCAGAAGCAAGAGAGAAACAACGTGTCACATTACTTCTGGATATCAACATCCAACTATTACTAGAAGCGTCACGCATTCAAGCTATACAAGCAGCAGAGAAGGAGAAAGCTGGAGAAGTTATAAACCCAGCTAATATGTCTTTGCTGGCAAAGGCCGCTGCAAATGACTATGTTGCGTGAGTTGAATTATCCCCTGTAATGATCCGTATAATTTTGACCGAAACTAGTTGTATGCGCCGCCTTCAAGCAAACCTTGCATATCTCGCGGCAATTGCAGATAGATCTCACAAGCCATCTTCTCAAATCCCGCCTCATCCAGCGATCATGACCGCGCCTACTATTACCTCCAAATCTACATCTGAACAAACCTCGCCACCCACCAAAATCGAAGATAAGGAAAAGGATGAGAAGCTTGATATAACCCAGTATGACAAAGAAAGAGTAGAGTTATTGGCTCGGCATTATACTCGTCTGCAGGAGTTATTTCCGGGCGTTGACATAAGTAAAGGAGGCGCCGCCATTCAGAAGCCTGGGCATACGATTGTGCAACCTCAACAAAAGTCGAATCCCGCTTCCGCGGCAGGGAACGCTGCAGGGAACCCGACTCAAAATACAAGTCAAGACCCTAATGCCTCAGACCTGGCGCACAATCAAGACCAAGTCTCTGGACCTCCTGCGCAAGTTACTCCAGTGCAAGGATGAGGTACCGACAAGCAAGCTTTCATAGTGAATAGTGGGATTGCACCCGAGATATGGGAACGTCGATATGAATTTAGCATGCATGTCCTCGAAATACCTATATAATAAGCGCGCCCTCGGCTGCGAGGTAGGTTGCTTGCAGACAGCTGACGAAGCAAGGTCAAGTGAACGCCGATCGGAAATTGAGGCTTGAGACCGTGTTAAGTTATGGCAAATTTTAGTGCAATGCGAACTCTCAACTGGGAATTTGCATACTGCGGAATCCGAACAAAATGATATGGGCCCAGGTTTTGGATTTTATCTTATTTCGAAAAGGTATCAAGATTGAGGCAGTATTGATAAGCTGAGATCAACTTGTATACAACTATAAGAGAGGGGAGTTTCTAGGAGGCACCGGTACTGTTATTTTGGATGCTCAAGTCCCCCTGAGCTCTAAATGAGAGGCATAGCTGAGTAGTTGAAGATGAGGAAAATTTTGTATAGCATTAATATGGAAGCTTAACCATGCATCTATATTGACTTGTTATGATCTTTTGTTGCTTTTTTTTACGGCTCTAGGCGAAATTGAAGGATCGTGAAGCCATATACATCACGGAACTGTGAGACTGCCTGTTATCTGCTGAGCGTGCTTCCAATTAAGCGAATCCTGTTAGCATCTGCCCGCTTACTGCACTCACTTGCCGTGCGAATATAAAGCAGTTCCATGTTAGGGTCTCATTTCGTGCAAGTACAACTTCTGGTTTTCAAAACAAGCCAGACCATAGTTGTTTCATAGTCAATGCTTATCATCTTCCAACTTGGAAGCATCCGTGATATATGTGAAGCCGGTCTGAATGCTCCATAGCATCAAAGTCGTCCAGAACTTGCTCCATGTTCACAGGTGTACAGATATAGTTCCTAAGTCATCCCGTTTGAGCGCCGGCTTGTTGTAATAATTTTACGCATGTTGTCGTCGATATTCCGGTCTGTGTATCCGATGCGGTTTTCATGTTCTTCCTAGAGGACGGAAGTATAGTTGGGAAGGACGTGTACGCAAGAATGGTCTTCTTGGTTTTGTTTTTACGGATCGGTAATAGAGCCCTCTGCTTCGAGCTGGCATTTTCCGGGAAAGTGGCACTATATAGATGAAGTCTCATTTCAAGTTGTGGCTCGGATCTTCATCTTGGTATCTTAATTTTTTTTCGTGATTTGAGGACGTCGGAATAGAATGGATCGGAATCATGGGGGCGGCCGCACATGCCGACAGGAGCGTAGGGTTATTTTCGAACCATGATATTTACAAAGTAAATAGTTTAGAATTAAATTACCAAATCAGCATTTTTGAATTGTTCGGCGAATATAGAAAGCAATGATAAGGGTTCTTCCCTCCAGAGTGAGGTAACATAAAACACATTTTGGCTTTCCTTGCTAAATGTCTACCTAGGTAGATGCAAGCAACGAACATGAACAATAATTAAGGTGGGACAATAGGCTGTCGCTTAACATGATTAGTGATCAGAAGAAAAGGGGGCAACAGGGGGTTTGCCGATTAAGTGACTCGCCCCAAGCAGTGATGTGCTGGCAAGACGAGGCCAGTCGGGAGTAAAGTACATTTAGATTGCATGAGCGATTTTGAGATTACATCTGCCAAGAATTTAGATTATGGAAGGTTTTTTAATGTGTTGAACATATAGCATGTAGCGTATTTACAACTTTACAAGATCCTCTTATAACAGAGTTCAAGCTAGTAAATAACTCCAGAATAAAAAGCTATTAAAGCTTGAAGACGTATTTATGTAATAAATGGCCAAGAAATAATCATATCGGAAAATTTACTGTACCACTCATGTAGGAAGCAGAAAGGGAATAAATCCTGATCATTGGAGGCATTGGAGCTCAAGGAGCAGGAGCGGGTCGGGATGCAAGCCGCCTTCAATTCCATAGCCCAAACTCTTCCTAACCTTTCCTCAAAAGCGAGCCTTACTCGGAGCCACCCCTTCATTTGGCATTCCAATCCATCGACCCCGCCTTGGTTAATACCAACAGCTCCAACATTGGTGACTAAGCAGAGATCTGATGGGGCATGGCAGCTTCGAGATAGCAGGAGAACACCACATCAAGTATTTTGTGCCGATGAGCGTGGAGCTATCATGTCAGGCTATAAGGTGGAACCCCATATTTCGGACCAGCCATTTAATGGGAAGGCGGAGGTTGAGGATTGGATGATGGAAATATGAGATGGAACGTGTTGGCGAGTTGTATGCATTTGGAGACGTTGAGCGAGATTCTGGTGCCGTTCAGGGAGATTACGCATAGCGGTGAATCAGGGGATAAATTCAAAGTCGCCATTGCGATGGTCGTCGGCTAGGAGCAGCTTGCACGGTCGTTTCAGGAGATTACTGGGAAGAATGTGGTTTCCATGATAATTACGCTTTATAGATGATTGGACTTGGGGACGTTTCTTCTGGATAGGATGGTAGGAGTATTCGGTGGATGATAATAATCCAATATTGCAGAATTACGGGGAGGACTTTTCCAGACGTTAGGGTTCTTAAAGAGATTTTCTGAGATACAAGAGGACGGGGGAAGCTAGGCGTTGAAGGACTATCAGGACAGAATTGGAGAGTAGGAGTACTTCAAGCTTAGGCGATATTTCCATTGCGAATATCAAAAGTTTAACTCTTTATCATAGAGCACTCCACGCTAGTGTCTGCCTCACTTTCTACTTGGCGAATGAAACCAGTTGGCCCTCAGGACCTCCAAGAATCCTTGTCGTAGATCGCCTGTTTCTGGGTCTACAAGAAACGTTGTTCGAAGGCTTTCGTGTCAATATATAGCTTCGAAGAATGCCCTTCTCAGCCGTGATGCATCGACATGGATACGGTAGTGGACCGTGCAATTATAGATTGTGGGATCATTCAAGCATCCTGTCAAGAACCAAACTCGGGCCTGTTCGTGCAATAATGGCGCCACTCTTTTAGACCCTTGACGAAAGCTTTGTAAGTATCGATTTTGCCTTTTTCGCTGGGACAATGGGTCTTATTGTCGCTAATTTCGACCGCCAGCGTTGTTGCGTTATCAGCATATTCTGTACCATTAGAATATGCTTGTAGGATTGATTGGCTTAAGCTGGAAAGGTAGAAGATCAGATTTCCAGTCAATGAATGTTAAAAAGCTATTCGACATCGCAGCTGAGCGTATATTTTGAGGCGGTATTAATGGAAGAGACAACGTGTGTAAAGGGTACAAGGTTTGTGATAAAGTAGACATAGCCAGTAGGAGACTTTCTAATTTATCGCACTTGCTTGCCAAGGACTTCAAGAGAGTGATTCTGTTGCCAATGATGATGCTTCCCTCGGGTGGCGCTTCTGGATTATTTTCCTTTCCCTCGCAGTCACATCTCTTTTAACTGCTAGTGAGTAGTTCCACCTAGTTATAAAGCCCACAAGATGATGCCCATAACTGTCTTCCCGTAGTATTAAATATGTGCCGACTTTAAGCGATTCAAGTCAAGGCAACCGTCACACCGACTGCTCTTCCAACAATATCGCATGATCTTGACGCCGGCAAGGTATATGTGTGGGTATATGTGTGGTTCGCCAATGCTTTCTTCTTTGACAAGCACCGCTGTGCAGCCTCTGTATAGGCAATTTGCCAATGTATTCGCCTGGCCCACCATGGTGGCAGTCGCATTACTCGCCTTTGGCAGTGGCATTAGCGGTGGCTCAACGTCAGCTGCTGTGTTAATCGCTGGACGAGCAATACAGGGTATGGGATTAGGTGGCGTCAACGTCATGATCGATATGATCGTTTGCGATCTTGCCCCTCTTCAGAAGAGAGGCAACTTCGTTGGGTTAATATATGCTGTTTTTGCGGTAGGACCCTCGATAGAACCGCTTGTTGGGGAAGTGTTTGTAGACCGAGTTGCCTGGCGATGCAAGTGGCCTGAGCTATCGTATTTATCATTCACTGACTGTAGCAGGGATCTTTTATATCTGCCTACCAATATGCAGTGCACCTCTAATCCTCATGCTGCTCTTCCTTCACGTCAAATATCAAAAGGATACAACCTTTAAGCGGAAAATGGCTCGTATCGACTGGCTGGGGAATGGCCTTCTCATAGCTTCTGTTGCTGTTCTCTTGGCCCTCACGTGTGGTGGACCTCTTATCCATGGTTATCATGGCGAGTAGTTTTACCTCTTGTGCTTGGTTTTCTTAAAATTATCGCCTTCCATATCAATGAAGCCTCAAAATTTTGCATCGAACCTACGATACCACCACCCTTATTCACCAACCGGACCCCTTTCCTCGCCTTCGTGATTATCTTTCTCCATGGCGCCTTGACCTATTGAATGGTTTATTTTCTTCCTGTTTATTTCCAGAGCGTTCTCGGAAGTACTCCGACCAGATCAGGCGTTCCTTTATTGCCTACTGTCATTTCCAGCGTCCCATTCGCGATTGTGGCAGGAGCATTCACTACGGGTACAGGTCGCTACAAACTGCCTTTGATTGTTGGTTTTGCCTTTATGACCGTTGGCGTCGGTCTCTTTACTCTCATCGACTCCTCCGCGAGTATGGACGCATGGGTCGGGTCTCAATTCATCGCTGCTATAGGTACCGGCCTAGCGATCACGCCCTCACTCCCAGCAGCACAGGCCGAGCTTCCTGGATCAGATGTAGCGGCTTCCACAGCGACATGGTCCTTTCTCCGGAGTTTTAGGTCGATTTAAGGGTTTCGATACCAGCAGCAGTCTTCAATAACCGATTCGATACGCTGGCTAGGGAAAAAATCAGTGATGCTGCCACTAGATCACGATTGGTGGAGGGAATTGCGTATGAGCAAGCCTCTCGCGAGTTCATCAACTCGTTTTTCTCGGATGTGAGAGATCAGGTTGTTGGTACATATAGTGGAGTAATGAAGATGGTATGGCAGGTCGCGCTTACTTTCACCATTCTTAGATTTTTAACAAGTTTGGGGGTTGAAAGAGATTGAGCTGAGAAAGCCATTGGACACAGAATACGGAATGGAGAATGCTAAAATGAAGAGGGCAAAATTGATCGCCAAAGATGTCCACGTTGAACAAAATAAGAAAGCCAACACAGAGTTGGACTGAGTCCTATAAAAATGTATCCATTTGTCGTAAGCGACCGTCGAAGGCTACAAGTAATGTGTACTAAATACTGAACATTAGAATGCTCGCTCATACTACAATTCGAGTTTGTGGCTGCGGAAATTTATAAATCGGCGCCTCTAATACATTGAGCATAAGGAGCTTTGTGTAATGGGTTGTAAGATTTTTCTCGCCTCAACCTAGAGGAATCTAATTCGTTATTGCAATTGAGCATTTTTAATTTTCCTATGGATTGCCCATTAAAATGAGAAAAACTTCGAAGCAAGAATTGTGAGTTCCACGCATGTTTCATCTGAACGTGACGTCTGAGGAGGTCCCTGAAGAAACAACTTGCTCCCAAGTTCCTTACCCATACTGCGTCCAATAATTGAAACAGGCATTCCAAGTGACCCTTATCGGATGCCAACACCTTGACAGATGCTTGGACTGAGATTTGCACGTTGTGTTCGCTTGGACCAGCCAGCTCTAAGACTGGGGAGCAGCGTGTTCTACGTATGCCCAGAGATGTAGCGTGACTTGGCGGCTCGCGACCTGCAGAAAGCAAGATTTGGAAGAAACCATGACATCGCCATCACGAGATTGCGAGCGGAGGAAGGCAGTTGAAAGAGATAATTTTGAGAATATGTGATAAGTTATAGTAGAGATGCCAGTGTGATTGTTGAATAAAGAAGAGAAAAACGATACTGAGTATACTTTACTAAAGCTAGAAGAATGCCAAGTGCCTAGAGTGAGCTAACTCAAAAGCAAGCTTTCCTGTGGACGCGTTGCCCAGAGATCCTCCCCTGAGACAAAAACAAAACAACAACATATCCGCTTCGTCGTGATAGCGAAATGCCCATTAAAAAAAAGCTCCAGAACAGCTGCCGAGTTGGCCCTAGATAGGCTGATGCCGATTTTGCCATTCGCTGTCTGAGATGAATTATGCATGCTTCCGGCCACACGGCGCGGTGGCCAAGCGACAGGCTGTGGGTTGGCCATGCAGGATGAGCCAAGTTTCATAATGCTCCTCCTCGTCACTATGCTCTCCTTTCTCTTGTTCGGACTTCATCTGTTCTTCAATTGCTGTGAATCACGCATAGGAGTGAGGAGTCTCTTCCTTTGGTTGATTGTTGCAGTTTGCGATCATCTGCCTGCCCAATTCATCTTCACTTAGAACTCTCACAAGCGGCACAACCTTAGGAAACCACCACTACCTCAATACTCGCCAGCGCCTGCCTTAGATCAAGTCGAAATGGGCCTCTTCACACGCCGACGACCTCGTACCGGGCCTCGCACTCGGCGATACGAGGAGAAGAGCACACCATATAATCTCGAGATGAAGCACAGTCGCAGTCGATCCGGGTCTGGGAACCCCAATATCTTCCAAGACACCTCGAACCAGCAGATCCTCCCCACCGCAGGCAGTGGACTCAATCACAATGGGCACAAGATAACGCCGGGTATACAGCCGGAAGGAGAAAGTGGCAGGAAAGGCATACACCCAATTCATTTCCTTCGAATCTGCTGGAAATCTTCGAGTCGGTTTTCCCTGCTGTGCAATATCCTCTGGCCCTTTGTACCTGCTGCCATTGTGGTTCGATACACACGCCATGATCTCCATCTTTGGATCTTCATTTTGAATTATATCGCCATGATCCCATGTGCCAATCTTATTGGCTTTGCTGGCCAAGAGTTGTCCCGGAAGCTGCATAAAGTGTTTGGAGTGTTGCTGGAAACTACGCTAGGATCCGTGGTTGAGATTGTCATGTTCATGGTTTTGATCACCGATGATCAGTTTCAGGTTATTCAAGCTGCAATTCTAGGGTCTATTCTGGCCACTCAATTACTTTGTCTGGGCATGTGCTTTGCTGTAGGTGGACTTCGCCATGATGAGCAGACTTTCGACGAGGTCCTTGGTGAGGTTGGTAGTGATCTGCTTCTTACAGCGTAAGTCAATCACAATTCCCTGGCTAAGGCAGGCGACTGACCATTGTAGGGGATTTGGTCTTATCATTCCGGCCGCTTTCCGTGCAGCGCTTGCGTCCGACTTTGGAGAGAATCTGACAGAAGAAGGACTGGCGGATAAAGTTCTATCGGTTTCTCGCGTAACAGCGATTCTTCTCATAGTATCTTATGCTATCTACGTGTGGTTCCAGATGCGCACTCACGAGGGCATCTACGACAAGATTTTTGAAGCAGATGAGCAGAAGGACCTGGACAGACACAAGGATCTTCGTAAAGCTAAGCTCACTTTCACGGAATGCATTATCGCTTTAGCAGTTTCTATCACTCTGGTCACCATCATTTCCATCAGCTTAGTGGAGCAGATCCACTATATTGTTGAAGAGAGGCATATCTCTGACAGTTTCGTGGGTTTGATTCTTGTTCCTTTGGTAGAGAAATTCGCAGAGCATCTTACCGCTATAGACGAGGCCTGGGACAATCAGATGAATATGGCGCTTGCACACGTTCTTGGGGCCACTATCCAGACGGCGCTCTTCAATGGACCTCTTGTGGTGCTTGTTGGCTGGGGTCTGAACAAACCTATGGACTTTAATTTCTCATTGTTTAACGTTGTAGTGTTGATTCTGGCCATTCTCGTGGTAGGCAACTTCTTGAGGGACCAAAAGTCGAATTACCTAGAAGGATCGCTCTGCGTAATCATCTATATCAATATCGCTGTTGCTGCGTTCTACTATCCGAATCCACCCGCGGCTCACTGATTAAATTGAGAAGGATAACATGGAATGATGTTGCTGTGGATTATTTTTAGCGTGCGGTCTTTGCTGAATTATAGCTTGGAAGGTATATTTGCATAGACCGGGTTGGACTTTCAGAAACGCGCAATTGCATTTTTTTAGGCGAATGACTGGTTCTGCAAATCGACGGAGCAAAGGATGGCGCTATTGTGGGAAACATCTGGAGGGAATTAGGCTTATGATATCAGTAAACGAGGATCCTTACGACGAAGTCTGTGAGTGCAGTGTGTTTATTCCTGTGTGATCTATTGTGACTCCGTCGAGCATTGAACGGAAATTGATCTGGGTACCGAGATGCAGTTATCAGTACATTCCGTTAATCGCCCACTTGAATATCTTCAGTTTCTATATGTTTAACTTTCCTTTTAGGTGTGTCAGGACATAGATACTTGAACTGGGCTCTTTCTCTTCTATCATACCACTGCTGTTTTAAGCACTTTTGGAAGCTTTTTCATACCTTCATTTCGTTGCTGTTACCAATTCGAGCAGTCCAAGTCATGTATTGAAAGAGCATCTAATGGGGCGGATTTTGCTCTGGAATCCCGAAGTTGGTGATCGCCACGCCGCCTAGCACCAGACAGCAGATCAGCTCTCACATTAATATAAAATCTGGTAAGCCACCCAGGCATGCGGCAAGTATGTAGAAGGCTTTTCTTCGCTATCGTCTATGTTACTTCCCAAAGCATCGCAATGCAACCATCCAATAGCGCATAAGACCTAAACTCCAAACTCTCCAGCTCCACGCGATTGTTTCCGATACCTCAGGATTCGTGCCTAGGACCAGGGTCCAACCTGGCCAGCCGTTGCCGATGGTGATCCGAGATATCTTTCTCTGGACGCCTCTCCAAATTGCAAAGCCATATTCCGGGACCAAGCGGCCCGCGGGTTGAATGGGTCGCCGATATCGTGGGCGCGGAAGCTGGATAGGGCGGGCCAAGCACGTCTGCCAGCGAGAGCGTCAGGAGGAGCGACGACGGCGCGGCTGTAATGAAGCAGGGGCGAGGTGAATCGTGCTGACAGTGCGGTAGCCTTGCATTTGCGATCGCGCGAGGCGAGAACTTGCGCATCTGGGGCATCGGGACGGGCTCTCTTGAGGCTTTGAGCCAGGCAATCACGTCTACGCCAGTCATCGCTTTTCATCGCAGCACCTAGGGGGCGTTCGGTTGGGTGCTGGTGATATCCGGATGCGGTTGCCTCGTCTTGACCCCGTAGGCGTTCGTATAGTAATACTTGTGAACGGTTAGTATATTTCCTCTTCGCTGCTGGATGGGGAGCATCATAGTTGCTCAGAGGAGAGGCTTTCGTGCGCCATAATGGAGTACTCGTGACGGCAGCGGCTCGCCCAGCAACGTTCTCGCTATCATGATCGTCCCAGTTGAGGTTTCCTTTGAGGTCCGCATCTGGATTTTGGGATGATTTACGAGGCTGGGCTATACCTAGAACTTTAAATACAAGTTAGCCTTGTTCTTGTGGACAAAGGGGGCTGTGGATTACTTACCTTGGATCGCGGTGGTGGAGGAGGCGGATGGGCTTGGGAGGGTAGCATCTGGCGTTGCGCCGGAATGAGAGGATATCTTGGGTTTCTTGAAGAATTTTGCGAATCTGCTTTCTGCCGGAGCCATGGTGGTCCAGTGATGGGATGTTTGCGGAAGCAGCAGATAGGAAGTCTCGAGCTATACCTCTAATCTAAGGCTTTTCAGAGGAGCGGTCTATCGTAGATGCAAGGAATCGAATGACCTGCTGTGATGCAAGAACGTAATCCTTCGGTTTGGTAGTCACATCTTAAAGTAGGAAACCGGCTACTCTGCGCTGTCGTTAATATTTCTAGCTTCAGGACGGCGCACAATGGGTGAATAGAGACAATATTACCCTTTTGCGTCGTATTGTCACGAACTTCACCTGAGGCGGCATTAATGTTGGAGAGGACACATAGGAATTATGCTCTTTGGTTGATTCTACTATTGTTCTAACTTAAACTGTTCATATGTTTTTAGAGCATGGAAGCAATTTGTTTGAAAATTCTGTACGTATTTAACAGTCTGAATTCAGGTAACCTGTCATGATGAATTGACTTCGTGCGGTTTAGAAGTGTGAATGCCCAATTCAGGTACCATACACTACTCAAAGAGGAACATTAAAAACGGGAATAACACGAGTACTGCTGGATAGGCAACCTGGCTTCCGAGAGGTAGAGAAGAACAAGGGCATCTCCATAGTGGAGCCACATCGAACATCCATGCCAATAAATGCGTTTGCAATGTCTCGAAGCCCTGCTCTCAAGAAAACGATACAGCTGCGGTGAGAGAGAACAACTTGACTCTCTCCTAATGCCTTGACACTCCTGAACTTTTTCAGATCTTGAGATATCAATATAATAGGATGAGCAGAGAGCGGGAGATTAATGGAAGATGGAACCCACAAGGGTATACACATCACAGCCTTGTCGGAGTTGCAATATCTGAGAAACGTTCAAGCCGATGGTGAGGAATGAGATTTGATGACCACCGGGGTGTCCTATATTTCAAGAACGCTGAAAAAAACCTGGACGAGAATAGGGAGCAGAGCTATCGCCTTTTCCAGCTGCGTCTTACGTATATGGCCTCACTTTGTGTTGCGGTATCTCTGACTACTACCTGTTATAAAAGCCGTAGTATTGGGATAATGGGAGGGATAAATATGATGATCTCTACTGGCTAAACCTCGGTGTGATTTTGGAATAGATGGCATCTGTATCCCAGGCCACAAGCGTGAGTTCGACAAGGTAATATAGGCGAGATATTGGCGTACCTTGAAATTGGTGGAGCTCAAAAGCAGTAATATATTCCGGTATATAAAGCACTTTATTTCTCATTGGTGGATCTTCGGCAAAGGGAGTTTGCGGACGAGACTCCGAACGAGATGTGATGTGACGAAACTGGCGTGGGTTGGGGTATGGGTTACCAGAGCAAGACCCGTGATAGGTTATTAAGGCTCGGACATGAATTGGAGTTCACGACATGAACTTCTTGTAAGTAGCAATATGTCGAGCAGGAAATGATACCTTGAGGGTTCCCAAAATTTGCTTTCAGGTTTTGGCATCTACATGTTAATTTTGTTCATTCCCCTATGTATGGAACCGCAATATCTACAAGAATGTTGAACGTGCCCCAGATACAAGATACCATCCGAAAAAATGCTGTTCAAGGCGAAGCTTCTCACATCTATTCTCACCATCTCTTTCTTGCCCTCACTCCCATTAACGGCTTCTCCAGTCCACCTGATTATGCGCGGTAGCTGTCCCAGTAGCTGTAGATACGGGTCTGCTGACCAGCAGTGAACTCCTCATAGCAGGAATCGTAGGTGTAATCCATGTAGTTGTGGATAGGATCCACGCCAGCGCTAGTGCAAGTATCACGACCAGTTGGGCATCCAGATGCGGCAGAGGCCTCGGCAGGGGTATCAGAGACGGAATCTCCAGTGCCGGAGCATCCACCCTGGAAAGTGTGGTAAAGACCGAACCAATGACCGACTTCGTGGGTAGCGGTCTGGCCAAGGTTGTAGTTGGTAGCCGATCCGCCTGGTACGGTGCTGGATAGAATGGTGCAGCCGTCGTAGTAGAAGTCGTTGCTGCCGGTGGTCGTGCTGACCGGGAAGTAGCAGTATCCAAGGTAGTCCATGGAGTTGACAAAGTAAAGGTTAAGGTCCGCATAGGTACCTTTGCGGAGAGCCTTCTTCATGGTCAGCTCGGAGCCGTCCGAGGCCCACCCGCTGTTCACGGTCCAGTCAGTGCCGAGGAGCGTGAATGAGATGCCGTGTGGTGCATATGCAGTGTTGAGGACGCTAATTTGATTGTTCACTGTGGTTTGCTAAAATTAAACGTTAATTTTGAAGGATCTCGACTAGATGATAGTCCGAGTCTTACGCTGAGGTAACCGCCAGAAACGGATGAAGAGGCAGCCAAGACATGAGCGTAGACGTTGACCGCGATTGTCGCCCGGGAGGAGAGAGCGACATCGCCGGCAGCTCGAGCCGCATCCTCTTTGACCTGGAAAGCCTTGGATATCGCAAATTGCTCCTCCGTTGGGTCAGAAGTGCCACAGTCGCGCTGCAGTTGAGCAACAGTGCCGGTGGCCACGAGGGCGGAGAACAAGAGCTGCTTGAATTGCATTTTTGCGGTTATGACAGTTCTAGACCAGGAGCGGATGGGTTCCTTGTTGAAGCCTGGCTGAAGTGAGGAGGTGAGGATGGCAATATAGCTCGAGGCTTGGTCGTTCCTTTATACACCTGGCGCTCTGACGTCCAACGACATGATGATCACATCGGAAGTTGTTGTCGAACCATTCAGAGCAGGTTGATAGCGCATCTTGCACTTTCAATCCTGGAAATCCTTCATTTCTTGATATTAACCTTCCTTAAACGTGCTCACTTCTAGCCAGTTGCCTCATACCGTTGGCCTCACCCACACCCAAGAGTTGAGGCATGTGTGTGTACCTGTCCATGGAACAGCTTGCCGAACCTTCTAGCCTGTTGTTACATGGCACGATGCCATGCAATTGTCCTGCAGGTCGCCTCTCATTACTATCTGTACCACGGATTCTATGGCTTTTGATAGGTGGCTGATTGCGGTGTCTTTAATTGCAGACCACTGATCCTCCTAAGCCATAGAGCTTCGCTTATGGTAGGATCATGTGGCGGGGATGAAGGACTGCAAAGATCGTCACAACCAATGCTACACCTACTGCTCCCCAGCTGGGATACACCGTGTGGCGCATTGATGCCCCTGCTTGCTAGGAACCGCCTGCTTTTCTTCAGCGAAATAGCGCATGCAAGTCTGTGTCTAGAACACATGCCGGCACTAACGGTCCGCCAAGAATTTGACAGCTTAATTGTGCGCATGATATAGCTTCGGGGTTCGTTGCACCAGCTCCCACCCCTTTTCACTTTCCCGTCAAATCCACAAAACAAGCGAACCTATTGACGGTCATTTGGATCTGCAGAGCAAAGCGTAGTCTGCCACAGACATTTAGCGGGGAAGGATCGGCAGTCATCGCCAAGAGCCGTGTTAAGCAACGCCAAGATTGTCGTCGTATCCTATCATGAAGCTTAGTTGTAACCTCCCTATTCTGGCACTCATAAGGGCATCTTGGCGGAGCGATAATGTTGGTCGGATAAACATGCCTTTCTAGGTCGTCATGGTGTTTCATGTATCAATTGTGGATCTCTTTCAAGTTTGGTAAATATTGATTCATGCCTTCCCTTAGGCCTTCAACTGAGGCTGATTGCTACAATGGTCAGCAGTGTAAGATGTATAGGTGAAGTCAATGCTCAGGTTTAATAGCCTCACATTTTAGAACCAAGTTTGGTAGTTCAAGGGTCTAAGACAACGAGCACAAGCCGTTTCCACATGATTCCTGGTGTGAAATTCCAGAAAAGGCAACTGGGAGCTAAGGATCGCGGAACACACATTGCCACTAACGATAAACAACGACAGCATCGCGGAGATCCTGGGGAGAAACGGAACGTGGAGACAATTCTTGTGTGTATCTCCGGTAAGGAGCTCGCCGCCGGGCGATGATATGCAGCCGCTACCGGTTACCAGATGTCCATCCGTGACGCGTCCTTTTGACCGTTAATGGGTGAATTAACTACTCTGGATAATCAAAGCGCTTGGCGACCTTTGGCTAGGGGAAAGAGAACTTGTGATTGTAGGCGGGAGTTGAGAACTATATACGGTGATCAGTTGAGTGTCGACGCAATATATAGGAGCAATTACACCATGATGTCCTTTATGTGTGTGCGCATTTGCATTATATGGCTGCGACTTAGATTTCTTAGCTTTCAAGACTCTGAAAGCTTGTTCCGAGAAGAATTTCAATTCTTGTGACTATCATGCCAGGGAAGTTCCTGCCCCTCCACTGCTGCAATCCTGCGAACCCCTCAGCAATGGGACAAGAGATAACTTAGTGGGGGTACAAGCCTTGGAGGAAGATAATTATTTGACAAAGATTCAGGAAGGATTCCAAGGAGATTGCCTTCCACCAATTGTGAAGCAGATGAAACCGTGGTCCTTGCCTAAGCAGCCAAGAGCCAAGAGCCAAGAGCTAGGCAATCATATCAAGCTAGATGGCCGCTGTTGAACATGTGAATCTCTTATCAGGAGGTTGAGATATCCGGTCCTGCTTCCCCAAAGTGAAGCAATAATGTGGGCAAACAACGAAGCAACATGAAGGGCTTCCGCTGTCTTTATGATGGTCCTATAGTCACGTGAGATTATGGGTCAGCCATCAAGGTGGCTTCTGAGCTACCTTTCTTGGCATAGTCTGTTAACATTATCCGACTGGTTTATGAGAGTACGAGAGGTAGAAGGGGGGTTAAAAAAGTGGCATAATTCTCATGACATATCACAGCAATTTCTCGCCTGGTCGGTACAGTGAAAATAGACGACTTGGCCATTGCAAGTTTGAATGTTGGTAAAGTCACATATCTAGAAGCCCTGTAGAATTCGCAAGTCTAAGACATTCATAACTCTTAGTATTTTTTATATCACCTCTATATAGAGACCTGGAGTATATTTCATCAGATAGAGTATGTCTGATCGTCACTTTCGTGTGATATCCAGTGCAATGTCACCGAAACTGGTGGTGCCCGTATCAGAGAAGATTCTCTGCGCTAAGGCCTCACCGCGCACAATTATATATGGGATCAATTCACCCAGCGATACCTTCTGCTTCTTACATGATATTGATTTTTGAACGACCCATAAGCTAGTTTAATCCTATATGTTGCTTGAGGACAGCGAGGCAAATGGCCACATGCCTTTCGAACTCTGCGCGATGTGAAATTAAACAAGATATCTGGATCTCTGCTCCCGTGAGAGGCTATGGAACAGTGACCATATGTTAAAGATATTTCGCAAATAATAGTATTGATAATTATTTTATTTTTAGGAAGGGATCATACGGCCTGACTTAATATCAAGATAAGATTACACACAGGAACTGTAGAACTAGTATACTTTATAACTTGCTGGCGGTTGGCAAGAGTGCCTGATTCAGCATATTGTTAGAAACTTGGAAGGTTAAATACCTCCCTATTTTGGTTTTCGGGTCCTGCCAAGGCTCGGTAAATAAAGGGGTGACCACAACAAAGTCAAAACATTAACATAACCACCTATTTGTGCAGAGTTAGAGCTGAACTGAGAATTTCACCAGAATTGGCTTGTAATTGCGGTGGAAGTGGTTCATGAATCGAAAATTACATTGTTGTGGACGCCTATATGAAAACATAGGGCGGGTGAGCATGAGCTTTTAACTCGCGCCATACAAATAGCATTTATAGAAAGTAGAACAACCTCTCGCTTCCACAAGGAATTAAACTGAATAATTATGAAAACTGCATCTCCAGGGCGCGTTACACCAGAACCTACTCTTACTCAATCTAGTCCACAAGATTATTATAGAAACATTGTAATCAATATTCGTTTCTCAATAAATCGATTCGCTTCTAAGCTTACGTAAATCATCCATAAGACAAGTCTTCGCAATTAAGTAGACTCTGCTTTTATCGCGGTGCTGCTTCTGTGTGGCTGCCTCTATGTGGCTGCTTCTGTAACATTCTAAACAAACAAAACAAACAGTATAGATAAAGCTCTTTAATGCACCGAAGCCTATGGTCAGCCTAAATGAGTATGATAAATGTTCTATTCATTAAAAGTCAAGCTTAGGACTGGGATTTTCCTAATGAACTTGCAAAATACAGAACGGGTCGGATTTATGCTATTACCTAAGCACGTGTTTACCTTAAGGCGGCCAATCCATCCACATCATTCACTTAATACGTGAATAAATCACAAAAGCGGCCATCAGAGACCACAAAAACTTGAATTGACTAAAATTTAAACTTAGCACTATATAATTCTCAGCGTTTTCCAGCTTCGAAATTCCATTTATCAACTTCTTCCCTCTGCCCAATTGCTGACAACGATCAACCACGAATTCTACTCTTCTTTGCCCTTAATATCTCTTTCTAATTAAGTTTGAGTCTTGCCTTAAAGGCCCGTCTTCTTTGCGAGTATCCTGGCTGCCTTCTCGTCCACTATAAGCTCTCGTGCTTACAGCAACAACTTCCTTTTCTCAACCTTCATCCGTTCATTAACGCGACCCAATACAATGGAACATAAGAAGTTACGTAATATGTACTATCCAGTCCATATCCGCCACGGCAAGTTCATCAGTAACTGTTTCTTCAACTAGCGCGCTCTAATATATCAGATGTAATAGGTGGTTGGTTCTGCACCCAGCTTCTGCCAGTGGCAGTTTCAAGCACTTCCATCGCAATGAGCGTCAACGATAATGGTATGATCATAGTAGGCAAGACTAGTTCAGTTCACTGACATTTAGAAAGTGTCTCGGACGTCTGCATATGTACGCCTGAGAGGCAACGCACCGGAATTCGTCTCACCTCAACATAGATATCAGCATTTGCCTGCACAAGTTGGAGCGGAACACCAAGTCCTTCTGCTAATGCAGCCCCCAGAGGTAGCGGCTCACTCAGATGTATCACCAGACTTGCAAAATTTGTCCAGCATAATCCCTATCCATGCTTCGCATGCCCTGACGGTCACAGAGCCTAATAGCAACTATCGCTTCCAAAGCGCCGATGAACTTTACCCGGTTGAGCAGTACCACGGCCCAGCAGAGAGAACAGCCATCAGGCAATATTTTAATAGCTTCAAGTTCAAGCCCTCTGTACTTGCTATCGAACAAATACGCCTTGGTCAACCTGTTGCTGCCCTGCCTCCACAAGCTATACGATATCACCCCAACAGCACTAAGTCATCCACACTTTTCTTCAATCCTTCACGATCAAACTACAAGGGAGAAATGAACATCGATGAGATGTGGATTCCAGAAAGGATGAACTGCAAGGTTTTCGTCACCGGTATTCCTGCAGTTGCGTCGCGCAAAGACATCTTCGCAGCTATTAGCGAAGGGAAGATTGTATCTCTTTCATACAATCCCCCACTTCGTGGGAAATTTAGCACCGCGGCTGCCTCGATTGCCTTTGCTACCCGCGAGTCCTCTGACAAATTCATTGCTCGGGCACAATCTGACGGACAGGGTGTATTCATTCGGGGGAGGCGCGTCAAAGCTGTCCGAAATCGAAGCAAGGCCGCACCACAAGATGAGATCGATGAAATGCAAACCAGAATCATCCAGATTTATGGTCCTCCAGGCTTGATCAAGCTTGAAACTATTGTCTATGTCTTGCGGAAATTCATCAAGTTCGAGCTCGTCGACGGTTTTGAGACTATCATTGAGGATGGACGGCGCACAACTGTTACGTTGGAGTTTGAGTCAATCATTGGGCAAAGCAGAGCTGCAGTGAAGTGCTTGTTGGCTCTGGCAGAAGAAGAAGGGGTAGACGGCAAGATCAAGGTTCAATATCTTGCAGACCCATGTGATCCCAATGGAAAGGCCCCTAGTTTGGTATCCTAGACTTGTGTAAGGGCATCGTGTGAAAGGTACTTGGTGGCATAAAGGCTGGAGGTGGAGACATGAAATTGTGTAGAGTAATTTTTTCATGTCTCAGCTAATGGAAATACGGCTCTCTGTCTATCTAATTGAACTTTCAAGTGAGTCGATAGATATTACAGCTATTCAGCGATTTTCTTTCTCAAATTAGTCACGTCACTCAAGCCTAAGATAGAAACGGCGCAAGGTATTTACCCAGTAAAGCCAACGCGTAGTGCGTATGAATATTCAAGCCATAGCAAAGTGAAGCAGAGCGCGCGGAATATCTAGAAATCCCTTCCAGACACGGTATAGCTAACTCAACGAACGTTTACCTTCATTATCTGTAATGGTCTAGAGATTCGAGGACTAGTGTGAGAGCAATTTAGGAAAATATATTTGCAACATCTAATCGCTGCTTCATGGAACCAAACAAGTTCGTGGATTTTGTAATTGTAGAGCGATGAAACCAGATGTCTACGAGGGGGAAGGAGTTCGAAGTTACCCGAAACTGGACTCTCTGCTTCTGCTAATCATTTTATGCAATGCTGGAAAGTCGTAGAGCTTTGCACTTTGCGACGCACTACTGTTAAGCAGAGATTTCGTGTGTCTCACGAGCCAGTGGGCTTTATAAAGAAAGCTTATTTTCAGCTTCCCGGAAGGGCTATTTCCTGCAGAGCCGTGATATTAGTAATTGGTGTAAATGCTTGATGTATAAACGCTAAATCCTATCTGTATCTCATTAATTCAACAATAAATTCAAAGTCTTCAAACAAATATTATTCCTCTTCAGAGACCAATTCCTAGTTCAGGACGAAAACACAATTATCAGCCATGAATTTGCACCCCGAGTATAATGCCAAAACTCCTGCCACGCAGGTCGCGAAAGCCTTCAGCAGCGAAAGCACAAACCGACATAGTAAGCACAATTGGGTCGAGCCCCTAAGAGAACTCCAATCTACCGACCATTATTTTTATTTTTTGAGAAATTTTGCCTCCAAATATTGATTGTCCCTTGCACTTCTATCATAGTCGTCGTGACTGGTATCTCTAAAAGGTCTATCGGCAAGCCACTGCAAAATCCCTAGCGTCTCAGTCCTCAGCCCTGCTTATTCTGGCTTCTTGTACGCCTTCTAGTCTTGAAGCTGTTGCGTCAGAGGTTCGCACTATGTACCCAACCGCTAAAATTGAGACCATTTCGCTTGATCTCCTCTTGCAACAGTCGGCCCGCCGCGCGGCGGACGAGATTAAGGAATTAGTACCACAGATTAATATCATCAACAACGCGGCTATGATCCAACCCAAGCGCAGTACCTCCACTAGAGATATTAAAGAACAGTTCACAGCTAACCATTTGGGTGAACTACCAATATCTTTGCCGAAAATTCCTGGCCGAATGGATAGCAAGAATTGCCAACATGGCCGGCGAATCGCACTGCTCCAGTCCCATCCGCTGGAGCGACTTGAGCCTCGGGAAGAGTGACTCTGGGCTGCCTGAGTCGGAGGGCGGACCAGATGCCTTGCAGTTTAAATCTGTCGAGATGAAGCAAGTAGTTAACGGATACAATTGGTACCGCGCATATACGCAGAGCAAGACAGCCAATATCCTAACTATTGTGGCCTTGAACAAGAAGCTTGCAGGGAAGGTGGCTGCATATTGTCTCGATCAAGGAAGCAAAATAGAGTTACCCGAATATCTATCAAGGATTTAGAGGAGGTTTATTGTTCTATGGCTCACTGATATTGGTGATCTTAACTAATGTCGTTAGGGAGCTTGATCCTGCTATACAGGGTGAGTGCAGCATGTTGCCCTTGGAGATGGTACTCTGAGTTCTGACGAGAAACGGTCATTGATTTGAATAGAGTATAAAGGGAATCCATACCTATGTCACTGCCAGTTTGGGCATGCTGCTGAGTGGGCCACTGACGAGGAGAATGCCGAGAAGCTATGGAAGCTAAGCAGTGACCCCGTTGGACAGAAATTCCCCTAAATCCATTCATTGGTTATGTTGTTTGTGCTAGTTCTGTTCAGCTCGCATTTGGGAGAGGTAGCCAAGTTAGTTGTGTGGTAGATTGTGGTATATAATCCATACATCTTATTTAGGTGTAGTCGTGTCGAAGCTGCCGAGTGTGAGTTTTCTGCTGCGTGTTGTTTGTCGGATAGAAGGACGATCCTTTGTTATGTACTTAGGCTCAGACATACGTATTTCTCATGTTCTATTCCGCTTTTTAATGTTTCAAATGTAATGGTAAAGCTAATTGTTGGAACGCATGTAACTAGTCACGTGAAGAGTTGTGGGTCCCTTTCGGGACCTACAACCTCTTCGCGACACGTAGCTTAGAATCAATCAAGACTTATCCAACAACCTCAACGAGCATTACGCATGAACACATGCGGCTGTGCCCTCAGGTTAAAGTATAGGCAATATCTATGACCCGGGTATTCCGACACTAATGTTTACATCTAGTAAACATTAATTTTAACAATGTTCATATATATATATATATGCCTCGGAGATTAACTTAATTTAAGAAACAACTTAAACATATAGTATTTAGATTAAGCAAAATGTAGATTTGACCCATGCAAGAGCTATAAATGGTGAAATGACCGATTTCATTAGTAGCTGTAAATGAAACTCACCGAAAATATCTCCTTCAAGCATCGTACCTTAATAACAAAGCATCAAGTGACAAATAAATCGCTGAGAACTATACTCGGTATAGCACCTGAAGGCTCCAAGCTATTTCTAAAGCGAAAGCTGAAGGAGGCTTCGATTTTGACTTTGTTACCCGATTGTGATCGCTTGAGATGTACAAAACTGTCTTAATAGAACCAACAAACTCTGAACATGCATTTACGATCATCCAGGAACCAGAATCTTCAGAGTATCTCAGACCCTGAATGCCACGGTTTTTGCTTTCGAGCTAGTTAAGACTTTTCTTGAGAGGAACCTTCAATCGCGTTATAAAATTGATGTATAATTAGAAAGTGTTTGGCTTTATAGTACCGCTGGCGTCTCAAGTCATCAAGTGAAATGGAAATATTATTACAAGCTGCTTCCATATGGACTAATTGCATTCCGGAACTTAAACAAGAATGCACGGTAACACTTTCTGTTATCACTATACACATGTTGTCTCGACCCTTTGCTCATTCGCTCTGTTCTAATATGCTAAAAACTTCAAAAGAACTGCGTAATCAAATTCCTAATTGACCAGGCTAAGCACACTACGAGTTTCCCCGTCTGAAAGATTCATAATATTGGAAAGTCGCCTCTCTCGCAGCTATGTTCTTTACCCAAATGTTATGGTTGGCCGAATTAAATGTCTTTCCAGCCCACAGCCACCAAACTCATGTTTTAACTACCATCTAAAAGCGCAAGGATCAGGCTCATAGGACATGATGGCCCACAGAGTTGCGTTCCCTGAAGGTAAGCTCTTCCAAGCAGTCATGCATAACTGGGCTTGCTGAATGGAGCAAAACCGGAATATCATAGGCTCGTTAGGTCCTCTTCCCAACTCCGTCCGCTCAATATCTGGCCAGCAAAATTGACTGAACCAACTCTTCCAAAATCTGTCATTTTGCTCATTGTTCGGGCTTCCAGATGTCATGTAAGGAGCCCAAGATCTGATACTCAAGATTCTGCTTGCAGTCGGCGCTAATGCTGACATTTTTGGCCATGCACGACTTCCCTCATTATGATATGCCGCATATATTCTCTGTCCTCCAAACGCGAGACCGGCCAATCCATAGCTTTGTTCAATCAAGTTTTCTGCACCTCTGTGGGTCGTAAATACCACTTTAGCTGTTGAAAAAAGGTCGCTGGGGCTGCGTGGAGGCAACAAATGCAAACAAGCCACCTGTCCCGTATGGATGAGGTCAAACAACTGATATTTTCTAATGTGGCGGGGTAAATTTGATAGCAGTACCGCACAGTTCTCATCACTGCTAACAAAGCCTGAGATTTTGCTGCAGTTGCATAACTTCATCTGGAAACTTCCTCTGCTGACTGTACGTGTAGTAGCATTGCGAGCCCGGTATGCATTCTGTTGTGTTTGGTGCTCCTTGGCCATTTGCGTAAGCAGATCACTCCCCTTCGGCTCACCTATGTCGCTACCCTCCTCGCCATCGCCATTTCCTCCTTCGATGGTGCGCCCGTTATCTGTTCTACCAGAAAGAAGATAGTCCATCACATTATCGCGAGGTACGGGTTGACCTTCGAACGGATATTGGTGGCGCATTGTCTGAGTGGGAGAAAATTGCTCGTGTTTGGCGGTATCTTCGGGGGCTCGTGGTGGTGGATTGAAGTCGACATTACTGAAGAGACTGGACCAAGTATTACTGATACCTGGATACTTTTCCTCATCGACAGTTGTACCATTCCCTTCTGTAAAAATGTGTAGTGGTCGACCAACGACCATGCTTGCCTGAGTGGGATTCATGGGAAAGTTCATTGACCCGAGAGTTGAAAATGCTCCTGAGGTCGAGGCAGTCATGATGTTGTTTGAACCTAAAGAGCTTTCCTCATGAAATGTATGCTGTGATATATGTCCAGGATTCATTAACAATTGTGGCAAGATCGAGAAGTCTTGCTGAGCTCGTGGCTTCTTGCCTATTAACAATTCAGCCGCATTCTGCATTCTGCATCAGTATCAACATGCGATCGAACTTACAAACTTGTCTGATTCTAGCCTCTTCTTCGTCTGAGTTGCTTGTGATATCCTGCCTAGCTCTCTTTCCTCTACTACGCTCCTGGTCTGCTGATTCTATGCAAGCGTTAGAATTGTTCTGTTGCAATCAGCTAGATTGCGATTTAGCATTTGCTTGCCACATCGCCCTCACCATTTGTACCGTCAAAATTAGTCATCTCAATATCATTCATATCTCTGTCAAAAAGCTCCTCCAATTCTGCTGCAGTGTATCGGCACTGTTGAACGATCATATTCTCTGGTACCATGCAATTTGCCATTGCGATTCTTTTCCTATTCCTGTTGTCGCCCTGCATAGTGGATTTATTATTCGTAGTCTGGGGCTCTGGAAGGTGAAGTGGCGAAAGCTCTGGGGTGAAATGAAGTTGAGAAATGCAGCGAAAGGTGACTCGGAAGAGTTATTTATGTTTCAAGGTAAATCAGGCGGCACGCTTAATAGATAGACAGAGAAGCTTCGTTGTATTTCCCCTGGAGTCTTCCAAAATCTTTTATTCTGTGCAGTTGGATTAATTTTACTTGGAGGTTGGTCTTCTCTGTGGTCATTCCAAGCTCTTTGTTTTTCTCAAAATTGTAAGATTTCGTTTCTTTTCTTAGGAACGGCTCCAGAATTATTATATTCTACTTGACGATCTGTGAAAATTATTTAGAAGATATGTGATATTTATACAATTGCATCCTTCTATTTTGGTACTTTAGACACATGTCGTATCTCTTTGGTATGTGAGTTCTACTAAGAGATATTAAAATCATCAAGCGCGAAAATATTCTTGCTATACTATGTTTACCTGGAGAGTTCAGATTCAGGACTAAGAGCTTCAAATGAAACTCATGAATAGGTGCCTATTGTTATAACACAGATTTGGCATACAGACATGGGATGCATTTGGACGTATTTCTTCTATTCTTTCCATATCATCTTTTGACTCTGAAAACTTCCTACGATGCACAATTTATGTGAATTTATACACAATCTGCTGTTTCTGTGTTCTGACAAGAATATAAAGAATGAATACATTTTGCGTCCACAGGAAATTTTTGTCAGCCTGCCAAATTACACTCGTCCCTACGTTCCTCAGAAGTGGCGTTACCTCTCAAACACCTAGTGTGCTCGTTTTGTTGTGAATATATTCTTAGATGTTGCCTTAGTAGAAGCTCTCTACAACCTCAGTAACTATAACAGGAAGTCAGCTAGGAAATACCTATACTGTAGTTGATTGGAAACTTACGGCGAGGTGACAGAGGATCACAAGGATCAGGACCATATCGGACAGTAATATGCGGATGGATCATTGCATTGCGTTCGAGAGCCAAAAAGCACGCTTCGGCTTGACCATCAATTCGTGCAAAGCGAAGCTCAATCATAGTTCTGCCCAACTTAAAGCATTCTACCTTACGCGCATGCTCAAGTTGGAAAAGAGAGAAGCGCTGTAAGTATGACGCCCATGCGGGAATGGTCATCACTTCATCCGGACCTTCGATCAGTATCACACGAGTATGGCTACCGTGATATGGTAATTGACCGTGCCGGTTACTAGGGCTAGATTTTAGCCACCGCAATCCAAAACTTATAATAAAAAGGTGAGATGCCATCGGAGCGATGAAGGATATACTTACAATCTAACCTGAACAGACATGCCGCCCAGCTGAAGCCCAAATTGCTGATACTGCGCCATGAAAATCTGGCATCCTGGTAAGGTGGTGAAGATAAGCTTCGCAGCCTTAGTTGGGTGTTGTTGGTTTGGCTCCATCAAGTGGACACAGTAAACGGCACCTGTATTGATAACTGCGAAGATATCTGCCTCTGTGACGAATTCAGGAATACCTGTGATCCACAATGCGCAATTTTGACTATCCGAAAGCCCAGCTATTTGTTGCTGCCAGGCGCGAGATGTCTTACTGCCATGATAGTTATCTGCTTCCATCCGTTTTCCAGCGGTACTTGGTGGTCTGGGCACTTCAGGAAGTGAGTGATGAATTCCTCGCCGAGCCTGTATCATGGAAGAAGGCGAAAAGCTATCAGGATTTGGAACCGCAGCCATGACAAGAGACGTTGGAGGTGGAGTGCCCGGCTCGAGACCAAAGCACTGAATGTGATAGATCTGTGCGTTGGCCCAGGCTCTCATTTCCTCGACCTGCATGGTATAGCATCTCAACTTGAAATCAATTGCAGGAACCAATCCGAAAGACACTTGGTCGCGTATGTAATTGTCTACTTGAGGGTAGGCTAACGGTCGTCAATTGATTGTGAGTTACGTATGAGAGATAGATGAATCTTACACGTCTTGAGAATACTGCACATCCGCTCAGCTCGCTGAGTGACGGCAGTCAATGCCCGCTCAGGGAGCACTGAATAGTCTGGAACAGAGAACCAAGAAGTTCCATCAGGCCGAATGTGATACTCCGCGTAGAGGTCGCGGAAAATAAATCTGTCGTCGGACATAGTGCTTGATATTCGAAAATGTGTAAGGTAGTGCTAAATAGATTAAGTAATTTCTTTGAAGAGCTACGAGTTTGTATGTTGTCAAGAGGGGCACCGGCGTTAAGGGCTTGGTCACGATATGATAGGCGATATTGGGGGAATGGCCAAAGTGACCAAGAAGGTCATTAAACGAGAAACCAAACTAACGCAAAACCTCGAGGGCATGCCCATAAATGCTAGTACGGCCTGCGAAGAATAATTAAAAGCTCTTTTTATTGGAGTTCCATAGCTGAGATTGGCTCAAAAAATGTTGATTCACTGCAAGCAGCAATGAATCAACAAATAAAAGGGGTTTCGGTAATCAACATCATTGGCTTTTAGCCACAAAAAGGTGGGTCAAAGCCAAGCATCAAAACCAAGATGGAATGTCGCGTCAAATATAAGAATAAATACCGAAAATGGATGAGAGCAAGTGGCGGTGATTAAAGGATTTATTAAGACCAACAAGGTGACTGGCGTAATTCTTGGAATATTGTAGACAGGTCTCGAATTCACGTTAATCAAGCCACAAACATTGAGATTGACTGTAAGTTCTAGAATATAGGTCCTTTCTTAGTTTGTGTTACTTTTTGAGAGTTCTTCCTTGCGGCTGAGATGCTGGGGAGTGCTTAATACACCTGAAGCTTGAGGTGATGCAAGATTCAGCGCCGAGAGATTCCACAATTCTCCCTCCAAAGCTGTAAAAGCTGTTGAGACAGCGATAAATGGACTGACAAGAGTGGAAATACGGCTTCCTAGTAAGTAGATATAGAGATTGTTTGTCTCTCTTCGCTATAACATACTGAGAGAGCGGCAGTGAAGAGTCACTGATAGCCCTTCACCCACAAATTCCATACCTTTATAAACACACATATGTCCCAGTGGGAAACTCTGCGAATTCGCTGTATTTATTTGATACTTCAACAGTACAAGCAACCTTAAGTGATACTGCTCCATGGCCAACGAAGAGGAAAGCTGCTAGGCTTGTGGTTGCTATTTCGTTTCGCCTTCCGCCCAAACTCTCATGTTAATCTGTTCCCTCACACGTCTAGCCAGCGTCTGGATCAAGTTTTGCTCGAACTGGGAACATCAGTAACCTGCGAACAAATCATTGAAATTACGCGAAAAGGAGAAGAAGAAATAGTTAAAATAACCTAGTACAGGCAGACATGGACCCGGTCTATACACGAGCACGATCTTGTCGCCTACTTCATGGCAAACTGCCCATAGACCTGTTTTCCATCCCGTTATACAAGTTGTTGCATCAAGCACACCAACAGTCGGACCTCAACAATGATCTTGCCTGTAACACAGCCTTCCAAGTGTCTGCAGCGTTCGCAGTTAAAGCTTTGAGCGTCCTCGAGGTATTGCATCCATGAAAACCATCCATGGCGTATTTGAGACCCTCTAATAAGAGCACGCGTATCTGAAGCTAAGAGATTTTTTTTAATTTTTTTTTTGTTTCGACTACTGGAAGTTTGGTTGTCAGCAAACCTGGAGATGGTTATTCTTGTCATCTGCCGCTATTAGGCAAATTACCAGGTCAGACCGCGACCTGTGGGTGATATTGGCCAGAAAATGCTTGCGTTAACTAGTGGCTCCAACTTACTACTGAACGGATGTCTGGACGATTAGATATCAATGACGGTTAAGCAACACATCTTGAGGGTCAAAGTGCTACTTAAAGTGTGAACATTCTTTTACTTTCATGAGCGTTAGCTCAGAATTCTTGGCTTTTTGGTCCTTATTAACTTTCTTAAATATGAGAGAGTGTAGAGAGCCGGTGGGGAATTTTAATCGTGATACCCGCGGTGCGGAAAAAATGAGAGTGTTCCTGAAATTTGCAAAGAGCAGTTTCGCCCATCTTAGGCAGCGGAACTAGATGTCAAAATATCGCAATGCTGATTGTTGAGAAGCGTAAAATTTTGGGGCCATTTAGTGGGTCAACTTCTCTTTTAACGTCTTATTAAGTTCCAAATCGCAGCTATGTGCTGGAATATTGATTTTAATTTCTATAATAGGCTGGCGTCCTAGCTAACAGTTAATTTCTCGTATGCTTTCTTCCATGCTCCAACGGGCTTACCAATCAATACACGTCTCATAATGGATTTTCGTCGCCACAGATACTCCTACAATCATGTAACTTGGGGCAAAACTGTATTGTAGATCTGGAATCCAATTGCACTTCGTGCTGTCCGTCTTCACTGAGTATATGCCTCCGACCCTCCAGGTATATCATGACGTAAATTAAATGCTGTACCCATTTGATTTACAAAGCATAGGGACAGTATGAATGATTTCGAAATGAGAAACGAAAATGCAGGCGATATTTTAGTGGTGTGCTGATGCTCCGCTTTGAGAAATAAAATCCCTCTCGTAGAAAGGAAGTAACCTTCATGTTTCCAAACGATTCTCTCCCTGTTTCAAAGGAGCAGCCAGAATCCAAGCTTCTTCCAGATTGTCAATCCATCATTCCTATGGAAAGATAAATGACATTAGAGGCAATGATCTGTACGTCCCTGCCTCTTTGACTTTTCCGTCTTTGGTTTGCTCACTTTACGAGTATACAGTGTATTAATAAAACTAAATTATAAATTTCCATAATCCTAGATATTGCCAGCCAAACTATCAGATCTTCCTCTACCTTACATCAGCTACGTTTTAAAAGACTTAAGCATGAAGACGCAGAGACTGTTGCTGCTGTTTTTCTCTAGTTATAAATAATAGCTTTTTTTTTTGCTTATCGTTCAGTATGGTACTCGTGTGTACTTTGCGCGGAGATATTATTAAGGAGAACAACTAAAATGAAACCTTTCCATTTTTTATATACGCTAGTAGCAAGTCCATTGCCTACCAGTGATTTTTATGACCATGTTGATTCTAGAAATCTAAGGAATATAGCCTGAATGTTTGGCTTAGTACAAAATATTACAACAGGATGTTGATAACCGCCAATCCGAAAGCCATTATCGCCAGTGGCCTTTGGAAAGCATCTGAACGTAGGTCTGGAGAGTCAATCCTTCCCCAACAGCCTTCTAAGCCACGCACTATGCCATATTCATGATCAGTAAATTTCTTCAACGAAACTCTGCTACTCTCAGGTTCATTGCATGTTTCAAAACTATAAAGAAATGACAGGGCATAAGGTATTCTTTTAAAATCTGGCCCCAACATAACAAGGACGCGGAATGGGATTAAATCATACTCGCTCCCCTGGCCATCTAACTTGACAATGTGTGCTGAGTCGCAAAATTGCCTTGTAATCAGTGTCAATCTCGGTGAGATAAAGTTTAATTACCGGTTAGGGGGACTTTCTAGATTGATGTAACGGGCAAGTTTAACCTTACGAGGAATGTTGCCTTGGTAATAGTATTCCGCTTTTTGTTGTCCAACCCAGGTCTTTTCGCAGCTTCAGTAGCCGAAGTTGGTACACAGCACCAGTGTTGACCACTTCTAAGATATATGCCTCAGTTGCTTCTTCTGGAATGTGCGTAATTTAGATAGCACAGTTTTGAGCAGGAGTACCGGGTGATTGTTGCTCGCGAAGTTGATCTCCATCATTTCTTTCCTCTGTAAAGTCAACCGGCAGATTGTGTTCCAAGTTCAATGGTGAGCCATCGTTGCCAGCAGCGTTTGGACGATGAGAGTCTGTGGCCAAGAACGAACGACCAGCTGTGATTAACTAATCGATAATTGGATGCGAGGTGCGTAGGAAATTTGAAATAATGGTAATGTCGGTGAAAGAAGGGTATTGACGTCTTTAAGGGAGATTGTTGTAAAGATCAGATGAGATATACCTTGAGATGAAAGGCACTTAAAATGGGAAACCTCAACCTGGAGCAGCCATGTCGGGAGTTCGTGCACTATTGAATGCATTTCATTGCCACTGCCACAAAATGAATGGCTTGAGCCGTTACTTCATTTTCTGCTATGCGAAATAAGCATTTTCTCAGGGTGCAAGCACGACAGGCCAGAAAAGTTTCAACAACGATTCGGAACTCAGATCTTCTCATGCCCTAGTATAAATGGAGAGGATTCAACAAGGCATAAAGCGGCTGTCAAAAATGGAAAATGGCTTATTGGTATGTGGAAATGTAAAAAAAAAAAAGAAATGCCCTGATGTTTGAGTTCCTGCTTCACTCTCGACCTACCTCATTAAATGCTCTTCTAATATGCATTTAGTGATAGCAGTTTGAGAAAGTCTTACACTTTCTTACTTTAGAACGTAATAAATATAACAACTATTGGAAAAAGAGAAGTTTGTGGTAAACATATTTAGCTACCTACAAAGCTACAAAAGAGCCCTGTAAAAGAAGTGTACAAATAGAGTTTAATTTCTTGAGAGATGCCTTGTAAAATATATCCCATTCAAGGCTCTAAATAACAGCTTGATTGATATTGGATAGGAATTTTGCTTGAGAGATTGATAACCAATGATTTAAAGCGAGGATGGCAGGATTTTGAAAGCTTAATTAAACGCTAAAGGCGTAATCTGGCCCAAACAAAGAACGTAGATGAGCGTGCCAAAACCTTTCTTGGGAACAGATATGAAGGATCTACGATGATTTGTTGTTCTGATGAAACCCCATACAAAGGTTCGACGCTGACGTAAAAGGGTAGCTTTGTGGCTTCTTGTACAATTAGAAGCACCGCCATCAATGCCAGAACCAGAACCAGAACCAGCACCATGCCCAATCTCGACATCACACATAGCAGCTAGAGCAGGCGGCAAAGTTGGAGCGGTAACCTGCTATTTTAGACCGTGTTTCTTCAGACAGCTTTGCCACGCTTGTTATTTTATCCTGCAGAGCTGCCAGTTTATTCTTCTAGGCGAGGCGGGTAGGGGAAAAAGTGATGTACAGGAAAACGAGGGTTATGAGACAAAACGCACATTTTTTAGTGAGCTGGTAACGAGCAAACAGCGCTATGCTGTAAAGAGCATCTAAAAAGACGGAAGCTATTTTTCAAACTTGTTTGTGGATATACTAAGATTACTGGCATATTAAGGATAGGCATAAATATGTCCAGTTGCTTGCAGGGATTACATACAATCCCAAGTAACGCCGTGACTCCTCCCAAATGCAAACCTAGTCCCAACATTGTCATACAAGCATAAACTTCATACTATATCTAGTCCTCGGGCTCCTCCTTAATCCTAATCTCGTTGCCCTCCTCCACAACCCTTCTTCCAGGTCGCGGTCGAACTTCCTCCGCTGGCACAACAGTTTCAATTCCCTCTCCCTCGGGTCCGTGTGGTACAGTTCCAATATCAATCTCCATCCCCAATAAAGCCCTCAGGATGACTTCTGCCCCAGCCTTACTCATCACCTCGCTATTGTGTTTACAAAGCTCGCTCGCCACACACTCCGTGCACCCCTCTAGACATGCACATCCCTCGACTCTTCTAATAGCTTGTTTCAACAACAGATCGATGAACTCGAACGCTTTCGTCGAGATACCTGAGCCATTGACCCCACCTTTTGCATCATAGAATGTTAAGCGTGCGGGACGCTTGCGGGCTGTTTCCTTCTTGGCGAATTCTTTTTTAGGAGCTTTGCATTCTGTACGTACGTCGCCGGGCATGCTGACCACAAAGTTTGGCATAAGGGATAAAACAGCATGCTCAGCAGCATGAATAGCACCAGCCACATTCAACCGATGCTCTACCAAGATCTCCAGCGCAGCTTTAGGCACATCAAGCCAGACACCCTTGCTGAATCTAATTATTGGGGGATTATCAACCTCCACAGCGTCAAGAATACGACGTTTCGCGTCCATTTTGAAGAAACCAAAAACAACGGCTTGAATTTTGATTGCGCCGTAAAAAGCTCGAGACAGAGAGTTGGGTATGCGGCGGATAGCTTCTGTTTCGATGGGATCGATGTCTGTATAGTCTCTTTGCATAGTGGTCCAATTGACGTTGACTTTCTCAACTTTTGCAATTTTCTGCTCAGGATTGAATTCTTTCACAAGGTAGGTGTTCCCTTGGTGGAGGAAAATCCCGCCATCGTAAAGGGTGAAAAATGCGCGAGAAGCCTCAAGTTCTTCGAGAACGATGTTCTGACCATGACTAACGTTTACGATTGCGAAGTGCTCGTCTTCGGTGTCACGGATAGAGACAAATTTGGATGGGATCGGTCGGAAGCGCTCATTACAATGATAAAAGCCAAGATCGTCCTTTACCATTCTCTCTTCCGCGATCTCCTTGAGGTTTTTGGGAAAGTATTGAGCATCTTCATCGATGCGTACGGGCATCTCGTAAGCTGCACACTGGAGGTGTCCTTCTAAAACCAGCAAGTTCTGAAGATCAACCTGAAGCTCACAATTAGGCTTAGTAAAGATCTCATCTGGATTGTTCATATAGTATTGATCGGTTGGGAAACAATCGCCAACAAGTATTGAGAGTGAGTCTTTGTTTCGTCGACCGGCGCGTCCACTCTGTTGGCGCAAATTGGCGATTGAGTAAGGAAAGCCAACCGTAATGACAGCGTCCAAAGATCCAATATCGACACCGAGCTCAAGAGCAGTGGTAGCCACAATTCCCATCAACTTACCTTCAAACATCTCACTCTCTATTCTCCGCCGATCCTGAGGCGTATATCCACCCCGGTAACCCATGACTCGAGCCATGCATTCTGGTCGCTCTAGATTGGTGAGCTCACTCTTCACGGCGCCAACTAGTGCCTCACAGCCCTTTCTAATCCGACAGAAAGCAATGACACGGACACCCCTCAATATCAGTTGACAAAAGAGCCTAGCGGCCTCAGCCATAGTGTCTCCTCTACCGCTTCCTGAATCGCTTGGGTCCTTGTATGGCGTGTTCCAACACAAGAACTCTTTTCTCCCAGAAGGCGAGCCGTCAAAGTCTGTCATTTTTACGTTTTCAACTCCAAAAATAGTCTTGAAATGCTCAAGAGGATTGGCGACGGTCGCAGAACAGGATATGAATTTGATATGGCGGTTTCCCACCGCAGCGCATATCCTTCGCAGCCGTCGCATAATGAACGCAACGTGAGACCCGAAGAGTCCGTTATAGACGTGTATCTCATCGACAACCACATATTTCAGGTTCTTCAAGAATGTTCTCCATTTCTCTTCTTGCGGAAGGATAGTAATGTGCAGCATATCAGGATTGGTGAAGATAATTCTACCTTCCTCGCGGATGACATTGCGATCATGCATGGCAGTATCTCCATCAAAAGTCTCCACAACCGTCTCCTCAAGCCCGGTCATAAACTTCATCATCTCCTTTAAACTTCTTCGTTGATCTTGAGCAAGTGCTTTCGTGGGGAATATGTACATTGCTCTAGTATTGTGGTCGCGCTCGAGTTCATGAAGGACAGGTATTTGATAAATCAAGGACTTTCCCGAACTTGTAGATGTAGCAACAATAACATGATGGCCATCATGCAAATTATTAATGGCTTCTGCTTGATGCGCGTATAACTGCGTGATATTCTTAGTATTGTAGAGTGCATTCACCAAATCCTGACTTAGTTGGAAGTTCAAATCGCCATAAACAGCTACTTGCGGATCAAACACTCGATGCCCATCAGGCACAATCTGGTTTGTATACCACTCGCTCTCTCTCAGCTCTTTGATAATTTCGGGTATCGACTTTCTCTTCGTTGGTATACTTTTGGGCAGAGTACTAAAGTCGAGCTTCGGAGTCGTGCTACGAGAAATCGAAGGTACTGGTATATAGCTTTCAGACTCAATTTGCAAAGCCTCCTCTGAATTAAGGCCCTCCGTTTCACAACGATTCAAAAAGGCATTGATCGCACTTCCAAACTTGGTGTTTCTCTTCTCAATCAGACCCACCATCTGCTTCTGGCTGAATACCGGCATCTTCAAATCCTCATTCTTCAGTTTCCTAGTCGCCTTCGTTGCTTCTCCCGTCTTCGCACTCTGTACCTGTCGCTTCAGGTCCCCATCCACGAATTCGAAGAATAGTACCTCTTTCCCAGGCACTGTGGTGTCTTGTCCTAAACCCTCTTTACCAGTTATACCTCCAACACTTGAATCCGGGGCGGGACCCGCAGTATGCCAATTCTTTGTCCTTCCACCCTTGAATGCATCATCGCGCTCGCTGCCCCTCACATCAACCTCTAGCATTGCCTCGTCCACATAGAGAAACCGCATGCCTCCCGGCCGAATTGCCACAATCTTGGCTACATCTTCTATCAACAATTGCCGCTTGATGTGTCCTTCCACAGCAGTTTTTATAGTATCGAATGTAGTCGCAAGATGCTTCCTGGTACAGCAAAACGTAAAGACCAGGTTCAATGCTCGATGCGTCTTCTCAAGGATTTGGAAAGAAGATGGCCAGGGAATATCGCTATTTACCGGCCCTGAGAAGCTGGACGTATTGTGAGCTAGTTCGGGGGGTGTCTTGGTCTTTGGTGCTCGTCGGGGTTTCCCACCACCATCGTGGCTCTTGGTGGGGATTGTCGCTGTGGTGGTGGGAGAAGGGTCGCCATCAGTAGTAGATGGCGTATGGTGTATTTCTCCAGTATCATCTCGTTTCCGTTTACGCTTTCGGACTATTTGATTCGACACATTTGCGGCCTTCAATTGAGGCATCGTCGCCTTTAGGATTGGGTTGCTCTTGTTGGGTTCCTGCCGGCCTCTTTAAAGGCATCTCATGCCCCGGAACGAGGTGTCAAGGGTATAACTTTCGCGCTAGCAGGAGACGCGCTGACGGGTTTTGGTGGGGGGGCGATGCGCTGGGTAGCAATGCTCTGTTAAGCCTTGATACAAACGGCTTAGCTTTTGTCACGTAACCACGTGATTACCCGACCACCTCGTAGATCCCTTCACATGTTCGGTTGGGGCGCGTACACTTAAACACTTTGGTACGGTGCCGTAAAATGAGAATATAGCCTCTCTCTCGCCTAAGGGCTCACAGGTACAGCATCTTACTGTTTTTATTTTATGCAGGCCTATTAGTTAACCTGAAGTGGTGCGCGCTCCGCCTACATGTGAAGAAAAGAGCATCTTCCAACCGAACCGTAGAATGCCATGCAGTCCCTCTGTTCGGGCGCGCTCTTTCCTAGTGAGCGGTTCCTGGAGTCCTTCAAGAAATTTGGGGTCAAGAAGGACGGTCAAATATCTTCTAGTCCCTAGAACCTTGCATCGTAAGTAGAGAACGACAGCTGTCAACTGGCATGTCAGATTCTGTATGGTGACTACGTGTTACGCGTTATGGAAAGCCACAAGCGATGGACGCTGTGCACGAACTATTTGTTGGTAATGCGACGTATTTCGAGGCAAGCTGTTCTAGTTCTACAAGTGGTAGTAGTAGAAATAGATAACGCACAATATTGCTCTTCTGCGATGAGTTCTTCTGAAGCGGTCTCAACATGGTCGCTCGAACCTAAATAAGATAGGGAGACCTTTTTGGTCGCGATTCGCTCTATTCCTAGATCTGACCGCTCAGAAGACCAGTTCTACTTTTGAGAAAGTATCATTGACGACATAGGCGCGGAAAAAGTCTTGGCGGTCACGCACTCACATGAAATATGCTTTCAGATATCCTACATTTGGTCCTGAATCATGGAGGCGACAGGCGCTAGCCTAGGATGAGCGCCGCATAACCTGATTACAATGCCACAATAGTGGACAACGATGTAGAAGATCATTTGTCCATATGAAGGCGCAGATCGTCTTGATGTAGGCATCACGTTTAAACAAAGCTGCAGATAATATCACTAGTCCTGGCTGCATGAACAGTTCATCATTTTCCTCAGATATATAATATAGTATACTTCTACGCAGACTCTCAGCCCGTGCAAGAGTATGCAGTCCCTGCCCATCGCAAAATTCATCAAAACCAAGAAAAGAGATGATGCTCTTTCCTAACCTCGCTATGCTTGTATGGTATGCCTGAACTCCTTCAAAAGACACCGATTGTTGCCCGAATGTACCCCTTCTCCCAAAGCAAAATTGAAGTGTGGGTGTATTTTTCTATAACAAAAGAGAAGTGGTGCCTGGTTAGGCGACGTTCGAAGTCCCTTATTCTAGCAAACCGGCTCATAATTCATGCTTGATAGAGTCGAGTTCAGATTTAAAGAGCTTGGCGTTGTTCTCATTCATCTAATGACTATCAGTGCGTATTAATTCAAAAATTTCAGGCGGCTTACCTTTAGCAACATTTGGACTGGTTTCCCATCTCCTTCAAATGCTGTGAACAGAACCTGTGCTCCTTTCGGGGAAGGCTTGTCCTTGAACTCCATGGCTCTAATTATACTCGTGTTCAGGATGACGCGATGTGTGTTTTCCTGTCGCATGATAAGACGAGGGTTGCGAGGGGAGTTTTCATCTGTCTCGTCCTCAAGTCCTGATATATCGAAGGATCCGGGGATAGGAACACCAACATCATCGAAGGTCGCACATGATCTCGGAACATTTACTTTCAGAGTTCCTACACCTCGCTCCTTCCAACCAGCCTCCTTTGACTCGAGTGCATAGAGCCTTGCGCGCACTTGAAGCAAGGTAGCTTCGCCAGCCTCGCCATCCTCAACTATGGGTTACAGATTAGCAGGTATTCTAAGCAGCACAAGTTTCAAAACGCACTCCTGACCGGCTTGAGCTTCTTTTTCTCCTCTGCCGTAATCTTTCCAGCTTCTTCATCCCCTGATTCGAGGCCGCCGTCGCTATCATCTTCCTCACTTTCTTCCGCATCACTATCTGGGGCACCAAAGGGTTTCGCAGGCTTTGCGCTAGACACGGTATCTTTCCCAGGGGCCGCAAAACTAGAAAGCTTTGGGCCAGCAGCGCCCGCAAAACCATTTCCAAGCGCAGAACCAAAAACACTTCCGCTTTTCAACGCGCCGAATCCAGAAGTAGCGGTGCCGAAGCTAAATCCAGAAGCTGGTTTGTCCTGTAATGGCCCATGTTAGTCATTTCATTGAAGTTATAATTTGTTGCGCATGAACTCAAATGTACAACATGCAGCTTCATGGAACACCTACTATGTTTGTGTTTCCGCTCGTAGTTGATGTAGGTATACTTGAAGTTTGTCCGCTTGCCAAAGCTCCAAACCCTGAGGTGTTTCCACCAAAAACGCTGGGCTTGGAGGTGCCGATCGCTCCAAATGGGGATGTACTAGAAGACGCAAGAGAAGCAAAACCCGAGCTTGCGAAAGCAGCGGACGATGTTTGGGGTTTGCCACCAGTGAGACCACTACCGAAGGTTGGTTTTGGGGAAGACGTGCGTGATTTTTTCGAATCATTGTCGGATGAAGTTGATGGAGATATGTCTGATGCGTCTTTATCGCCAGACTTGGCCCTGTAATCCCTTAATTGTTAACAAAAATGGCTCTCAGGGCCATGGAAAGGGGGATATAATTGGCATAACAGAGTCCGTGTCAACTTACCCGTCTTTTGCAAACTCCTCTGATGTGTCTCGTGGCCTTTTTTTCTCTGGTCCTGATCTTGTTGTACGCCCTCCATTCAAAGAGCCCTCCGCGATTGAGCCGTCCTTCTGTGGACTCTCAACGTCCTTTGTGTCGTCGTCGACATCGCGGCCACGTTTCTTTTTGGGCGAAGTTATCCGCTCACGCATCACCTCATCGGTCGCATCCAAAGTTGTGGGCTCCGGGGTGGCCGCTGTTGCTGGCTCCTGCATTTCCCTGTCCTCGATCACCGGTTCGTCTCGTGTAGATTTCTCTGCCTCGGCAGGGTTGTGTTCTTTATCGGAAATGCGTGTTTGCTTTAGCTCTTCACCTGCTGCGATGGTGGCCGCATCGTCTTTGTAGCCATGAGCATCACGATCATCGTCACCACCACCACCACCCATTGTCCCAGCTGTTGGATCGTGATTGGTCTTCCTGACGTTGGGGCTGGGATTCGTGCTGGAGTGGTCGGCTGTCTTGGGCAAGGAGGGAGCGGCGTCAGCAAGAGGAGGAGAAGCAGGGGCCATGAGGTGTGTTCTCTTTTTTTTTATGGTTTTTGGTGGAAGGTGAGGTATGTAATTGATTTTCGGGTGGAGGTGATGAAATTATTACAGCACTTTTCCAGCCAGACCCGTGCCTGTTGTCCGTGCCCGTTGTTCAGCACGCGGGTGGGTCCATGTTCGCGGCGGTGGTGGTGGTGGTGTATGCCCCTCTCTCTTGGGGTTTGCTGTCTGGTTTTAAGGCTACAAGGTGCTAAGGTTAAGGGATAAATTAAGCTTTTGTTTCGTGGGTGAACTCCCACTGATTCTTGCACTTCAGGGTCTTGTCGCTCACCCTAACATCGCATCTCTCTCTCTCACTCTCTGTCTCCCCATCCCCCAGAACTCTCTGGATTCAAACAGCTAAGAAAGAACACCAAGACAGTGAATGCAAAGGTCAATGAGACAAGACAAGGCTTGAGAGGAAATATCAATAAGGCTGCACCTGCCAGAACCTTCAGATATTAAGCACGGTGTACTGTACTTACCATCTACCTCGATCATGATGGTACTACAGTTACTCTGCCATGAAATGACATCAATCAAGGCTACTGCTGAGCATCTTTGTTATGGCATTCGCAATCACGTAACAATTTATGATATTGCCTTCTACAAGAATCCTTGTCTGCTACACTTTCCCGCCCTTCTGGACCCTCAGAGCAGATCCGGGGACTGCGATAACAGCAGTCCTCTCTTATTCCCACGATGTGTTATATAGACCTGGAGTGGTGTACAGCTTCATCAGCTACCCTTAATACCTCGGTAAGTGCCCATGTTCTGGCTATTTGCTTGAGTTGCTCGAGTCTGCTGGGTTATCTCCTCCCTCCGTTGTCATATGTATGCATAGACGTTGAGTTCGCACTCCTTAGGCACCTGCAGCGCTTGATTATGGTCCCACCCGAGAGTTCAAAAAATTCATTAACCTGCCCATTGAGGTCAGATACATGATATATGAATACTTTGTTATCTGTGACAAGCCAGTGTATATCAGTCGTCGGGAACGGGGCCGGAATTGGGATAACGATTCTCCCGTTTCACCTCAAAACTTCCGCGGTCTATTTGGACTAAACTGGAAAATATATGAAGAAGTAAGCAGGGTCTACTATGGCAGGAACACATTTGTCCTGGGCAACGCGGATTGGGGTAAGCATCCTGTGGATCTTGGCGTGGTCCATCCTGATGCTATATAGGCAGCGGTCGCGCACCCAGTGAGATGGCAATGGAAAAATTCGTTGCAGCTACTCTCCCCGGACATCTCTTGCATATCACGAACGTCATCATTCAGATATACGCGCGATCCTCCGCCTATTTTGCGAATCCAGGCACGCACGATTATCCTGCTATAGGCTCCCGTACATCAGCCGAGTCTCTCTATGCCATTAGTCGTTCAATCGTAACAGATATTAAAAATGTAATATCTGTGAAGTATGAGATTATAGAACAAAAGTAAGTATTTAATTAGCTCCGTACTTTTTGGTGAGACTTGCGTTATATAGCAACTGTCGAACTTGTGCTTGCAAAACTTCCTATGCACAACTCTATTTATATATTTCAGATGTGGCATCACTGACTCTGTCTAGTTGGGAGTCTGACAATCCTTGGGATATTTTCCAGCCGCGTATAGATCCAGTTGGATCCGTGGCTAGTCAGAAACATCTCGACCAATCTGAAAACGTTGCAGCGATTGAGCAAATGCTCGACCTTCTACTGATGCGTGGTAAACGGTCAAAATTAGCGCTGACTAAGTTGAGCAAGGTGCATACAACAAGTAGAGGATGGATTGATATGAGGGCTGCTGTTAAGGTAAGTTCTTCTTGGCTATGAAGTAGGCTTAAACATTTCTTGAGCCTTCCAAGTTTGGGACACAGTGGTATGCCTTGTAGATGAATCACTTGCTGAAGCACGTTATTATAGTCATTGAAGGAGAAACGCCCAGAACTTGAGGGCATATTAGATAGGAATGATGGGCAGAATAACTCTATACAAAAATAAACGTCAAGCATAGTGCTCCGACGCTTGAAAATAAGGGTACCGCTGCATTGAAAGAAATATGCACCCTAGCTCAACATAGGTGTGAACCAATATACCATACTTCGAGCCAACTCAAGGTTAAGAAATACCGTCATCCCGCGGCCACAGCGAGCACTATATTATTTGAACTCGTGATCACCTACACAAGGACTAACCCGAACATAAATAACCAGCAGATAATACAAGCAATACATATGCAAACATTACACAAGTGGGGTGACAGCTGCCGATGCCAAGGCGGGCCGGAAGCAGGTCGATGACTGAACATGCAGCAGGATGACTGCCATTGAGTAACGAATATGTATATATTATCCTTAGATTCCGGTAAACTTTTAAATGTGATGACTACTGTTTTGGAGTGTATTAAGTAATGATATCCTCGAGAGCTGTCTATCTCCATCCTGTAGTAACGACTGACCAGAATGCAGACCATGATTTTTGCGATCATAGCTATTCAATTCATCTTGACCGCTTGCTCACAGCCGTATACTCATGGCGACTCGCGGCAAAATACCTATGACTATATTGTGGTAGGTGGCGGACTTACGGGCATGGTGGTTGCGAGCCGCCTGAGCGAGGACAAGCACAGTCGGTTTCGGATTCTCTCCCTGCAACAAAATAGTAATACTGATATAGTGTGCTATAGAAACCGTTCTTGTTATTGAGCGCGGCTATTTGGATGATAAACCGCAAGCTATCATTCCTTACTATGCATATACTGTGGATGAGAGCGTTATGATGCGCGTTACATCCGCCCCTAATCCAAAATTGAACAACTCTACTTATGCTGTTGCCGTCCCTGCTGTAGTTGGGGGCGGGACTGTTGTTAACGGAATGGCATACAGCCGTGGGAGCAAAGCAGATTACGATGCCTGGGAGGAACTCGGCAATCCAGGATGGGGATGGGATGGCCTCTTACCGTACTTTCGCAAAAGCTCAAGCTTCATTCCTCCCTCGCCAGAAGTGGCGAGACAGTGGAATATGACATGGGACCCATCAGTCTTTGGCAACGGGCCATTGAATACCACAATCCCGAATTTCCAGTATCCAGATGCAGCGCCATTCTCGGATGCGTGGCGACAAGAGGGATCTCTTCCATTTCCAAGAGATCTTAATGACGGGAGTGGACCTGGACTGTACTGGGTACCATCAACTATTAATCCGCTTGATGGAACGCGGGCTACATCTCGCAGGGCATATTACGATCCCGTCTATCAAAATCGCGAAAACTTACATTTGCTGACTGGCCATACTGTGAACGAGATTCTGATTCACAAACTTCATGCAAAAGGTGTCAGGATAGTTTCTAGATCCACTAACCATACATCAAATGTGTTCGCTCGTAAGGAAATTATTCTGGCTGCCGGGGCTGTACAAACCCCTCACCTACTACAAATCAGCGGAGTCGGCCCAAAAGCAGTTCTCGGAGCTGCTGGTATCAAAATCAAAAAAGATATGCCGGCAGCAGGAGCCAACCTTCAAGACCACCCTACCGCCTTAATGATTTTCAACATCACGAACCCTTCCTTTCCAAACCCTAATTCCATCGCAACAAACGCAACCTACAATTCCACCGTCTGGGCCGAGTACTTCGCCAACCGGACTGGTCCCATTGCAGGAAGCAGAGGTGCAACAGGGGCTTTTCTTTCCCTCTCACAACTCACATCTCCCTCCGTTACCTCGAATATTACCATCTTCATATCCGAAACAATTGCAAGCCCACTTCCGTACCTTCCATCTATCTACGCTAACCCCTATCTTTTGCAAGGATACAAGGCTCAAGCACGAATCATACAGAACCTTTTTTCGATAAATACTTCAATTGTGTCAGCGTTTCCATATTCTGCGAGCGGGTTAGCACCAACAGTGCTGCAGAAACCCCTATCGAGAGGAACCATCACGCTGAATGCGAGTAATCCGCATGGGCCACCAGTCATCCAATTCAACACGCTGCAACATCCCATCGACAGGACCATCCTTCTCGCTATGATCCGTCGTGCGCGCCGATTCTGGGCATCCCCTACTCTCTCACCTCTTGGCCCCGTTGAGCTCTCGCCCGGTGTACAATATCAAGCAGACGAGGAGATCCTGAATGTGTTGGTGAACAAGGGAGCCCTCTGGCCAAGCCTGGCACATCCTTGTGGGACTTGTGCAATGATGCCGGAGGAACTGGGAGGATGTGTCGGGCCGGATTTGAGTGTTCATGGTGTTGAAGGATTAAGTGTGGTGGATGCAAGTATTATCCCCATGGTTCCAGCGATTGGTTTGCAGGCTACGCTATATGGTGTTGCTGAGAAGGCAAGCGATCTGATAAAAGCGAGAGCTTGAGAGGATTGGTGATGTTTGAATGGTGGACGAAGTTTTTCTGGTATTTTTTGGGATAAATCTGGCTGCGGTGCAACATTTTGCATCGTTGTTGGCAGATTTGGCTAGCTGGTAAGGCTAAAATCTTCTTTTCACTCTTGGATGACGACATGACAATATTACCAATTTCCTCTTGTGTCGTGATCTTTTCATTTCTAGTCTTAATGGTGAAGATATTGCTAAGTGCTAAAATCACCTCGTGAAGGCGCCAGTTCCGGAGAACTTGTCAGAAGGCGATCCGGTAAAACAACTGTGAAATGCGTGTGTACCTTTTCAACCCGATGGTTGAGTTTGGGTGTTCCCTTATAGCCCATCTTCTGGCAATGAGATTTGTGAAACACCATTTTGGCTGTTGATGCTTGAGGCTATGGTGAGGACCTAAAGTTGTGAGGTATTTGGGCTAGCAAAGCAATTGCTGCTGCTTACTAAAGTACTGAAGTGAATTGAAGCTCCATTACCCTGACAAGGCTGGAGGCGTAATAAAAGCCCAAAATATTTGGCAGTGAGTCTCTTATTATAAAAGATCGGGCACTTTTGACTGGTGCCTTGTTTTTTTATTTTCTACATTGGAGCTCCCTCCAAATCGCTTCTTAAAGTTCGGAATATATCTACCACTCTGCTCCTACAATATCTTTTTGGGAAGAATCTCTCTATTTTCCTTAAGCACAACGTATGCCTCTCGCACTATTATTTCCTCCATGCTATGTATTAATGATTATTATGCTGATATAAACTTCTCATCAGGTGAGCCCATCGCCAGGACCTTGCCTCAAAACAAACTCCGTATCTCTAATTTAGCGAACAGTCCTATCATAACTCCTGAGTAGTATACATAATACTTTCCACTTTGGAACATCGAGAGGTGGCTATTTGGGTATGCATATAATGATCAGGATCTTAAGCGATGGAAAGAAGGGTTAATTGTTGGTTGCTGTTCGCCGCAAATTGCTGAACAGAGTATCGTCTTGGCCACACCACAATCTCTATCTGTTTAAGCTGAATGAAGAAAGATAAATACAGCAATACAGCCTATAGTGGTGTTTCCAAATCATCAACAGTCCGTCTCACGCTCTGCCTATACAAAATCAACTTTATTTCATCACCTCCTCGGCTATCTTGCCACCAGCGACCCAAATTCACGTGTAAACAATACAAATTTTGGGGTCTAAATCAGAGTATCATACTGTTTGATTTGTAAGTAAATGAGAAGTTCGAGGGTCCGTGGAGCCAATAGCTGCAACCAGATCACCAGGTACGAAGACACATGCCAAGACTGAATACCAAGCTAATATCCTACACCTACATGGGAACAGTGGATGCTGATTCCCTGGGACAAGGTATCCTGTGCATTGAGGTGAATTGTATTACCTTCGGTCATGCCTTATATTACGGTTCTTGGGACTAAATGATAACTGCTTAACGTCGAGACAGGACATGGCAGAATAGGAGGAGCAGGATAACAACGGAGAACCAGCTCAAAGCCTCTCCATATTATCACGCCCTGAGAAAATCGTATACGATTATCACTGCCTGGATAGTTCGTCAGAACGCCGCAGAAATATGACTCCAAAGGGCTGATGGAATTATATGGGGCTAGCGTTAAGTTGGAGGCGCATATCGAGACATCAACGCGGGAATCAATCTCTAGACTAAAGTTCTTGGGACGCACCGAAGGTTCAAACCTTCCCTCAGAAATGTCCGCATGGGAACTTATTATTCGCAACATGAATAAACAGTCTGAAGAAGCTTTGGGGATAGAGGGTTGAACATGTTGGGATGCTGATTCGGCCACCGTAGAAAGCGAGGCTCAAAATCAACGACATCTCCTGGATGCAACAGTAAGCCCGGCACTGATGGGCGACGATTCGCAAGATGGTACTCTCCTTTATTCTCATCCAGAACCGGCAGTAAGAATATTTTTATTGCGCCTAGCTTCGCCTCGTCTGCTAACGCTCCTTCCAGAGGCAAGACGCGGCTTGCGAAATGGTATGCGCCATATAATGATGAAGAGAAGATCAAGCTGAAAGGCGAGGTATGCGCTCTGGTTGCCTTCGTTACCCACTCGTTACCGCTCTCCTCATTACCCGCGATGGGCGATGTGTCTAATGCTGATACGGCCCCCAGGTCCACCGCCTCGTTGCTCCCCGCGATCAGAAGTACCAATCAAATTTCGTCGAGTTCCGTAACAACAAGATTGTCTATCGGCGATACGCAGGCCTGTTCTTCTGCGCCTGCGTTGACGCGAATGATAATGAGTTGGCGTATCTAGAGGCTATTCACTTCTTCGTCGAGGTGCTGGATAGTTTCTTTGGAAACGTGTGTGAGCTGGACTTGGTGTTTAATTTCTACAAGGTTGGTCCGCTAGCGAGCATGGCTTGTGCAAAATGACGTGGAAGAGAATAACCTGCTAACGATCGGAATGTGGTGTAGGTGTATGCAATCTTGGATGAGGTTTTCCTTGCTGGTGAGATTGAGGAGACGAGTAAACAGGTTGTTCTTACGCGGCTAGAGCATCTGGATAAACTGGAATAATGATGAAACGATGGAAAGCATTGCAGGCGTAAGGCGTGCAAATAATACGAAATTTTGTTGTACGATTGGGTTTTGGTGAGGCATGATAATTATATTTCATGTTCCTTCGTTCTTTACGCATAAATAAGCATGCAATCCGTTGTTGACTTCCCAGCTAAGGCGATTCCACCCCATTTTCATTTACAAGTGTAAGTCCGAAACCCATTCCCTTGCACCATACTCAGTCAACAATATCTGGAGCCACTCACCCAACCATGCTATCCACCACTATGATCTTCCTCATCCGTCAGTATAATCCATAGACTCCTCCCAATATGGGGTCAATCGACCACTGTTGTCTTCGGTTGCTACATAATGGCTACCTTCTTCAGGATCACGTCTGCCAGGATCAGTAAGCCAAATATCGTATGCTTCAAGGCACTCAACATACGCCGTATCTCTCCAGTGGGTAGTCTCATCAATCTCATTCCACATCTCCAGCGCAGTCTTCCGACCCTTGACTTGGTTGACCTTTGCCATCATGGTATCTCCATACTTGTCAACAAGTCTTCGAGTCCATTTCGCATATGCATGTGTCTTATCCTGAGCATATTGTTCCTTATCGATATCAATTTCGTCCGGGTTCTTCACAGCTTGAGGTTCGGATCGATCTGCAACAAAGTTCGTGTCGCTGGTTGACTTCTTGAATCGCTTCATTGTATATGGGTCCGACTCTCTGTTGTTGGCGGAGGCTGGTAATGTCAGTAACATTGCGAAGAATGCCGGGTTCGGTCAGCACCCAATTGGCGTCCCTACCTCCATTGATGCTCATGACAGCTTTCTCTCGTCTCGCCGCCGCCTGCGCCTTCCTCCTTTGGTTGATGCAGAGAGGATCTGTGTTCCATGGGCAGAGCGACTTAAAGTGTATTCCTCGCTGATTACAAACTCCGCACTTGTAATCTACAGTTGGTGGCTTGTCAAAAGCTGGGTCTAGATTGGTGGGACAAAATTGAAGAAAGTGTCCTTTTCTGTGATCAGTTTATTACAACGTGATGGACCAGCATGATCGTCTCAACGGGATTGTGTCTAGAGGCAGCTAAACTTACCTCTCTCTCCGCATCTATGGCATGTGTAATCCCCAGGTGGAAGATCGTCAAAAGCAAGGTCTTTGAATTTATGATTTTGCGCGTTAAATGGCGGGTTCCGCCTCCCCTTCTCTTTGTTCATATACGCCTTTGCAATGTCTACTTGAGTGGGTAGTTGTCTTCCCCATTGCCCGCTAATCGATTTCCCCTTGCTCCATGTAGTGACTTCATCCGCAAGTGCTTTCTCTTCAAGCCCGCGATGTCGCAAGGCTTGACACCACTGTTTGGTGATCAGTCTTTATGTCTTACACGTGAGTTGCCGGCTGACGAATAGCTTGTAGCAAGTTCTTTATTAATCCCTCTGGATATGAAGTGTATAAACACTCACTTTTAAAACCGTATTATCCCATTGGTCGGTGAAGTTAGAGTGCGAAACGCGCTGTACCTCGAGCCAACGCAGATAAACGAAAACGGCAGCCTTATGAGATAATCTCTGTGGTTTCGTTAGCCCTAGAGCCGGTTCTTCCAAACACGATTGCTTAAACCTAGGAGCAACTTACAGTGTCAAGGTTCTTCGACAACATGCTCAATGATATATTGAGGAGATCAGCATCGGTCAACATATCAGGTTCGTGGGAGAGCATTTTGGCAGAAGACTTGGAATCCATGGTTGATTACATACATCTAATCCCTTGTTGGTTTTGATGTTGCAAGATTGTGCTTCCTCCTATCAAACGAATTGTGATGAAGGAAAGGAGGTGTGTTGCCGGAAATGTGGGGCTTCTTAATTCACTCAGTTGACGAGCATCATCGATGTTATATTTCAACACACTTTATATGTTAAAATACAAGTTTAAGGAACATGAGGTGCCGAATTTCGGGGGTCTCATGATCACGGTTCTGTTTGCTATAATATGCATCACTCATGCATATGCGGGTTATTACGGGTATCAAAAAGGAATCCTGCCCTAGTGTTTCACTTGAGAACTTGAATAGTTTTGACTCGAGGGAAAGTGCATAAAGTGAAACATCCAATACTAAAACTGATAGAGAGCAAAGGTCCCCATCCAAGCCCCCAAAGTTAGCTTGGAATCAACCTCCACCTCTCACCTCGCTACAGATTCGTCTGCTCATATAATTTAGCAGAAATAAAAACGCTTTTCGATCAACAGAAGAGATAAAAGACACGTGGATATTGTCGGAAAACTAGGTTTAAACAGAATTGGTGCGTAAGTTTCCAATAATAGAAATTGAATCCCCAAACTTGCCACCATGACCAGAAGAGTGCGAAAACTGGTAACTCCCCCGCCACACGCACACAGTCTTATCAAAGCATCTAGCCTTCGTACTTCTCCAAGTCTTTATAGTCTATGTGGAAGTCTTCTCTGACGATGTTGATGCATGCAAATGTAAGATTATCCAGCACAAATTGTATCAAGTGCTTAATCTAGTTTGGGAGAACAGTACCCAATACCAAAAGCGCTTGCCATAAGTAGATATGGAATATCAGAAATGTCACTTTTGGTCTACTTTGGTGATAATGCGGTTTGGGGAGCGCCTCTTTGGGATTTACACCTGGCTGACATGTTGTAATGGGCAGTTAGTATTGGGTTCTTTAATACTTCTTCCTTCTAAGGGCTGAAATTCTGTTGGCTTATCATTAACTATAAATAAGCGAATGTAGATAAAAGCCTTTGAGGCTGGATGAATAAATATGAGACCACGAGTACAAAGGCTGTTCCCATGCAACTTGATAACTTTCTGCACGAATGTGTTTCTTCATTCGATGTCTCCTCCATTTCTCTGATATGTCTATGATGTTGGCCTTAATAGATAAACAACACAGGCATTATCTTGATACCCATATTCAAAAATAGATTTTGTATTATCCTGGTTGAAGCCCGGTACTCACCGTGAAGCGTAGTGTAGGCTTAAATATGATGTAGTGCAACTATGTATTAAAATTTCTAGAGGCTACGACACTTTCTCAATACAATAGAAAAGAGACTTAGCCTCCAAATTTCTCATCTAAATTTAATCGATTTTCATGCCTGAATGCAATATTCGCTTGAGCACAGCAACTGGAGCCAAATCCTTCCTCTTTCTGGGGAGTGAGGCAATTTGCAGTTCTCGACACAACAATTACCAACGAGATGGCACAATTTCAGCATAGATTTCGCAGGCCTAAAAAAGGCGTCGTAAGAAGGAATGTTGTTCTTAAGCTCCACGTCTTAGCTATAAAGACAAGCCGCCCGTTGGATGGTTTTTTTCCCCCGGCTTTGTGCTAACAAGGCTTCGAAGCGTCGATACCATCGCGCGGTGTTTCTGATGATGTACTCCAATCTCTTGGCAGTGCTATAGATAGTTATGGTCCTACTACATAAAATAAAGTTGAAGCTGTTATCATCCCAGTGTTCGACACACATAAGGCTTTTTCAAAGCTGAAACTGGATCTCCATCAAACTATCCAGGCGATCATCTATCTAATCTACAGGTTTGTGTATTTCCACTCAGGGTGAATTTTGTGACAGGAATTGATTGATATTAGGGGTAATTGAAAAGAGACTTTCCCATTCAGAAGCACTATAAAAATCTTCAATCTAAAGCAGGTACTTTTGAGAAGAGAGCAAACTTTGCTGAAATTCCCTTGTCAATGATATTAACCACTTCAAAGACTGACATTTTACTAGTACTACTGAGCAAGAGGATTGTCATGGCAATGGAAAGGCTGTTGACATCAAGAGCCATACAACAGAGAACGAAAATTTTGAGGTAGTTCAATTAACAATTGTTCACAAAGGTAATCCAGACGATGTAGCTGATTCACTGCATGTTCAAAAGCGCAAAGCACAAGCCGTGTGAAATAGCAGCAAACAGTGCGAAGATGTCATAGAAGTCACCAAGTTTAAATTACCCAGTGGTTTATTCAAGCAATAATCGAGGCATTACTTGCCTGAGCAGTACTATCGAATATCCCGAGTTCTTGCAGATGCTTATCCACCATTGTGCAGTTATTGCACAACCGATATCGGTTATAGCAATCGGGAAGAGATATTATCTACTTTTAGAGAAAATGATAATAAGTGGCGCTGACTTAAACGTGAGAAAATGCAGTGAGCTATATCCACTCAATTTTATATTACGACGTTGATATATAAATAGTCAGGCTTTGACACATCCTAGAAGGTATTCAATTTTTTCCTTAGTCATGGCGCGATCCCTAATGCCTGGTATGAAAACACAGCGGCTATGTATAAAACATTGAAGAACCAGACACGAAAAGAGTCCATTCACGGAAATATATTCCTTCATTATCTTTGAAGCTGCCCCAGATTGGCCGCAAGGCTCGGGACTCCGAAGACATAACTTTGCTACTACACATCTGTCAGAGAGACTCGAGGCGGAAGATGGCTTGACACTAACCATTCTTGAGATTCTCCTTACCCGAAGGTAGGATAAGAGCACATACAAGAATGAACTGTACCATTTAGCTAGCTTCCTTCGTCGAGGATCAGGAGACCCCCAGTCTGAAAGTAGTAAGCTATATAGTCATTAATGCACCAGATTTGGTGAATAGTGTAGACAAAGAGATGAATTCACCATTTTATTACTCTCTCGCCAATTCGGTTGATGAGGCCAACTTTCTAGTATCTGTAGGCGCGATAGGCATCGTGCAAACTAATCCGTTGCGCTTATTGCCTGAGGTCATTGGGAAGCCGTTATTGAGCAACGTTGGACCCTGTAATATTAGGCTGCCAACAGGTAAATTAGTACTGGCTCTGATAGGTAACCTGAAATCAATCTACATGGCATCAAGCGTGACAGCGCCTTGTTACAGGTAAAACTGTATGCCAAGATCTGCATCTAAGTAGAAGCACTTCGCTGATTCTCGCGGTTCTGTCCTAGATTTTGTCTATAACACTTCTGCGTCACCTATATATAATGACCGAAGAGCAGATATGCCTTCCGGTATTTAGCCACAATCCACCACTGCCCCTGTTAATAGATTTTGCCAACTTGGGTTAAGGTCGTACTGGGGGCTTGCTAGTGTGAGCAGAATCGAGTATGAATCGCCTTAGATTGGTAAAATTGCCCACACCTCACTGGCCATGACTAACTGGCCCTCATACAGCACTGAAGACCCTAATCCGAAACAGAGCCAGGCTTCTTAGCGATTGTTCTCGACTATTGCCTTAATCCATACATTTGTGTTTGGAACCCTGCATGGAAAACCATGCAACAAATTCTTGCCAACTCCTCTCTCAGCCAATTTTTTCTCAACTTCATGTCTGTAGCATCCCACAAGTAAAGCCTGCAACTATATAGTAATAATTAGTTCGTACACGAATATTTAACCAGTTCAACATAGTGATAGGAAAATATATCTTTCTCAAGCGTAGTAATAATACTATTGGTTATCAGAGCTCTTCAAGGTTACGGATTTCGAATAAGACATTTGAGTTAAACTACACAGCCTGTGTCTAGAATAATTTAAACTTCCCAGAGACTCCTTTTTGAAATAAGCCTGCGGGATCATACTTCTTACTTACGTCCCTTAGCTTCTTCACTTGCTTCTCTCCATAAGATGCAAACGGGTCCTGCCATTCCGCGGCATAGTTCAAGTACTGGAACTTATTAAACATACCCTCATCCTTTGCAGCTTTCTCAATATCGGCCAGTAGTTTCTTCGTTGCCATAAGAACGTTCTTGGTATCGGCGTCAAAGGCCCAGAAGTTCGAAAGGAGGCATAGAATGAGTGATTTTTCGGGCTCTGACGAGTGATCAAGACCAAAGATATTGCCTTGACTAACGCGTGGTACACTTTGAAATACAAGCGCGTACGTGAGGTTTGCAACATTAGCGACAGAAGGAACAGATGCGTTCCATAAGGCATGCACTTTCTTGATCATAGAAGGGGTTCCTTCGAAGACATTGGTGGCATAGATGCCGCTGTTTACAGTTAGCAGTTGAACAGAACAACAGGGAGAAGGGGCACTGTACAGCTGGTTGACTGGTTGAAAATGTGCTAATTCGGCAGCGAAATCACTGATGCTGGATATCCGCATGGTATTAACCAACTGTGGCTGAATTTTAGTAAATGGTTGTAGAGACGGCGGGTTCACAACTGGTCTGGTATAAAACATATTGTTTGCACTCTGAAATCTTCTTGAGGCGCTCAAGTATAGAAAAGACGATTCGATTTCTGCGTAAGGGTCAAACCGGTCAACTTCCTTGAACTTCGCAATCGCTGCAAGCTGTTCAGAGTCGGAAGACTGTGGATACAAGATTGCACCACCCCAGAAGTTGCCCTGAGTGAATGACTTCAAGTCGAACCTGGTGACAATACCAAAGTTATTGGATCCCCCTTTGAGAGCTTGAAAAAGGTCGGAATTTGATGTTAGATTGGCGTTTACAATGGCGCCGCTGGAAAGCACAACTTCCATATTCACAATGTTCTCTGAGGCAAATCCTTTTTCTGGGGAAAAGTAAGAGATCCCACCTGGTGTATCACGTTAGTTATACGTTTGCGAAGCTGTCCTTGAGAACACTTACCTCCAGTGATGAGTCCACCCAAGCCTGGCCCGGTAACACGTCCTCCTACCACGGAGAGATTTCTTGATACGAGCTCAGCATAAACATCACTCCATATAGCCCCAGCGCCGACGGAGGTTATATCTCCCGCCTTGTTTACACGGATTGATTTTAAAGCTCTTAGATCAATAGTAACTCCTTGATGGACATTCGCGGCCGCGACGTTAGGGGAATGACCTCCCCCACGAATGGCAAATTTGGATCCTGAGTGTTTCTGCTGTAAAAGTCCTAAATTCTTGACAGTAATAGCCACATCAAGTGCTGTTGTCGGCGTTACGATACAAGTCGGATTGAGTCTTGCTTCCACGAACCAGTATGAAGCAATGGATGAGAGAAATGTGGTGCTTCCAGGGTAATAAACTCTACCAGGGAGTAGGGTTAACAAGGTCGCACATTTTATGGCGCTTCCACCAGCGGTGCTTGACGCAGCAACCGCAAGTTGAACTATGAAACAGAGCAAACTCCAACCTGCTCGATACAGCGAACGCATTGCGAGAAACGATAATGAATATGTACAGTGGCCTTAGAATTGGACCAGGGGTTGAAAAGACTTTCATGTTGGAGGCTGAAATTTGACTTATCTTGTATAGTACCGTTTTGTCCTAGTTTTTTAGAGCTGCATTACCCTGGACCACGACTACCATGTCTGCCCTCCTGTACGTGCTGCAGTAAAGCTGATCCAGACTATTTCAGAACGTGAATATAACGGGTAGCATTAGTGCATCACTAGGTCTTACGATAATTTATGGCGCCTGACTCGGGCGAACATACATAACAAAGCTATATATGGAAATGATCACAAGTTGTAGATTATTGGTCTGACATAGGTTGGCACGAACTAAGTAACAAACTTACAGCCCCAATTGTGTAACGGAAGGTGCATACCGCGCAGCCTGTGCAACATCTACAGCTGTACATTTGGGAATTGATACACGGTCCCCACCCTCATTGTCTTATAATTATTATATTTTAATTCCCCCCCCCCCCCCCCAAACAACAAAAATATCTATATTAAAATAAAACTGACTTTCTGTATCACTTCCTGTGATACTTCTTCGTATTGACTTGCAATTGCTTATAAAGTCGAAAAAAGGTGAAGGGGAAAAGAGGAGGAGGTGGGGGGCGGGGTTGGTATTCTGCAAGAGGTAGGCATGTATTATTCCTTGTACATGTACATCAATCCAATGTCTTTCCCAGCAGCATTGTAGGCTTTGGCTGTGTACCAGTGGACCAACTTTTGGAACCTCTCGTTTATAATATCGCGCTGCGCCACCCATAACGTTTTGGATGATATGCTGTGGTCAAGTAATATACGTTACAGTTTTCGGCTTGCTTTCCCTGTGCTATTAATGGCAACCTTGCATTCGCCTGCAATGAAACTTTAGGATAACAGAATTTGTATATTTGATGTTGAAATTACTGTAATGACCAAAAATCAGGACGAATGTTGTGGCTTTATGCAAGCAATCAGGACGTGCCATCGAATGCATTGAAGTGGTTCCATTTTCTCACCCAGCGAGTAACTGGATACTCAATCTTCAAATTTTATCAAAATGGGACTTATCAAATTATACCAAACTAGACAGGTCCGGATAGGCTTCACAGGAGATAATTAGGTTCATATGCAGCTGTAGATAAAAACATATTCCATGCTCGTACAGTATATAGATTGATATATGAGGTGAAAGTGTACCGAAATCATAACTCAAGAAAAAAATGCATACAGACGTACAATATCAAACTCTCAAATCCGAAGTTCCAAAACTCAAGATACCCGCTTGAGTAACATGCGCGTTTTCTCATACGGCATAGTAAAAGTCTCCCACATCCATCTCACAGGTGCCTTCTCTTCTTCTAGGCGCATATCAAAGTTTGACACGAGATATGCAACTGAGAGTTTCATGACCAGTGATGCGTGGAATCGTCCAGGGCTTGGAATGTCAGTTAACTATTTCCAGCTTAATTAACATAGAATCAAGGGCTATTACCAAGCAAGTGAGCCGTAACCCCAAACAGGAAACTTCTCAGAAACGTCCGAAAATTTTGTGCCCCTCATGGTAGAGTCACACGAAACAAATCGCCGCCCATCAAACTCATATGGATGGGGGTAATTGTCCTCGTTGTGCATCAAGTCAAAGGATGAAACACAGGCAATAGACCCAGGAGTCAATTTTGGTCCTTCAGTGAAGTTGAATGGTTTAAGTGCCTTTCTCCTAATAGCCACTGTTATGTAATTGTTAGTACAATATTTAACATCTTTGGACAACGAAGGATTAACCCTACGCGTATCGAGCGGATTTAAGCGGACGGTTTCCTTGATGAAGCTGTCCAGAAATGGCAGATTTTCAAGCTGAGCATAGTCTATTTGCGAAAAGTCTCCAATCTCATCTCGAAGGAGTTTGGCGTACTCGGGACGGGCGCATAGCTCCAGCATCACAAAGTCCAGGTTCATCCAGGGCTGATGGGAAGCTGCGAACCAGATGCCGAGTAGTGATTGTGACATGACTTCTGGCGTCCAATAGTCACGCCTCTCTTCGGACAGGTCCATCATATTGTGCATGATAGTGAACTAATTCGCTATCAGTTTCAAATAGGACATTTAAGGTGTAGTTTTGAACCTTTTTGATATTTTCCTCTTCATTCCATGCATTGTTTCCAATACTCATTGTTGATCGAACCTGGTCGAGAATAATACGCATGGCCGCTCCCCCGTTAGTAATGAGGTAATGGACGGTGCTATTTCCATTTTGTCAACATCGTGTATTTTGCTGCGATTGAACGCGAGACTTACGATGATAAAAAGGATGGTGTGATCTGGAATGCAGCCATATTTGCAACCATATCCTTTGGGTACCGAAGAAGTGCAGCTGCAAATTTGGGATCCGAGGCTGTGTAGCTTCAGTATGATCGAACTTCAGTAATAGAATACATAAACCTGCACTTACAGATACTTTCACCAAAGAAAATTAGACCCATCAACTTTGAAGCCAGTTCCCTTACAGTTGAAGCAACGGGTACTGATATGTAGCCTGTAGGTTTCATTAGCGTATGACTTAGAGAGGATGGATTGTCCACTTTCTCAAACTTCATAGGATCACTTACCGTTCGCTATAGGCTCGGCAAGTTGCAGTTGTTTTTCCAAAGACTTCTCAAGCCGCTTTTTAAGAAGCGGATACAAAGCTGCAAGATTTCCCGGCCCACTCACTTGAAGCAACCTACCATAAAGCCGAGATCTGGCGACTATGTGAGCCGTGTGATCCAAACCACTCATTGTGTGCTTGAAGCCAAACATCTATCAAAGTTTATAATGAGACTCCCAAACACCGTTCACAGTGGGACTTACATCGGCATAGACGGCACGTTGTGACAGCTCTGCGGCCTCACTCAACTCCACGATGTGCTTCTTGCTAGACACAATCACGACCTTTTGCCCAGAGTTCCACGGCTTATAGAATTTTCCGGAACGCTGGGAATTTAGCATGAAGTAGAAGAAGCTAAGATAGCGAAGCTTACATAGTCTCGGAGGATGGTCTGTAGGCTTGAATACCAAGTCCCCGGTCTTCTGAGTAGCTTTCCAATAAATTCAACAAACTGCTAGAGAAGAGGATCATAAGTGTACTGCTCTAGGAGAAGGTATAAAACCTACAAATGGAATCAAGAAGTAGATTTCAAATAACACAGCAAACACGAGAACCACTCTGCCCAAGGTGTTGAGAAAGTACTCTGTGGCAGTTTGCGTTTCGGTCATACTGGTCACTTTAGGGGTTTCACCTCTTCGAACTTCAAAGTAAGCTACCTAGATGAACAAGAACTTATGACACAATGAAGCACGGAAATATACAGGCAGCCAGAGAGATATGGAGAGGACGCTACGGCGCAGAAGTCTCTGGGAAATTGAGGGGCAAGTGTAAGACTTGATGTTGTATAACCAGCAAGCGGTGTTTGATTTACATGTTTGCTCAGATTTAGCTGGTGCTTCGGCTCAACCTACCTCCACTACTGTCTTACGATTTCCCTATAAAAATAAGATGGAACAATCATCGAAACGGAGGTGTGCAGTAAACTGGCCGAGTATTCAGGATAAATAACGATTGTTGCGTCTCTATCCTTGAAGATGCGTATGTACTTTATCGCTGAATATCTTTGAATTAGCTGTGGGAAAGTGACCCTGGACAACAACGATTGCTTTTACCCCTAAACCAGTAGTTATAGAGTATATTGTTAGTAGGAAGGACGCGATTTGGAAGGTGTAAACATATTTCCCGGGCGTAAATCGGGACCAACTACAGAGTAATGATTGTAGATGTAAGTTGTATATAATGCTATCGCTTTTTGCTCCTCTAATATTGTCGAATCTTACTTAACGAACTTAATATTTCAACCTTTTATTTATATACTTTTCATTTATTTTGATAAGCGATTGTTCTTCGTTCTTTAGCTATACAAAAAATTATAATAATTAATAAAAAAGGTCGTTATATACTTACTGATCTATTTTTGTGGAGAAGGGGGGGGGGGGGAGGGTAGTACATCAGTTTCCGAGAGTGGAGCCGAACGACTAGTGCCTTGCTACAACAGCAGATTTTAGATTACCAACCGAGGAAGACTTGCCAGAGCCTTGCACAGAAGCCCGATGGAGAACTTGGTAGAATCTTGTTGACTTTATCCGTGTTGGTTACGCAGACCTGTTTATCCTTGCAGAGGAAATTGCTCGACATTAGCCCGAGCATGGGCAACTACGCCGATCTCAGCAGTTCATCGAGTATGAACCGCAAATGCGGAGCCGTTGATCATCTCTGGTGTGTCGCTATCGAATAAGACGCTGTAAGCACAAGGCTGCGGCATGTTAGGAACCCGCCATGTCATATGCATCTTTCCTATTCAGCTTTGGGTGACAGTTGAGCTCGAGATGGCAAATGTTGTATGACAATGGTTTTACAGTTCTCAAAGCCACATTGATCCTCTTATCTCTTTGAAATTCCTCGCGATTCCGTCTCCTCGTTCGAAAAGGCTTGTTGTACATTTCTTAATCAGAAACCCGATTGTGCTTCATTGACTTGGACTTTGAATATATTTGTTTGATTTGTAATGGATCTTTTGGAATTGACACCGGAGCAGCTGGCGATGACTCCAGCGGGCATGCCGCCTCCGGGAGTTATGTCCAACTTAGAACATCCGCATAGTCGCGGCCATATCATGATCATTGTTGGGACTATTATGATGGTGTTTATGTTCGTACCTGCTGGATTGAGATATTACACCAAGATCTGGATAGTAAGAAAGACAACATGGGATGATTGTAATTTTGATCTATTTCAGGCAGATTTATATGCTAATTCAGTCATAGATACATGTGGTATTGCAATCGTACGTTGGTGGATGTCTCCTCGATTCGGGTTTAAGTCTTTAATGATTTGTGATTCTAGTTCGGGACCATTTTATATTTTATAGCTTGTTGCTATGGTATGAAACATCTTTCAAAAGAAATGATTATCTGTATCTGATAAATTCCACCAGCTGCAACTGAAGGCAAGATTGGTACCCATCTCTGGGATATCTCTCTCGCCCATCTCCTCAGCGAAAAGTTTCAAGTTGTGCGTGCAACTCCTCCTTGTAGCCAGCAGAGCTAATCAAGCATGCAGTCAGGATTTCTGATCAACTTTGTCTCGGCCATAGTATGGCCTTTTGCAAAGATGTCCTTCTTCCTCCTCTATTTGCAACTATTTCGACCACTGACCTGGCTCTGCCGCATGATCTACTTTGGAATGTTTGTCAACATTGGTTTCTACCTCAGCATCGTGGCCGCGACTCTGTACTATACGGCGCCAGCACCAGGAGAATCATGGGCAGAGACTTATTTAAGCTCGAGATACGCTGGTGCTCTCAAAATGACTATCCCAATCGCTTCTGGTAGTCTTGTTATCGATGTCTATATCTTCCTGTGAGTATTATTGAGAAATAGATCATTTTTATCTAAATGAAAACTAACAGATAACAGTATGCCTATCTTTGGTATCTACAACCTCAAGCTTTCCACGAGGAAGAAGTTGGGTATCATGGTCATCTTTGCGACTGGTCTAATGTAAGTTCAGCACCTTCCATACTCTCACCCTCCTAATGCGATTAAAGGGCGTGCATTGCTTCCTCCCTCAGCATCTACTACAAGCACGTCCTTGATAACCACCTCGAGGATTTCACCTGGACAGTGCTTCCCGTAACACTCATGGCGTACGTTCCTTTCCCCGCCCCTCCCATCCGCATTCAAACTAACCTCCCTAGACTCGTAGAAATGTGTATCGGGATCGCCGCCTCCTGCATGCCTGCACTCGCAAACATGGTGCGGAACGGCGAAGAATGGGTGGCCATCCGTAGCAAACTATCGGCTACCTTCTCCTCGCTCACCAGCTGGACACGCATATCCAAGAGCGCATCCGTCAACAACTCGAAATTTGCAGACACTACCTCATTGAACAAACCTTGCAACCGCCAGTACTCCTCGATTGAAGAACCGCAGAATTATGAGATGAAGAGAGTTAGAGGTGTCAGTACATATATTAGACATGGCAGACCTGCAAGTGGGAACGACGATACGGATGGCGAGGGCATTTATTTGAAGCATAGCATTCAACAGGAGGTTTTTAATCACGATGGGCTCGAGGCGAGGAATAGGACGAGTCCGGTTTGATTTGGAGGGAATTGTATTATGGGTTTATAATAGCAAGTTTTCTATAGTGTGCAGCTGTTTTGTCTTCGGACTGTGTGTGTTGTATAATCTGATATTTACAATATCAAAAGTCGTCCGTGTAATCATTAATCTGCTTCAGCTGCCGGTCGTTTCAATGCTTTTGTTGCTCAATGATACTGTTGCTGTAAAATCTCCATTCCATTGGATTAGGATTCTCATTGTTCTCAAGAAAATGACGTGTTGTGAAACGGCCTAACCTATTGGCCAAATTTGGCCTAGTCGTTCTTGGCACCAGGACCCTATTTTGTTCATTCTAGATAGTTGATTCTAATAGCTCTACAATCAATATCATATGCCCATTCTACAACCTATTCTGTGATAAGATCACCTACAATCTATCCGTTTGACACGTGTTCTTTCACTCATTCCTTGGCTCCATGAAGAAATCAATGACCGTCACTCGCGTTTGTCAAGAGCCAATGTAATATAAAGTTAATTATCGTTGAATTGGCAATGTTCTGATTCCACTGAGGTCAGGTACTTTAGAAGCAACGTGACACTAGGGGTATGCGTAAAAGAAAATAGTATAGGCCAAGGCCACTTAAGGAGAAACCCATTGCCATAATCCCCTTTCCATCCCACTCAGGCTTTCTTTCTAAGCTCATCGAGTGCACAACCCTTTGTCATGGAGCTGTCCTATATCGCTACTGTTAGTATAACAGGTCGGATCTCGTGGGTAGAGACAATTTTGGGCACGGAAACTCTACCAAAATTGACTGCGGGACAAAAGATTCACCAAATTTGACTCCTCCAGCCTGTGAACCACACCAAATCTTCCCGCTTGCACCCCGAATAATGTCACCGGTAACCTTGGTGGCGTACTCCATTCTATCCATGCGCTTGACACCATCATGTCCCTGCGCCCGGCTTGCTATCGTGGCTTCAATAGGTTTATACAGCGAGTTTTCCGGTACTTTATAGTCGCCGAAATATGAATTGCCGTTGGTTTGGACCGCACCAGTGATAGCTGACAGCACAGTTACACCAAATGGTTGCAACTCGAGACGTAGTGTCTCGCTGACTATCTCAAGTGAGCGTTTTGAGGCTGCATAGAGACCTATTATACTATGTTAGAATATTAGAAGTGTGAGGGTAAATCTGGAAGTTCTTACCCATATATGGCACATTGACATGTCCAGCGATGGATGTGACATTGACGACCGAGCCCTTTGCTTTGATCACCAAAGGGATGAACGCCTTGATGATATTGAGGGGAGCCCAGAAATTAGTATCAAAGATGCGTTTGGCCTCCTCGATATCAATATCCAGCGTAGGGCAAAAATGATTAACACCAGAATTATTGATAAGGATATCCAGACTACCGCCGGTTGCGGTGGTGACGGCTTCGACGGCAGCGGTGATCTGATTAGAGTCGAGCACATCCAAGGTCAAAAGCGTTATGTTGGGGAGCATAGAGAGCTCCGACATCTTAGATGGGGTGCGGGCCGTCGCAAAAACGTGGAATTCTTGTGCATGGAAGGCGAGCGCCAGACTACCACCGATGCCTCCGTCGCTACAGCCAGTGATGAGGACAGTCTTTTTCATAATGGTGGTCATACTGTATTTCTTGAGGGTGGGAGAGCATACAAAAATGAATTCTTGGCGTGTGGGAGGTTCAAGGTTCCTAGTAGTTGTAGTTGTAATCACGAGAGAGCTGTTTGGTAAAGTGAAGCTGCAAAGTAGAAGAGGGGCTCGCAAAGGGCCTAGTGGGTATGTAGGGAATTGACGTCCCCCATTTCAAGAATAATCACAAGAGAGGCTGTTATGATTAACCAGAAATTCGTACGTTATGAATAATTGATTTGGACTACTATTTCAAGGTGTCCTTGTTAGCGTAATTGTTCGTTTAAGAAGAAAGAGAGTGCGAATTTTTGGAGCTAGGTAAGTACAACCGAAGATGGACCCCAAATACCCCCTCCAAAATTAATCACTGTACCACCTGCAGTATTGATTTTAACATAACGGCGGGGTGAGGTGAGCGCATCTACTAGTGCGAGCCGTACCACCCTAAATGTGTCTTCTCAATCAGAAGTTCTTGGAAGTTGAAATATAGCATGTTCACAGACTATTCGAAAAACAGGGGTTAACAGTGCCACAGGCAGCCACAGCAGAAGGATACACCTGGTCACTGTTTATCCTCCAACTAAAACCAACGTACAGCGGCGTACTTAATTTCATTGTTTACTGTGCACAAACTGTATGCCACGAATAAGCTTGATGACACCCTACTAGTTTGGTCCTTGCCATGCAAATCCCTCTACCCTTGGATTCCTGAGGCTATGTCTGACATCCAACATGCGACACTAACACCAACGCCAACTGCCCAGAATTCTCTAGATGGGGTATGGACCGTAAGTACTTCACCGCATTTACCTTCCTGTCATATAGAGGCGCTATATAACCGACTAAAGGCCGGGATCTCGTATTCGCCGGCCGGTGGACGGAAGACACGATAACAGGGTCTATGAAAGTCCCACATTGCGAGATGCTTTCTGCTTTCTGCACTTTATCACTTGTGGCCTTCATGATGGCGAACATCATAGACAACCTTTTTGTGCTGCCAGAGAAGAAATCGTTTCTCTGGGTTGCTGCTCCCATTGCATTGTTGTTACTATGGAGAGTCTACAGATTCTCGGTTGTCCCAGCTCTCTTTCCAGATGAACCTAAAGAACTGCCATACTGGGTTCCTTGTAGGTTGAAGGTTGAATTTGAATTCTCTATATATTTGATCCCATGCTAATAAGTTGTGTCTCCTAGTTCTCGGTAGGATGCATAGGCTTTTCATTTCCTCATGGCAGGACGCCGTATCTAGGCAATAAATACTGATGTGTGAGGTCAGGTCATGCAGTGGGGTTTTTCTTGAACTCAAACGACATATTGGAGCGGGCAAGGTATATAACTACAACTATAATGACGTTTGAATGGCGTGTTGGTGGCTTTACTAAAAGGTGGTAGGGTCTACTTTAGGAACAGTAAAGAGGTTTATGCCATCACATTAGCAGGCGAGAGTGTAGTGATTGTCACTGCGCCTTGTGATGTAGGAGACATTTACAAAAATACCTCAACCATATCATGGCATAAATTTGTGAAGGAAATATACACGTGGATGGGTCTCTCAACCCAGAGTATTTCGAATATGTGGGAGGCGACTTTAAGGAAACAAGGCGCTGCTAGTTCGCGCGCAATCAAGGCTCCTCATGAGATGATCGAGGAATACCACCGCCAGCAGCTCCACCCTGGAGACAAGTTCCAGGCGTTGATCGAAGAACGGATCATCCCAAACTTAACAAGAAAGCTAAGTTGGGATGGAATTAAGAGTCACCCAGCTTGCAGAAGCAGTACCGCCAACTCAATTACCTTTTCTCTTTGGGACTGGTGCAATGAGGTATTGATCAACGGTACAACAAGTGCATACTACGGGAAGAAGATATTTGAGATCAGCCCAGATCTGCTCAAGGCCAACAAGGTTTGGGAGCGTTCAAGCTGGAAATATATGTATAAGCTACCTCGGTTCCTTGCTAAAGACATGTTCTCTGCAAAAGCTGAGATTGTGACGACACTGCGTAAATACTTCGAATCACCCAAAGAAGAGCGAGCCGATGCTCTCTATTTTGTCACTGCTATTGAAGACGAACTTCGAGCATGTAACCTTAGCAACGATGAGATTGCAAAGATTAATATGATGCATCATTGGGCGTAAGTTTGCGTTACTACTGAGGTATAATCACCTTTATACTGACATTGGGAAAGTATCACGGGAAATGTCTACAAAGTTACATTCTGGACTGTTACATATCTGATCCACAACCCTGCTCTACTGGATTTGATCCGCGAGGAAGTCAAACCCGCACTCGATGGTGATAGCCTCGATCTTAAGTACTTGACCGAAAAGTGTCCTAGACTCGAAGCGTTATTTAACGAAGTTCTGCGTATCAATCTTGCGAGCGCCCTTGGACGCCAAGTGGTGAGCCCAACCGTGATCGGAGAAAGAGTCCTTCATAAAGGAACCAGGATAATAGTATGATCCAATCAAACTCTTCAAGCATTTATTGTCAGCTTATAATTTCCTCAGGTTCCATATCGGCAACTACATCTTGCCCCGGACATATGGGGCCCTAATCCATCGAACTTTGACCCTGAAAGATTTCTTAAAGATAAAAGCTTAGCTCGTCACCCCAGCTTCCGTCCTTTTGGCGGCGGGAGTACCCTCTGTCCAGGTCGTTATTTAGCACGTAGGACCGTGTTCACTATTGTTGCCCTTTTGGGGAAATTCGATGTCAGCCTTGAAACTGGTTCCTCTGTAAAGACAAATAATAAGGCGCAGAGTTTCCCACGTATTGATGATACCAAGCCAGGATTGGGGGCTTTGGCGCCTGTTGAGGGTGATGATGTGATTCTGGTCCTAAAACGAAATGTAGGCACAACATAGTTATGTAAAGACACGTTTAGAAGGGTTACTTGTATTTTTTCTCGTACTGGCCCACAAGTGAGTATATTCAAGACAGTTCAGTATCACCATGCTAGCTTGTACACTAGTCATACTTAATCAAGTTCAAAATGAGGTGCCTTTCCGGTCAAAGCGTAGGATTCTACCGCAAATTTGGGCTTGCATGCGGAGTATTCGCCTAATTTAAAAATAGAAATGAGATGCTTTATATTTCGTAATCTATGCTGGGGAATAGCCACACTCTTCAGAGGCTGTTCAAGTGAGCCGTCCCGCGTCTTACGTGTATCTTTATTGGTTGCGGCTTGAGATGTTGCAGGATTCCGTACCAGCAGTGCTACCCTAATCACGCCTTACCCACGTGCATGTAGCGTGGCAGAACTGCGAGTATTGTCTCGGGTTAGCCAGTTGCAAACTTCCGAAAGATCTCGAGTCCCTCCTACCTTCCTATCCTAGCACCGCGTGCCAATGGCAGCGGTGTACAAGTTGACCGCATTTCTCTCCTCTAGTCTCTGGTAAGCCTCAGGTCTGATTGACTATCCTCGAACTTCTTCAACTTCTCTTCTTACGATTTCTTTCCCACAGCCACTGCAGGTATGGCTTTTCTTCTTCAAGGTTTTGCTGGACCGGTGGTGCTTTCCTTCCTAGTCTTTGCAACCTCAATCGCACAAACCACCAAGATCACGGACATCACCAACGGTACTGATGTCAGCGACCTCATAGCAAATACCTTTGCATCCCAATGCTCAATTCTCTCGTTGGCCCTCCCAAGGAAAGTTGCCTTTCCAAACGACGCGAAATACACAGCGTCTCTGGGCTCGTACTACTCTGCCCAAGAACAATTAACCAAGCCAGCATGCATAGTTATCCCAACCTCGGCCAATGATGTTTCCTCTGCCATCAAGGCACTTGCGGCATTATATGCTGCATCACCATCACGTACGACCTTTGCCATTCGCTCTGGCGGTCATGCTCCATTTGCAGGTGCGGCGAATATTGCCGGCGGCGTAACCATTGATTTGAGTAATCTAAACACGATCAAGTTTCTTAACCCGGGAAGTAAAACAGTTTTGAGTGCCGGCAGTGGTGCTCGTTGGGGCAGTGTCTACGAATTTTTGAACCCTCTCAAGTTGACTATCAGCGGTGGTCGCGGTGCCAATATTGGGGTTGGTGGTTTCATTCTAGGTGGTGGCATTTCATTCTTCTCTCCACGTCTCGGATGGGCAGCCGATCAAGTCGTTGGCTTTGAGATTGTGCTTGCCAATGGAAAAATCGTCTACGCCCAAGCTACAGGCCATAATGCCGATCTGTTCATTGCACTCAAAGGCGGTTCCAACAACCTCGGCGTTATTACGCGCTTTGATCTCAAGGCTTTCAGTCAAGGAGACCTATGGGGCGGTTTTATTGTGTATCCCATCACCGAGATCAGCAAACTACTCGCAGCTTTCTCAAACTTCATGACTCCTACACATTCAGACCCATATGCTGACATGATTCTCGCGGTCGGTTACACAAGTGCTGGTATTAACACCGTCAACTTGGGTTTGCAATACACTAAGCCGGTTGTGAATCCGCCTGTCTTCCAGCCCTTCGTGAACGCCTCTGCAGCTGTCTTTAGCTCATTGAGAGTTGCAGACATCTCGAACATAACCGCAGAGATAGACACCAACAACCCCCCCGGATTCCGGTAAGCATTTTCCTTCTTCTAACATCCTAAGGGCATTCAATAATCATTACTAATACACCTCTTCCGCAGCCAACTCTACATGTCCATATCCTTCGCTCACAGCCGTAGTATCTACGCCAAAATATACACCCTTTTCACAGTCTCAACCTCCCAAGTCGCCTCAGTACCTGGCATAAACTATTTCCTAATCTACCATCCCTCACCCGCACTGACAGGCCAAAACATCCTCGGCCTCAACCCTGCCGATAAAAGCCTCGTTATCCTGCAACTATCCATCTCCTATACAAACGCTTCGGATGACAGCAAAGTCGCCAACGCCGCCAAATTCTTCTTCGCCAGCGTCAAAACTCTATCCCGCCAACTGGGAGTTAGCAGGAGTTTTATCTACCTGAACTACGCGGCACCCTTTCAAGACCCGATTTCGGGGTACGGGGCTACGAACAAGGCAAAGTTACAGGCGGCGAGTAAGAAATATGATCCTGTAGGCCTGTTCCAGAAGGCCGTTCCTGGGGGTTTTAAATTGTTTCCTTGAGCTTGCGGGAGGAAGTTATCGATGCAAGGAAGCTGAGCTCCGGCTTCGCCTTTGATAGTTTTAGGAGATTTTAATTAATTTGAAAATATCTAATTTTATAAACGAAATTAGTAGTATGTTTAAAATGTAAAGGGTTTCATTTTTACAAATTAAAAAAAAAAGGGATGTTGTAATAAAGCAAAAAACAATCTGCTAAGTTATTAGCCGACTTTGCTAACTTAAATCAAAGTTTACTAAATGTGAAATCGGTGCACAATATAACAAACGTTGAATAATTATTTGATTTCAAGGTAAATATAAATTCGAAAATAGCAAATTGATTAAAAAAAACATCTTGGCATATGCGCAATAAACCCCCAATGGAGTTATAGTACCATAGATATCTAGAAGAGTCAGTATCTTGGATGTTGCTGAGACGGTGGACTTTTCAGTGTAAGAATATTCACTCTTTGGCTCTGCATACTGAATAACGCGTCATTAAAGTAGATGGACTTATGACTAACTTGTCCCAGCATTAGGTGACTGAACGCAAGTTGGTCAAGCAGCTAACTCCGCGCCTAAGTCGTACTGAATAGCGAGGTCATTTCAAAAGCACAACAAACATGATTCCAGGCTCACAAATCCCGTGGTGTACAGCTTAGAGGCTTGGAAAGGAGTTGTATAGCTCTTAGCTTTCCTCTATCCGAAAGGTATTCTAGCATACATCTAGATGTCCCAGCTGAAGTCCCTCATACATACTCACAGAGCAGACTATGCTTTTGAGCGCACTAAACAATGTTTCAAACTGCTGACTTCGTGCTTTAGTATCTTACTCTCGGGTCTGTGAGGATCGATTTCTCGATTTCATGTAGAATGTCTATATGGAGTTCCCGTAAGTTCGACGAGTGCGTTTCTACGAGATTGGAACCCAGAAGTATACCTTGCCAGCATTCAGGAGATAGGAAGAGCTAGCCTGCCATAGTTTAGACCTGGAATAATGCTGAGCGGTCGCTCTTCACATATGCTTATATTCATATCTTAAACCCATTCTACGAGCAGGCTCTACCATACTTCGCTTGGTGTGACTTAAGGATGGGTCATAGCGCTGATGTGGGACGTGAAATATCTGGCTACTTTATAATATTTGAAAGCACTAAACTGAGAAACAAGGATACCTATTATCTGTTAATATGCGGCATGGAGAGAGGTGCCATGGTCTATAGAGTATGAAGCTAATACAGTGCTATTGAGAGCGATACTTATGGCCATTTCAAGTGTAGCTGGTCCCCATCACACGCTAGTTAGAGCGCCTAAATCTCTTTGCTGGACTATGACGGCCTCTCTCATGAATGGACTGCGAGCTCTGATCTCTTTGCCCCATTTGATGACCAAGAAGGGAGTAGCAACGAGCATTAAAGACACGGATCCGAGAAGTGTGCTAGCCCAGTGAAACCCGAGGTTGGCGTACATGGCTGATGCAGCAAGAGGAAGAAAAGCAATGGATGCATTCTCGACCAAGCCAACAGCCGCAAGAGCGCTCGCCGCGTACTTGCTGTATGCATCGATGAGATAATTTGCAATGCTAATCACTACGGCAGTAGTTCCAAACCCCACCATAGTCAAGCCGACGGTGATTACCACCCAATGTATGTTGGGGTTAGCCGCCCATCCATATACAAACATTCCGCCAGTAACGCCAAAGAGCCCTCCAATGATCGCTGCATACAGCCTAGCCTCAGGGATAGGCGTACCTGGAACTTCGGTATTTCGAGCAGCAGAAGCATCGTACCAGTGATTGGTGGACAGGCAAAGCCCTGTGCCAAGGATTTCCCCAATAACAATGGCAACTTGGACGTATCCCGCCTGGACAGCATCCCAACCGTAGAGCTCTCCATATACTTGTCCAACAGAATGAGTGAATAAGTAAATCGTTCCAAGACTAAAGGCAGCCCAAAGAGTAGCAACAAAAACTACCGATTCTGTAAACAACATGTAGAGAGGTCGCTGCAGACTCTTGCTGATGACCCGGTACAATGGTGTAGGATCAGACTCTTCCGCTGTATATGCCTTCTTTCCCTCACAGCGCATTTGTTTGGCCTTGGCTCGCAGGATAGCCGAGCCACGGGTCTCAGGAAGGCCAATGAAAAAGATGGGGAAAAAGGCGGCTGTCATGATTAATTCAATATGACCAATCCAGCGCCAAGAATGGAATTGAAGTATTGAGGCACCAATCACTGGCCCAAGGCTTGTCGCGCCAAGATATACCATAACATAAAGACATACTGGTATACTCCTAGCTCGATCTCCTTGGAAAACATTTGATGTAATGCTAGCGACGGCATCGCTCATGAGCGGGACACAGCCGCCTGTAAAGAACCGAACCACGACTAGCGTTGCAAAGTTTTGAGCCAGACCGATTGGAATGAGAAGGCAGATGAAGCAAAAATAGGTGCCGAGAACCGCGGGTCGAACTCCTAAGTCCTCCATGGCAGGGAACAAGATAAGCGGGAACAACGCGGCCCCTACTCCCCAGGACGTGGTTGTCCAATAGGAATGAGGAAAGATCGCATCGGAGATGCCGAATTCCTCAGTAATGGCCTTGTGGGCAACCGAGAGGATAGTCCCGTTCATAGAGCAGATGAAACTTGCAAGAAGACCAAGTCCGACTGCCCACCATTTCTTCCGTAGAGGCCAATTGAATGGATCTCGTGGGTCGTCTGGTCCATCCCAAGTGACAATCATAATGTCTGGGTCATGGCGTGGCCCTGTGTTGCACGATTAGTCAAAGCTAATTAAGAGCTCGCACGCGTTTGTAGACCAACCTTCAGCAGGAGAGTGTGGAGCAGACTGTTCAGTTATTTTGGGCTTCTCCATTATAGTATGCAAGTTTCCAAAGTCATCTGTAGAGACGTATATTGTCACTGCATTCTCTGAACATGAACTTTATAGGCGTGGCACACCGGTGGCCATTGCGAAGCTTATCTAGGGAGGAGAGGAGGTGATGGAAAAGAAGTATAAAAGCAGACGATAGCGATACAAGTAACATGCTCGCTCCATGAATGGATGGTGGAGACGAGGGAATAATTCAGCATTTAGACTGAGGATTAAAATTGGCCTGGCATACAAGGAGCTCACTTGAATATTCCACACAATGTTACCCCGTGTACTGAAAGTGGTGCGGTAGAAGTGGGGACGACTAAAGAGGCAATGGAACCGATTAGGTAGTCAGCCGAAAGTAGTAACTGTACTGCCAAGGCTCGCTAATGCTAGGGGGAAACTTTAAGCCGAGGGGATCACCAGCGGCGGGATACGGTCACACACCTCCACACTTTCTTCCACCCTGCATTGCCTCGATACGCACATTATAATCCATCAGGCAATACCTAATCAAGTATCTTAAGGAATGACTGAAATGCAGCTGCCTACAATACGTCGCATTTTCTACAGCAGATTTCTAATCTAAGACACTGACCGATAGAGCAAGTCCTACCTGGGAAAGGCACCTTGGTATCTCAGGAATGCCTAGAACGCAGTTATCCTGGCAGCCGGGATTTTCTCTGTCCAGGAAGCCCATAAGGAAGCCGTTAGCGCGCAGGACCAAACGGGGAGCATCATCCTCTGGAAAAGCAGACGGCTCAAAACAATTTGAGTTCATCACGGAGGTCCCCGCCTCCTTAAGCTGGTGCGAGCCGCAACATTCTCCATCCGCTACTCCCACGCATTCAAGAACGGCCATTGGGCCTGTCGCTGACTTTGAGGCAAGGGCAAGCTCGGGCCCCAATAATGGTTGGCCAGAGTCAGACAATCATGGATGTAATTCCCTAATTGAAAATGGCGAAGAAACTGAATCTTGCGTTGACACACCACTCTGGGCCCCCGATGATAGATCACTGATTGGGAGCGGTAAATTAGCTGGCCCCGCGACTGGGCTTCACGATGACGGGTATACGTCCTTGCGTTCATCCGGAAATGCAACCGACAGGCAACATCAGCCGTATGAGGGGAGCGACATTGGCCTCGCTGCCTCCAATCCACGGTCGAGTCAAGCGGCTGCTATAGAGCCAAGTTCCTCGGCAGTTTTGGACCTACGTAATATTTCATACTCTCCTCCTGTCTCTATACCACCGAGTATACTGTACGGTAGTCTTTCTGAACGGTTTAGACATATCCTCGATAGATGTATGTTTATTCACACATTTCTTCCGCCTTACCATTGCCTACTGATCAACCTTAGATAATAAGGAGTTTTGCAAGATCCCGTTGACATCCGACTTACAGATAAATCCATTTCAATATCGCACAAACCTCGATCCAGAACCTATCTTTTTGACCCACGCCGTAATGGCTTTAGCTGGTCATCACGTCGAGAGTACATCAACCCAAAATCACCGCCACGCCGCACTTCAGCTACTCCGCGAAAACCTTATATCGCACAAAAATTTGAGAGATGGTTATCCCATGCTTGACACAATTATTATATTATTTTCATTAGATGTTAGTCACACATTGTTGTGCCTAAGACATATTCCAGGCTAACATTTGGTACCAGGAAACCCAATCCGCCTTTGGAAACTGGAGCACACATCTCACCGGGGCCTATGGCCTCCTCGAAGCTTGTGGTGGTATCAAAACGTGGGCCAAGTCTGCTAGGGCAGAGGCTCAGGTAGGAATGCTCACATGGTACATGAATACCACATACTGATTGTGTCTGGCTTCCAGCTAACTCCCTAGGTGGGATGCAATAACCAGTCTCGTATCTCGGGAAGATTGTGTGTTCCCTTACGCGTATTTCGACGCCGTACTATCGAAACAAGATAGTCATGAGTGGGATTTTTACGGACTATGCGGGTGCCCACTAAGTCTCGTGAAAATAGTCATGCAATTGGCGCGCATAAGTGCAGAAAAACGAAAATCGTCTTCGATGCAATACGTCACATTCGATACTGCTGTGATCTCGGAGCTTGAGCGGTCACTCGAGTCCTGGCGTCATTCCCCCACAACAGAGTTTCGAAGCGAGGAGTGCATGCAAAAGGATCAAGATCGCATGCACTGCTCTGAGGCATGGAGAAATGGGCTACTTGTTTACATATACAGGGTGTTTTATTGGGAGCCTGGAAGCAATATCCCAATGCGCATTTTGTGCCGCGCGAGGGCTATCCTAGATCACGTCCTTGCGTGTCGTGACGAAAGCATGGTGTCCAGGCAAGCTTTGCTGCCCCTTTTCTTCGCAGGGTGCGAATTGAGAGATCGATCCTCGCGTAAGACGATTTTAAAGTTCTGCACTGTTTGGAATGAGAGGACTAGATATAATGTGTTCAGCAGCGCCATACCACTGCTGGAAGATGTATGGGCTGAGCAAGAGACGAAAGGTTTCGAGTACGTGTGGTGGGGTCAAATAGTGGATAAAAAGCACTCGTCCAAGTCTTGTTATCCTTTGCAAATGCGGCTGTGCTTTGGCTGACCAAATATCATATTTGGCCTGCAAATCGAAGGGAACTCGTTTCTGCTTTCCCCTAACAATGCGAGACCAAATGGATAGCTCTTCAGGATTTGAGCGGACAAAAGAGGCCACCGGCAGGTGTCCCGAAACGGGGGCTTTGAATTCTTCTCCAAATAATATCCTTCCATCTATATAGACCTATATCGAGCAGAGCAGAGAAACCCTCAATACTAAAAACACCTTCTCTAACAGCTCCAACTCTAAAGGCTCTTATTTTCTCAGGGGATGTCCTTTCAGTAATAGGCGTAGCTTGGGTAGGAATAAGCTGGTTATTGTTAGTACTATTAAAGCATGCTGCAGCCTATTAATATCAAATATTATGTCCCCAGCCAAACAAAGCAGCGTGGTCTGGTGGACTAAACGAGGACGTAAGTCCCTTACTTGAATGACATTGCGGGCCAACCTATCTCTTTGACACTCAAGATGGATCAATTATACGAATAGGACCGTAACGGAACTCACGTACCTATGTATTAATAACCCAGCCACGAGGCTATTTGCGAAGATACCAAAGGCCGAGCGTGGCCTGTGGAACGGAAAGGTGGGCGCCGCTGCTCAAACGAAGATATAACCGTTAGAAGGCATCCATGTAGTAGCCACGTTCGAAGGGGTCAAAAGGATGGCTTGTGCTCTTATTTTTTTTTTCCTGCTCTTGTTAAGAAAGTATGTCACTTGGTTAGCCTTACATCATTTATTAACCCCTTACTTGCTTGCTTAACCAACTGCCGTCAACAATCGCAACAAGCAACCTTATCTCAATATTTGTAGAGCAAGTACTAGATTACTGCCAATCAGCAGACAATTAGTCCTCGCTTTTGTGTGATATGTGGTCAGCTTGTAAAGTTATTTACCGCCTCAATCAAGCTACTTTGGCCAATTGACTACAACTTTTAGAAGGCTTCATTCCTGTTTTTGCATTTTGTCTACGGCAATGTGGAACTGTTCTGTGGGGCGGGGGGCATACTTGGTATCCTCTAGTTTTGCTTTTCATGGGTGACGCTTTAAGTATGGGTAGCCGTCTTGAGCTTTTAAGAGAAGTTCCCATTACATTTTTAGTCTGCCAGATATTTTTGGCCACATTTAATTTCAAATAATTCAATAATTCTCTTCTACAAAAAGACTTTATACACAGGCGATCAGAAACCACCAAGGAGGCCGCCAAGCCGATCCAAGAACTCTCTTACAGTGCCCTCTGTGATCAACTTTCTGTTGCCCTCAAACTCAAGATCTAATTTCCCGTTTCGCGGAGTCGCATATATCTCAGGCCGCGGGCGTGGGAGGAGATCAGTCTCGTAGAATGACACTTTACTTGGTGCGCCTAAGAATGTAAACCCTACATCTTCCTCCTGCTGGAATGCCGTCCTCCATCCAAAGTCTTGAGCTGAATTAGGCCAACTGGTGCAATTGTTTATGATCTCAACCATTCCAGCTGCTTCGTAGGCTGAATCTTCGATAAATTGTTTCTGCAGTCGTAGCGCAATAGTTGAAACCGTGTCATCTTTTTCTACCGCGGTTCGAATAGGCACTTCGGTCATACAAGGTCCCACGACGTTTTGAAGGCTACCGGGAAGCATCGAACGACCGGTTACAAGACGCCCACACACGACCTCACTCTGCTGGAATTGTTTCGCGAATACCAAAACACAGGCAGCGTGAAAGATCGTCGCGGCAGATATTCCCTCATGACTTTGAGCATTCGGCATCTCAATAGTTCGTTTCATTGTTAGTCGGTCTTGAGAGATATATTTTTCGGTGAATGGTGAGATAGGAACCCAGCTTGGATATCGAGAGTCTTGGAGTCTTGAGGCCCAGTACTCTAGACTTTGTTGCTTTCTCGATTCATTGAAGGCAATGTATTGAGCAAAGTCGCCTGTTGCAAACAAAGGCTGTTGAACGTAGACCGATGAAAGAGCCTCGAGAACCATACCCCAGCTATACCCATCGAATTGAGCGTGGGAAATCCTGAACACTAGTTTGTGCTGTCCTGACTCATGTTTGACAGCCATAAACCGAACAAATGAGCGACCTAGTTGTCGAGGTCTGCGAAGGTCCTCTCGGCAGATATCATTCAAAAATGAGGAGATATCTTTTCCAGTCGCGTTGAAGTTGTCGTAGATCGGTTCCGAGTCAGCCAACAATACTTGCCAGAATCCACCATTCGCCTCCACGAAAACTGTGGAAAGAATTTCGAAATGTTTCACAAGCTTCCTGCATGCCCGCTGCAACTCCACAAAATCGACATGTTCTGGAAGATCAAGTATCCAATGAGGAAGTCTGCTTGGCGGATCTTCTAGTGCGTCCAAGACCGCGCGAACCTGGAAGTCGGTTGCAGGAACGACATCCTTGATTGCACTTTCAGCAGGTTCGATAAAAGGCTGTATAAACCGGCGGATGAAGGTTGTTGCATCTTTTGTCTTTAGCAGCGAGAATGCAACATGTGGTTTGATGTGATATTCTTCTCCGTTGGTCTCTCTCACTAGTAGGGCCAATTTTGATAGACGCGGTGCGTTGAAGATGTCAGCGACAGTCAGCGATAGATTTTGTTCACGGGCTGCTGCAACCAATCGCATGGCAGAAATAGATTCGCCACCAATTCTCAAAAAACTACTCTCCGCAGTGATACTTCCAGCCTCGATTCCAAGAACCCCAGACCACAACTTCTGCAGTCGCTTTTCCATCATTGTAGATGGTGCTTGTTGTTGTTTGCCGTGAGATTGTAACTCGGCAAGCTTTTCCATGGTTTGTGTACTGCCCAACTCACGCAAGCGTCGCCTGTCCGTCTTATTGGTGGTGGTCATTGGAATCTTCTCCACATATATGTAGGCACCTGGGATCATGTACTGAGGAACTCGTTCTGAAAGTAGATCCTCTAGGCCATCAATAACCCGCACGAGCTTGGATTGAGTGTCTTCACCAACTTGAGATAGAACCCTCTCGGACAGGCTCAAGAATACCGCCAAAATGGGACTGGTGCTGTTCTGGGGGATAATTATTTCAGCAACGATATCCTCACAAGCACCTGGATCTTGTAAACTAGACCGCACATGATGCTCAACTTCACCCAGCTCAATTCTTTGGCCTCGAAGCTTGATCATTCCATCCTTACGACCGATAAAGTCCAATGAGCCGTCCGAGTTTTGCCTCAGAAGATCGCCAGTTTTGTATAGTCTGCCTTGTCGACCTGCATGGCTGAGTGAGCCTTGAGAAAGCCACTTAGGGTCTTCAATATATGATACCGCAGTCCTTTCTAGATCTGAAAAATACCCCTTGCTAACAGTTGGACCCTCAATCAAAAGCTCTCCAATGGTACCAATTGCTGCGAGACGTTCAGGTCGACCGGGCTCCGCGAGCCAAGTTCGTGCGCCAAAAGAGTGCCCGACGTGATTATTGCGGGTTTTTGTGCTCAGTCGCACAAATGATAGGGCTTGAGCGCATTCTGCCGGCCCATAAATGCCAATGATAGTCTCTGCTTGTGCCCATCTAGAAACCTCTATACTCTGAATCGGCTCGCCTCCCATGGCTAAAGTCCTGATTCCTGGCATTGACGATGGTTCTAGAGATCGAGCCACCGACGGAGTGAAATATACATAATTGGCGTTCATACGGTTTAGTGAGCCTGAAATGTCGTTTCTGCGTTCCCACTCTGATGGTATACACAAACAGCCGCCACATATTAGTGTTTGTAAAGTATTGGACCAGGAGACATCAAAGTTATATGAAACGAAATCAAAAACGCGAGTTCCTGGTTTGATATTTAGTATTTCAAATTGGTGTACCGCCGCAGACGCGAAGTTTCCATGGGTCGTCACGACGCCCTTTGGGACACCGGTTGATCCACTCGTGAAGACAATATAGAGCGTATCGGACGCTTGAGTTTTGACTAGAAGTGTAGGTGGCACATTTGTAGGGATATGTGCTCGATCAACAACCACAACTTTTGCTCCGGAAATGCGACTTGCTAAGGAGCTATTTGTAGCAGATGAAAGTATAATATCTGGTTTGACTTGATTGACAATAGAGCGTAGACGCCCTTCTGGTTGCGTCGAATCCATGGCGACACATGCAGCCCCCGCCTTCATCACCCCTAGAGCAGCAACAGGATACCATAAAGATTTCTCAAAGCAGAGAGGTACCAGAGCCCCTAGCTTAACTCCGAGGCGAGTAAGATATGATGCCAAGCGGCTAGAAAGGTCATCCAACTCGGCATAGGATAGATTGCCATCCCATGCACATATGGCTGGTGCCTGAGAGTGGAGCTTTATTGCCTTACTGATTAGATCATGTACGCACTCTTGGATAGGACTAGGAACGATAGAATTCCAGTTCCAAAGTTCTTCAATATCTTCCATACTAACTGTTGTGATTTCTTCGACAGCTTGAGTTCTTGAGTTACATATTTGACGTAAAACATGCTCGAATTGAGAAGCGATTCGTTCCATTTGTGCCTTGTCGATGACCTTGGAATCAAAGCTGATCTCAATTATGAGACCATTTTTATCTGTCAGTTGACACATGATCATGACAGCATTTGGGTTAAAGTCATCAAGCTCTGTTGTAGCCGACCCTATCTTTGACTGATTCTGGAATGGGCCAGTATCATACTTTGTGGATTTATCTTGTTTAGAAGGTTGTACGATTAACAAAGTATTGAAGCGACTACCAACTTCAGTTTCCACATTAATGTGTCGAATGTCAAGTAACTCGGTATGTTCATATGCGATCATCGCGGCTGACTGTTTTTGAACTTCGCTTAACAGATCATTAACGGAATTTTGTTGGTTAACCTTTATACGAATCGGTAGTGCTGATATTAGTGGCGCAACCATACGATCAAGACCAGCCAGTTCAGCCTGGCGACCAGTTACCATTGCTCCAAATACTACATCTCGGGTGTCGGTATAACGGGCTGTGAGAATAGACCAAGCTGTTCTAATGATGGTAGATGCAGTAGCATCTATGCTTGGCCATTTAATATCAATAACTTCACGTCGAACTGTGCTATCAGCCTTGGGCTGATAGTCCTGGTGAGGCAATGATGGAAATGGGGTCCCCTCGAAATCAGAAAATTCATTGCGCCAGAATTCCTTGGCTTCTTCCTGATTGGTCCTGGCTATATGCTGAATGAAGGCTTGAAAGGGGGCAATAGGGCTATGGTCCATCTCCCCGGTGTAGGCATTTGATACTTCCTGCAGAAGTAAATCCAAGGAATACCCGTCGTACATTGCATGATGTTGGGTAAGAATGCAGTATAAACCCGTTTCGGCATCACCAGCAACAGCCAGTCGAGTAAGCGGTGTTGCCAGGCCCATCGGTCTTGCTTTATTTCTTTCTAGATATTCCTTAACATTATCGCTAAACTCCCATTCTAGCGGCCCATTTAACTGAACTTGAACTAAGCCTTCTGAGGGAATATCAACTATTCTATTCCGAAGTATAGGTGCGTTCGTCTGACTGACGACCTCCCAAGAACGTTTGAAGCGGTGGATGTCTACATTTTCCTTCAACAGCAGTAAGCAATTCGCTATGTAGGAGGCGTCTGATTTAGCCGTCATAGAAAGTAGTGACTTCTGGACTCCAGTACAAGGAAATATGTCTTCGATATTTGAGACGTCGGTAACACACTGCTTGGATACATTAGCGAGGATCCTTTCTTTATTGCTGGGATCCTTTAATAGCGAGAAAGGCGGAATTTCATTCCCTGAAATTGGAGCATCAGGCTCTAATGTTATCATATTCTTCACCATATCTGATAAAAGTGGTGTAGTGAGAATGTTCTGGACCGTTAAACTGATACCGTGAGTGCGAGCTAAAGCAGACAGGCGCATAGCGGCAACCGAGTCACCTCCAACACGTAGGAAACTGCTATTGGCATAAATATTATCTTTCGAAACAGGCAAAACCGTGCTCCACAAGTGATGTAGCACAAATTCTGGTTCTGTGGATAGTGGTTTACCGTCCGTATCGCTGACTGCGCTTGTCAGTTGTTCCATTGTGAGATAGGCCCCAATCTCTTGCAGCTGTTTCCTATGTGTTTTGCCACTGGCTGTCATCGGTATTGATTCCAGGGGTATGTAGGCGCTTGGTACCATGTAAGAGGGCAGCTTGCTATGTAAATCAGCATCAAGGTCTTTTAAAATTTCCTGCAATTTCTTCTTCTCGTTTTGCCTTATCTGAATGAAGGCAAGTAGTGTGGCTCTTTGGGTAGCTTTGGGGACTACCACCTCGCTGACAATTATGAACTCCTCAAGTTTACTCCTTAGATAGCATCGGACATGATGCTCAACTTCAGAGAGCTCGATCCTTTGTCCCCGAAGCTTTACCTGAGTGTCCTTCCTGCCGGCGAATGTCATTGTTCCATTGTCTGGATTATACCTCATCAGATCACCTGTCTTGTACAGCCGGCCGCTTCTTCCAGGAACTGATCCATCAGGGCTCCCCTTTGTGAGCCAAGTAGGGTTTTCGATAAAAGAGGACAGCATCTTCTCATCGTTGCCAAGATAGCCTTTCCCAAGAAGTGGTCCTTCCAGATAAAGCTCGCCGATAGTGCCAATCGGCGCCAAATGGTCACTTGAAAGCGGATCTACGATCCAAGTTGAGACACCGCGACCTTTACCTATCGTCAGTATCGGCGATATTGGCTTTGATACGGGCCAACAATGTGTGGCCGCTGAGCATTCTGCGGGCCCATAGGACTGTATGACATTGGCATATGGCATCCATAGAGTAGCATCGTCACCCGATACCTGTTCTCCGCCTAAATGAATATTGCGCATGGTCGGTATCTTTTTAGCATCAACAAGTCTTGAAGTTGTAGGCGTAAGGAACATGTCTGTTATCCGGAATTGACGTATACTGTCTGTCAGGTTACTCTTTCTGTCATCTTCACTTGGTATACACAATGTACCTCCTGCGCAAAGTATATGGAAAGTACTCCAGAGTGTCATGTCAAATGTGTAAGACGAGAAATCATACATCCGCGAACTACTATTCAGCCCCATAATGCTTCTTTGGTGAAAAACAGCACTAGCAAAATTTTTGTGCTGTATCAGACAACCTTTCGGCGTTCCTGTACTTCCACTTGTAAAGACAACATACAGAAGATCTGAAGGATCAACTTTTGGCAGCTTCTGAGCCGTCTCACTGTTGGTATGAGCTTTGGATGTATGCGGGAGATGGGACTCGTCGCTTAAAACCAGCGTCTTTGGTCCTAAACTTGATGTAAGTCCTTCGTTGGAAGCAGAAGATAGAATGAGCTGAGGTTTCACTTGTTGCACAATGGCTCGTAGTCGTGATTCAGGCAGCGAAGGGTCTAAATGAACAACAGCCCCGCCTGCCTTGAGAACACTCAAGATAGCAACGGGCACCCATAATGATTTTTCAAAGCAAAGTGGTATAATCATGTTTCTCTTGACTCCGAGTTCAGATAAGCGACACGCAATCGAATTTGAAAAGCGGTCTAGTTGGCTATAAGTCAACTCCCCATCCCAAGCAGATACCGCCACAGAGTTGGGATGAGACTGCGTAGTTTCGGAAATCAATTCATGCATACACCGCTCGATGGTTGCAGGCACTTCATAGTTCCACCTCCAGATCTGGTCAAGATCTCGCTCGGTAGCCATACTGAGATCTTGAATGCTTGGGTCAACATCAGAGCATATTCTCTTCAGCAGCTGCTCAAATTGGCATGCCATGGCATATACAGTTGGTTTATCTAGCACCGCAGAGTCGAAGCAGATTTCTATTTTCAGTCGATTTGCTTCTAAACTGCATATCACAGTGAGTGCGTAAGAAGTGAAACCACGATATTTATGCGGATCAGATTCTGTGTTCTGATGCCCAGAAATGAACAGATTAGAATCGCTCATTTTCTGTTCTTGTGGCTGCACAATCACCAATGTCTGAAACTGACAAGCTTGAAATGCTTCATCACTCACTTGACGTATCCTTGACAGCCCGGTTTGCTCATATTGAATCATCTCAGTTGCCTGGGTTTGTAACGTCTTTAAGAGATTTGAAAGCCTTGTATCCCTGCTAAATTTGACTCGGATTGGAACGGTAGCGATTGTCGGACCAGCCATTCGCTCTATGCCATTAACTGCTGCTTTGCGACCTGAGACAACCGTTCCAAAAACAACGTCTGATGAATTTGAATATTGAGAACACAGTAGTGCCCATGCTGAACGAATTAGCGTGGACGGAGTCGAATTATCTTCACGCCAATATATATCTTCCACAAGATGTGTTAAAGCAGAGTCAGTATCAGGCTGATAGCTAGGTGATGGCAAGAGTGGAAACTGCGCAGCTTCCAAGTCTGAGAATTGAGCTTGCCAGAACTTCTCTTCAGCCTCCTTATCTTGGGTTGTAACATACTTAACGAATGACTGAAAGGGGCAGGATCGAAGCTGCCTCGATCCAGTATAGAAACTCTCCAGTGTCTCCAATATCAAGGGTGTGACTAATCCATCGTAAATTGAATGATGCATGGTAAGTACAAAGTCGAATTGCTGATGGCCAGCATCTTTTAGCAAGTCATTGCGTTCTGTTGCCATTTTAACCTCCCTGGAGTCGAATTTATGAGATTCCTTTCCATTTTCAACAGTTTGAATAGCTATCTTTTTTCCCACTTCGTTCGCAACATATTTCATTGAATCTGAACCTTGACTACTTGGGATGAGTGCACAAGTCATGAGAGGAGATGCTAGCCCCAAAGGGCTTTCGTTCTCTTTATAGAGGAAATCCTCAATACTTTCTGTCTCTGACCAAGGCTTTGCTTCTTTGATAACTACCTGGACCAATCCCTGCTCTGGAAGATCAATGATGCGCGTTCTAAGAATTGGTATTGCCTCGACGACCTTTTCCCAGGCCGCCCGAAACCGAGCCAAATTCACTGAGGCGTCAAGCCGTAGTATATCATGACCAGTATAGTCTCCTTGGCGCCTCACGGTTAAGGCTAAGAGCCCTTCTTGTAATTGTGTACAGGGAAATATATCCTCGATTGTCCTCACGTTCACATCGCAGAGAGATGCTGCGTGTTGGCGTGCTCGATCAACATCAACCTCTGGCTTCAGTAGACTATAAGGTTCAATGGTAGTTTCAATAGCGACATCCTGGTTCTTGAGAAGTTTTGCCATATCCCCGAGTATCGGGCTTTGAAATATGTCAGCCACTGTGAGCAGCAGACCCTGCTGCCGTGCTAAACCTGCCAAACGCATTGCCTGGATAGAGTCACCAGCCCTAAGGAAACTATCATTTGCGGAGATTTTCTCTGCTTCTATTCCAAAACTACGCGCCCATAGCTCCCGCAAAGTTCTTTCCGCACTGGTTGAAGGCTCTCGCCATGTGCTGGTTCCGGTTGTCTGTCGTGGCGGAGTATATGTAGCACCAATTTGTTGTAGCCGAGCTCGGTCTCTTTTACCTGTCGGTCCTCTTGGGATACTTGTGATCGGTATATAGTACGATGGAATAGAATATCGAGGCAATGTCTTTGCGAGCCTCTCGCCTAGCCCAGAAGTTATTGTATTCGCTTCTTCCTGGGTTGCATGGCTAATAAATGCGGCAAGTATTAGGTTATCAGTATTTTTAGGCAATATGGAATCAACGATGACCTGAATATCCTTCCTATTTTCGAGGCATTGTCGGATATGGAACTCAACTTCTTCCGGGGCGATGAGATTCCCTCGAATTTTGACCTGCGCGTCCTTTCTTCCTATGTAGACCAAGGCACCGTCGCTTCCATATCTACCTAAATCGCCTGTTCTATAGATGAGTCCCGATTTTCTACCTTCATGCGATGAGAACCCAGCAGTCAGAAAGGTCGGGTTCTTCCGGAATAACTGCTCGGTTCTCTCGGGATTTCCGATATATCCATTAGCGCAAGTGTGCCCTTCCATGGCGATTTCCCCAATTGCTCCGAATGGAACTAGCTTGTTAAAGTTTCTTGGATCAACAAGCCAGCAAAGACTTGGATCCCTGTTATCAGTCCAACCAATCACTCCATTGTGCCAACTGTCCTTATCTGCAATGGCAAAAGTACCTGAAGCAACCTCTGCTGGACCTATAATGAAAATATCAAGTTAGCACCCTTATACCCAAGTTTTGAATCATATACTGTTTGGGATTCTCCGGTTCTCAAGCCATGCGTGTGCTTGTATAAGAGTTGAAATAATTGAAAAACAGATCCATTCCTGGGTCATAGAGCCATAGTTTCTCTCGGCGCGATAACTTACCATACCAATTTATAACTCGGCACCTGCCTTTCCATCTATTCACGTCCTTTTGAATAGAATTCTCACCACTCAAGACAATCGTGGCAATAGTAGGAACCTGCTGCGGATCAAGAAGCTTTGCTGTTGTAGGAGTAATATTTATATAGTTGGCCCGAAACCGATTGATAGCAGCAGCGAGACCATCAAGCCTTTCACTCTCCGAGGGAATGCAGATAACGCTCGAGTTCGCAAGTGACGAGATGACCTAGTAGAAGAGGTCGTTTAATTAGCTCACCGCTAGACAGACCCGCGTTATATGCCAAATGCAGTGCTTAGAGGAAGAAAATTTGATATTTAGGATATCCTAGGGTCGAAACGGACGCAAGATGAGGGAACATATTTCTCAATACAAGGCTAACTCACTTCAATTGTCCCAACATCAAAATCGTACGAAGCAAACTGAAATATTCTGGTCAAAGAAGTGACGAATAATTCTTTAGCATGTCCGACCAAGTTTGCTGCAATGGTCTTGTGACTCCAAAGGATCTGCTTCGGCTCACCAGTACTTCCTGATGAGACTAAAATCGCCGCCGGGTCGTTCATTTGAAGTTCTGGCAATCCCACTGGTCCCTGGTTAGTAAATGATTTGAGAAGCTGGTCAATCGTGAAGCACTGAGCATATTGTTGTATTTGCTCCACACGCGCCGGCGAAGCCACTGCAAAGTGCACGTCAAGTCTTTTGAACACAGCACTCAACCTGCCCTCAGGCACAGCCACTGATTGTAGGAGACTAATAGCTCCTGCTTTGAAGACAGCTTGCTGTACAATGGGGACCCATTTCGATTTCTCGAAACACATTGCAACAATGTTGCCCTTATTTACTCCAGAGTGAATAAGTTTTTGACAAAGAATATCCGACAGCTCGACGACCTCTCTGTATGAAAATTGACCGTCCCATGCATCTATAGCAGTTGCGTCCGGGTGTTTCCGTGCTGTTACTGTGACCATGTCATGTATGAAAGTTCTTGGCTCTTCTGGTAGCGCCGCATTCTGGGTCCAAAATATATCGAGATCTATATCGCTCACAGTCTGGACGGAGTCCAGCTTTGTAGATTCTGGATGTTCGATACATAGCTGCTTCAATATTGTTTCGAATTGACATGCTATCCGATGAATTTGCTTTTTGTCAATGATTTTGGAGTCAAAGCTGACATGTAAATGCAAGCCAGATTTCTTTAGCTTACAGACCAACATCAACGCATGTGTGTTAAAAGGATCGTTACCTCGTGTATTGAGATCTGACGAGAAAGCACGAGCTTTGAACAGAAGGCTATCCTTGTTCAGGTCTTTCCCACCAGAAATAGGTTGTACTACTAGTAGTGTTTGGAAGAGCCCAGCATCAAAGTCACCATGCGCACGTTGGATATTTTGCAGCCCATATTGCTCATATTGCATTGTCTCCAGTACTTTTTTCTGTATGCGTGCGAGAAATGAAGCCACGCTTTCATCCCAATTAACTGAAAAAGCAAAAGGAACGGTCGATATGGTCGGGGCAACACAATTTTCGAGACCTGCGAGATTTGCATGTCTGCCATTGTTCGTAACTCCGAAAATCACATCGCTGGAGGACATATATTGTGTAGACAGAAGAGTCCAAGCTGATCTTATGATAGTTGAAGGTGTTATCCCTGTCCGCGGCCAATTTATTTGTATAGTATACTCCAGATCATCGTCTGCTTGAGGCTCATAAGTAGAAGACGGCAATATAGGAAATGGTCTCAGCTCTTTCCCAGAAATTTCAGCTCGCCAGAAGTTGAGTGCCTTTTCCTGATCGATATTTTGTAGATGCTCTATAAAATGTTGAAATGGAGTAACATTTATACCTAACCTTTCGGAATATTGTGACTCCACTTCGTCCAGGATCATCTGCAGAGAGCTTCCATCGTATGTACAGTGATGTATCGTCAATATGAAATGGCGATCGATGATTGCATATCGGCATAGCTCCGTGCCCAAGCCCATAGGATTATTTTGATCCTCGCGCACATAAGTCGCAACATCGGGTCCAGTGCGCCAGGAGACTTTGTCAAGCACGACTTGCACCAATCCTTGTTTCGGAAGATCAACAATACGCGTCCGCAAAATGGCCAACTTGGCAACCGTTGCTTCCCAGGCTCTCCGGAGTCGATCAGTGTTAATGTTAGCTTGAAAAGGTAGAACACTTCGCGAAATGTACTGGCCATGTCTCTTTGCTCCCAATGCAAGAAGACCTTCTTGTAAAGGTGTACACGGGTAAACGTCGGCTATTTGGGATTTAGACACAGAACAAAGCTGGGCCACAATGGCTCGGCAAGAATCTTCGTTGATAGACGAATCGAGCAGCGAAAATGGAGGAACTTCTCTCTCAGAAGATCCGACAACCTGTTTAATTGCTGCAGCCATCTTTTCAAGTTGAGGATATTCGAACACCTGTGCGACAGTCAACGCGAGCCCTGTCTTGCGTGCTGATGCTACTAGACGCATTGCACTAATCGAATCGCCTCCAAGGCGGAAAAAGTTATCATTAGCATGTATTAGATTTGCTTCGATGCCAATAATATCTCCCCATAATTGTTGTAGTTGCTTTTCAGTTGAGGTGGACGCTTTCCTTGACTCCTGATGTGCTGGCTGAAGCCCTGCAATCTGCTCGTATGTAAGAGTTCCTCCAATTTGTTGAAGCCGCCTTCGATCTGTCTTTCCTGCGTGGCTTTTTGGGATCTTATTAATTGGGATATAGAGCTTTGGGATCATATATGATGGAAGAAATTTTGCAAGATGTGTCTCAAGCTCGTCTACTGGCAATACCATTTTTACAAAGTTTTCCGCATCCTCTATACCGTCAAGAGTACTTGCAGGGCTGACAAACAAAACCAAAACCTGTTTATCGCTGCCAGATGGAGCAAATATTTCTGCAACAACAATAACTTGTAGTTTTTGGGACAGAAAGGATTGAACACGAAGTTCGATTTCGCCGAGCTCAACTCTCTGACCTCGGAGTTTTCTTTGTGAGTCATATTTACGACCGATAAAAGCAATGCTTCCATCTGTGTCATACTTCACCAAATCCCCAGTTTTGTATGCTAGTCTGTGCCGACTAGGAATTCTAGTATGGCCACGTCGCAACCATGGTGGCGATATAAACGAACTTTTATTCAGTGCTGGGCCATTGCTACCTGTGTAGGAAGCAACAATAGGTCCCTCAATACAAAGTTCAGCAATCGCGCCGATTGGAGCAAGTTTATCAGAGTCTTTCGGATCGACGAGCCAGATTGTGGCAGAGTTGGATTTTCCAATTTTGCCGCTCTTCCAGGTCTGCTTCCCAATGGAATAGGTAGTCGCGACAGATGCCTCGGCAGGCCCATACCAATTGTACAGATATTTAGCAGTTTCCATCCATCGGAAGGCAGCCGTGTCTAATAGCTTCTCGCCCGCAAACACGATGGTTTCTAGTGAACGTAGACCATGAGGATTTAGTGTTTCAGAGACCGATGGTGTAATGCATATCCAATTAGCCTTAGATTCAATAATAGATTCTGTGAGCCGGTTAGTTCTGTCCGACTCAGATGGAATACACAAGCATCCCCCAGTAACAAGTGTCGAGAGTGATTCTACAGTGCTGACGTCAAAATCATATCCAGCAAACTGTAAAACTCTGCTTCTGGCAGTCAGTCCAAATGCAACTGTGGCAGCTCGAATATTGCTTGATAATGCTGAGTGGGTCCACAAAATCGATTTTGGAGTGCCAGTAGATCCGGATGTGAATAGTACTAATGCCGGGTCTACCGGCAGATTTTGGCGACATTCAAGTGTCGGTACACTTGAATTATCACTGGGTTCCACAAGTTGCGATATATCCAAGGTTGGTACGAGATCTCTAAATGAAGAAGAATTAACTCCACCTGATGTGATCGCTAGTTTTGGTTGTAATGCTTGAACGATTTCGCGAGCACGCTGCTCTGATGTTGGTGCCGAAACTGGAAGCGCTATTGCGCCAATTTTGAGCACAGAGATCATGCTTACCATCATCCAAGCAGATTTCTCAAAGCTCAGGATGACTGTGTCTCCCGGGATAATACCTCGCAGTTGCAACCGACTTACGACGCATTTCGACAAATCTTTGACTTCCCGGTATGTCAATATCTGGTCCCAGGAAGAGATACTGATGGATTCCGGGTGTTCCCCTGCGATTTTGTCAAATATATCGGTTACAGTTTCCTCCACTACATCAATAGGCCCTCTATTACGGTCCCAAATGTCATCCAAGTCTGCTCTCGTCGCAGTTTCTATATCGCTCAACTTGGAGCTTGCAAATTCCTCCAAAGACAACTGACGAAGCAAGTGCTCAAAATGTAGAGCAAACTGTCGGGCTTGTTCTTGCTCGATCGCCCCAGTGTCAAAGCTGATGCTCAGAGACACTCCAGAATCTTGCAAATGGCAGATTATCATCATAGCATAGGAATTATAAATTCCTATATTGTCTGCTTCACCGTCTTTATTAACGAGGCTAGGTCCAGCTGATTTCACAGCAGTTTCGTGGTATATCTCATCTTCGCTTGATACGCTACTGGCTTGTTCTCCTAAATTTGTATTTCCGGCATTCAAAATAATGCTTTTTGCTTGAGAAAAAAAGGCACCCGGTTCCTTACCAGTTCTTTGTGCTGGTGGTTGTACAACGAGTAGGAGCTGGAATTGGCTTGCCTCTCCAACTTGCTCACTGATACGACGAATATTCTGTAGACCGAATTGTTCATATTGGGTGTTCTCAACTGCTTGTCCTTGTATCTGTTGCTGCAGTGCATCTACCGTCATATTCCAATCAAGTTTGATACGAAGTGGAATCGTTGCTATCGTAGGACCAGCCATCGAATCTATTCCTGGAATAGGAGCTTGTCTCCCACTTAGAGTTGCACCATACTTTATATCATTCGAATTCGTATATGTGGCCAGCAGCATGGTGAGTGCTGAGTGTACAATTGAAGTGGGAGTTATACCAGTCCTTGGCCAATTTAAATCTGAAATTGGATGAGCAAGAACCAGTTTCTCTCTAGAAGTGTAATTGGGAGAAGGGAAATTCGTGGCTCCTGAGTCTGAGAACATGTCTTTCCAATAGGCAGTCGCTTTAGACGTGTCCAGATCCAGGACATGCTTGATAAACGGCTGAAATGGGGTAATGTTTAGGAATGTGGCTTCGCCTTTGTGGTAGGCAGTTTCTAAAGCATCGAGGATGAGCGTTGTAGTCCACCCGTCAAATATAGAGTGGTGCATTTCTAGGTAAAAATAAGGTGGGTCGCATTTGATAACGCCTGCTCGACATAAAGCCGCTCCAAGGCCCATTGCTTGAGTGTTCCCCGTAAGTTGACCCAAATTTGTGTATGAAATCAGGGGCAGTGGCCCTTTCAAAACAACCTGAACGAGACCTTCACCAGAAAGATCGACAATCTGTGTCCGAATAATTGGCATACGCTCAGAGATCGCTAACCAACACCTATGAAATAGTTCAAAATTTATATTTGTTGGCAGTTCAAACACTGTCCGTGATATGTAATCTGCAGAAGGGCTCATCAAGCCTCCTCCATACTTTGAGGTCCGATTGCTTCTGAGAGTCGATGCAAGCATTCCTTGTTGAAGCGAGGTGCAGGGATATACATCCTCGATTGCCTCTTTGTGAGTTCCGCAAAGCTTTGCCACATGCTTGCATATGTGCTCTTTGCCTAATCTGCCGCTCAGTAGTGAGAAAGGTAGAACAGGTTCCTCTTCACACGAAATGCTATGTGGCTTAGTAATATGGGCAAGGTCTCCAAGTACGGGTGTTCTGAAAACGTCTGCTACTGTTAGAAAGAATCCCTTCTTTCGAGCTGCCGAGACTAGACACATGGCAGCTATAGAGTCACCTCCAAGACGGAAAAAGCTGTCTGTTGTACTAACTTCAGTTGTGTCTAGCTGAAGTATTTGACCCCACATTTGCGCGAGCGCTCGTTCGACTTCGTTGGAAGGCGCACGAAATTGAGTGACAGATAATATAGAAGATTGTAAATCAACAAGTTCCTTCCAAAACATGGCACTGCCCATATCTCGAAGTCGCCGACGATCTATTTTTCCAGTTGAAGCAAGCGGGATATCGTCTACTGGGATATATATGCTCGGGATCATGAACGGTGGTAAGACTTCTATTAGTTTGTCTGTAAGACTATCCATCAAAGCTTGGATTCGCACCTTCTCCTGCCTTTTTGCCACCACGAATAAAGCTAGAGTAGGGATATCTCTGTCGCGAGGGCGTATAACATCAGCAATAATTGGGGGGCTGTCCACCAGACAAGCCCGTACATGATGCTCCACATCCCCAATTTCGACTCTTTGGCCTCGGATCTTTAGTTGGGAAGAATCTTTCCGCCCAACAAAAACAAGTTGTTCCGAGTCCTCGGCGACCCTCCACTTGACAAGATCTCCGGTTTTGTAGAGCCTACCTCGTCTGCCGCTATGATATTCACTGCCAGCAGTGAGCCAAGGAGGATCTGTGATGAATGCGAACGCTGTTTTCTCTGGATCAGACAGGTATCCTTGGCCAACTAGAGGACCTTCTAGAAATAGCTCTCCTACACAGCCTCTTGGTACAAGCCTATCGCTGTCATCTGGGTCAACAATCCATGTACAGAAACCAACCCCTCTTCCAATATCTGGGCGATCTTGTTGAGAAGAGGTGAGTATTGAAAAGGCACATTTCCAAGTGCATTCCGTTGGGCCATAGGTATTAACGAGTCTCACACGACTAGCCCACTGTGATACGTTTTCTCGATATGGCATTTCTCCACTGAGAAGTACTGTCTCAAGAGTGGGTGGAACTTGACTGATGGTCCGCAAGACAGTAGGGGTTATGTTTATTAATGTAGCCTCGAAGGCGACTATTTCTGCATAAAGGTCGTTTAACATTTCTTCCTCGGACGCAATACAAATACAAGCTCCAGAACATATAGAGTGAAGGAAATTGCTCCACGCCACATCGAAGGAATATGGAGCAAAATCGAAAACCCGTGATCTTTGATGGAACCCCAACTTCTCACCCTGATAATAAACGGCACTTCTGACATTTTCATGGCTAATGCAGGCTCCTTTAGGCAGGCCTGTAGTTCCCGAAGTGAACGATATATAGACTGTGTCATCTGGAGAAACGACGGGAAGCCCTAATGAGGTCTCTTCTGAAAGACTCAGCCGTTCCAGAATTGGCCCATCAAGTACGAGTATTGCTACATCCGCCAGCAGGCGCGCCCTTGCGTGATTTGAGGATGATGAAACAATCAATTTTGGTTGTGACTGCTGCACGATAGATCGTAACCTTTCATTCGGTTGATTTGCGTCAAGGGCAATGCAGGCACATCCTGCCTTAATCACCCCAAGCATAGCAACGCAAGTCCAACGTGACTTCGAGAAAATTATCGGTATGTTGGTTTTTGGTGCGATTCCTGCGCTAACTAACTGCTTAGCGACCTTGTCCGTTAAAATATCGAGCTGAGAATAAGTGAAATCGCCATCCCACGCGCTCACTACCTGGGCATCAGGCTGATTTTCAACTATTTGCTTGAACAAGTCATGGACACAGCCTTGAACCGGATCCGGCACTGTAGCATTGCGGCTCCATATGTGATCCAGATCTCCTGCAGATATCTGGAGAGAATCGACAGACGAATCCAATGTTGAATTGCTGTCTTCCAAATCTGTCTCCGCCGGGCTGTCCTGGGTCTGCATCCTGATATTCTTCCCGCCACAGTGACCAGAATGGTTCTTGAAATTATAGACGATTCCCTATGCACAGAAGAACAGCTGAATTGAACCTCTCGTAATCTCGAGAAACAGTTGCTAGGACAGAGGAATATTTGATTCAGTTAGCGTTACTAAACCATTGCGGCGGCAAGGCCATAGCTAGATATTGGGACTTCCCTCTCCTGTGATTGGTAGCACTCGGGTGATCAACGAACTAGTGCAGGCAAGAAGGTTGTGGAAGCACGCCGCAACTCTGCAGTGTGCGCATGTCAACAATCCCGAGCTATGCACCTACCTAGTTTTGTGCAGCACGATGATTTAGATATCTTATGCATAAAATTCGTGATTATAGACCAACGAGCAGTCTCGATATGGCCTGGAACAGGAATTTCATATCCTTCATCGTCCCGCTCAAATTCGGAAGACGCGGTGAGCGTCCACAACTCAGCATATGGCTCTCAGATTGCCATTTTAGAGTATCATCCCAGTTAAGCGACATCTCTCACCTTCTTCGTTCGGTTTAGGTCGTTTTGAACCAGCTTTGCGCGACGTCGAATGTCCATTGAAATCTCAAAAGACGTGAGAAGTGAGGTTGGGCAATGATTTACGGGCTAGCCGTCTATAGTAAACGTGACCTTGGCATGGCTCTCGGCAGAAGCTGGGTGCCGAGCCCTCCGGGATATATGCATCGGCCCGAGAACGCGAACAAATAAATGCATGTTGCTATCACTCGAGGCTTGCAAATTTGATACAAAATGACTGTACATGCGCATATCATACACAAACATATTTATGGCCAGAATTGAAGATATCAAGATTAGATTGGGGGCATGAGCACGTCCCTTCTGTTGAGGTGGGGTCTACAGCTTGAATCAGATAAATTCCAAGAGAGAGACCAATCTGCTTCGGGTTTAGAAAATCCCTGTGCCACGCATGGACATGCGCTCGCAAAGAGAACCCACCGAAGCCTGCTAAAGAATGCAATTTTCATCTCGAAATATGCCTGGTCTGGTATTGCCACGGTGCTTATGAAGGATGATAACTCTTTGAGTGGTCGAAAATACGATGTCTCCACCTCGTACGTTTCAAACGATGATATGCTTCTTGGATGTATTCGGCTGACCGCTGCTCACAGAGAACCTTCCATTTTTGCATTTTGGCCGTTTTATCGTGCGGCTACAGGCAATCTGACGACTCCGAGCATTTGAACAAGGATAAATTCCTTAGTGGAGAGGTTTTGTGGGGTTTCCACTCGTATGAGTTGAGAATATAGGAACAATGACGATGAGGAAAGGACGTCGCGCTGCCAATATTTCAGTGGGAGATCTGTTGCTGCAACATAACTGTTCGATTTCTGAGTAACACGACACCATATCTAAGAGCCGCAGTTCTTTTGATTCATGATTGAGCAACTTGATTTCGCAGACTTCCGCAGCAATGACGGGGCTAAACGGTATGAGTTTTGCACCAAGTTTGTGTCGACTTTGAAGCAATACGGATTTGCCAGATTGGTAAATCACGGGGTTTCCTCATCAGATATTGATAAGGCATTTGAGACTGTCCGAGCTTACAAACCCGTGGAAACAAATGCGTTCTAACGTCTTCTTAGAGTCGTCGTTTCTTTCAGCTTCCTCTGGAGCAGAAACTAAAATCACCGCACCCACCAACAGCAAATCCACATAGAGGATTCAGTCCCATCGGGCTCGAGAATGTATCCGCGATCTCAAATCACGACTCAACAGTGCCTCTACCTCTCCTGAAAGATATGAAAGTCTGTCACCCCCCGTATCTGTTCGTGAAACCAACACTAAATGGGCTCTTCTAGGAATCTTATGACATAGGCTCAGAGCAGGATGAGCTATACAGCAATATCTGGCCGCCATCCGGTGTATGCGATGGATTTGAGCCGACTTTCACGTCATTCTTTTTATCTTGCTATCGCGCCGAGTTGGTCATCCTTGAAGCTATCTCCATAGGCCTTGGACTTACATCGCAAGCACTGAGCGAACTGCACGCAACGCAAAGCAATGAATTGCGACTGACACATTATCCTGCTGTATCACGAGAAGAGTTTTCTCATTCAACGCGCATCGCAGCCCATACCGATTTTGGTACCATTACGCTCTTGTTCCAAGATAGCGTGGGCGGTTTGCAGGTTGAACTCCCGCGCGGCAGTGGAAACTTCTTAGATCTTGAGAGCGGAGGGTTGCACGAATGCATTCTGAATGTAGGAGACTGTTTGCAAAGGTGGACTAATCTACCGAGTGCACGGCATCGTGTTCATTTGCCAGAAAAGCCACGACTTAGCATGAAACTGGAAGCGGAAAGTATCATCGACGAGCGGTTTTCCATTGCTTATTTCGGAAAGCCAGACAGGAAAGCAAGCCTGCGCCCCTTGATTAAAGAATTGGAATTGAAGGATGCGAGTCCGCAATATATAACTGCGGGCGAGTTTCAAAACATGAGGATAGAGGGAACTTACGCTTGATGCACTAATGTAGCATTATCAGCAGAATACCCAAGCATAGAGGTGCTCTTCAACTAGCGTAGCCATTTGTGTGGTCATACTTACAGTATCCAATGCCATAGATCAGCTGTGTCATATGGCCTGCATTCTATCGTCTGCATTTGAGTACAATGATATACTGTAACCACCAAAAAAAAAGTCAAACAGCCTCAGAAACACAAGTTTATCAACCAGGGGATCAATTAATGGATCTGCGAGAGTATCACAACATAGGATATGGGCCTATTAGGAGTGTTAGGGACGTCCTATTCTCTACGGTTATTGGCCGTAATATATAGATACGAGATTTCTAGCTCGTTGGCCTACTTACATAAGCCGATTCCTGACACCCCTTACGTAACACAGTCTTAGCTTCCTAATCCTCCATGAGGATAGATGCCTTGCCCAGCTATCAGTTCAATTGCAGTCATGATGGCGACCTTGAAGTTAACAGCCTAATTTTCATCACTCCTATTTCTTGACTTGTCCATATCGGCGCCTCGGGCCACCGTACTAAGCCAGCCCCTGAAGAAAAGTTCCCCAGAGGCCCTAAGCTTCCTTGGGAAGGTGTGCAGATCCCGTATTCACAATCGATGCGCACAGACATCTTGCGAATGCAACGCCGTTGAATGGCAGCATAATCTAAGCTTATTGGAAATTCTGGAAGCGTCAGCATGAGATGATTGGTGAGCGGTGTGACATCAGGCAGCAGCATTCTGCAGCGAATTTCCCTCTCTCCTGCTTGCCCAGCTTCTCAACACCGCATTGCCTACTCTATAGATTGCTGTTTATGGTTTTTTCTAGATGGAGCATTTTTTAGATAGCAGTAACTTGAAACAGCTTTAGAGCATACCCTTCTTCCCCGCCTAGTTCACGGCTCCTGGCTGGATCTCATGGCTTTGTCGTTGTCTTGCTCAGCGCCATGAGTGCTTCAAGATGTAACGATGCCTCTTTCGGTCCTGGTGTCGAGGATTGTAGTCGGAAATTTGACTTCACTTTTGTTTTTGAGGAGAGTATTTTGTCAATTGTCCCTTCGGTTATCCTGATCCTCGTCGCGCCTCTTCGCATAATTCAGCTGAGCAATAGCCAACACCAAGTAGCTGGCCGAAGATTGCAATTCACTAAATTGGTAGTAAACTTCGTTCTATACGTCACATGAAATTAAGTTGATAGTTAGTAGTTTGCCATTAGCGTCTTTGCAATCCTTCAATTGGTATTGTTGATATTTCGATGTCACGAAGATACGCCGCGCCAAGCAATTGTCATCGCAGCTGCTGCTTTGTCATTCATTGATGCATGCTTGTTTAGTATTTTATCGTATCTGGAGCATTCGCGGTCACTGCGTCCATCTGCTCTGTTAGCTGTATATTTCTTTATCTCTTTGCTATTCGATATAGCAAGAGTGAGAACATCATGGCTGGCAAGTAGCCCTAGGCCTATTCGAGGCCTACTTACGGCCTCACTTGGGATGAAATTCTTGATTCTGCTTCTTGAAGCAAGAGAAAAGAGACGCTTTCTGATTCATAATTACCTCCAGAAGGGACCGGAGGAGACGATAGGAATTTTTAATCAAGGTCTATTCTATTGGTTGAATGCTCTGATCAGTACCGGATTTTCCAAGATCCTACTCATGGATGACCTGTATCCCATTGATGAAAAAGTAACCGCCGGTGTGCTCGGAGCCATGTTTAGGCGACTTTGGACAGCTTGTAAGGTCTTTTAACCTTATTACACTTGGAGTTTAGTTGACATTCCGTGTTTTAGCACGCGATGGTGGAAAATATAGCCTGATATTAACCCTCACCCGAATATCGAAGTGGCAGATCATCACTCCAATATTTCCCAGACTTTGCTTGATTGGGTTTACTTTTTGCCAGCCCCTGCTTCTAAGGCGCTACTTAGAATTTCTTCAAGATCCCGTGCAGAGCCAGAGTATTGGATATGGCTTGCTCGGCGCATACGCAATAGTGTACTTTGGTCTTGCTGTAAGTAGTCCCCCTCTTGTGCAACTTCCAGGATACGCGTACTTACCTGCTTAGGTCTCGACAGGTTTCTACTGGCACGGCGTATACAAATGGATCACCATGATTCGTGGAACTCTTGTTTCAGCCATTTACCAGAAGACCACCGACATATCCATCACAGCCTTGGATGATTCGGCGGCTGTCACATTGATGAGTACAGACATTGACAGGATTGAGCTTGGCTTGAGGTTCGTACATGAGCTGTGGGCCAGTGTTATTCAAATCGGAGTCGCCACCTGGCTCCTGCAGAGAGAAATTGGTCTTGCATGCATTGCACCTATCGTTGTGGCATGTTGTACGTTGTTTTCTCCTCTGGATACTATTTTCTGACTAGTTTAAAGTGAGTGCAGCTGGGTCTGCTCACGTTGCGAGGAGTGCTGGGGCAAAGCAAGTGGTGTGGGTACAGGCTATACAAAAGCGTGTAGGTCAGTATGACTGCACTTTACAAAATGTTATCTAGCCCTAACGTATTGGAGGTGTTACATCAACCATGCTTAGCGGTATGAAGGGAGTCAAAATGAGTGGCCTCGTGCCAAAGTTGTCCAGCCTTATTCAACAACTTCGTGTTACTGAGCTTGCGGATATGGCTGCTTTCCGAATGGTCATGATATTCTGCGCAGTGTTCGCGTTCGTTCCCCAACTCATATCCCCCATCATAACTTTCGGTACATTCATTGGTATTGAAAACACTAGTGGGCGATCCCTAGATACAACAAGACTTTTCACGTCGATTTCCTTACTCTTACTCTTAAATCAGCCGCTAGCCCAAGTTTTCTCATCCTTCCCAGCCTTCATGTCATCGGTTGGCTGCTTGGAGCGTATCCAGATATACTTGAAGACGGATACTAAGAAGGACCACCGCAAATTTATGGCTGAAGCTTCGAGGACGGAAAAGACTTATACTCTAGAGGAGGAGAAGGACTCATTTGCGAAGAGGGTCTCCGATGGTCTCGATAATATGAATGCAGATCACAAGTATTACCCATTTCATGTGAGTTGGTGGTGAAATATATCTGTTGACGATCTAATATATTGAGTACAGGTCAAAGATGAGGTCATCGGCCAATCAGCTGATATGGTCGTTATAAGAAGAGGCGCCTTTGGCTGGAAGGTTGACGAGTCACCAATTCTTCGGGATATCAACCTAGTTATCTCCCGTACACAATTTACAGTGATAGTTGGGCCCATAGCCAGTGGAAAGAGCACACTGCTGAAAGCAATTCTTGGAGAGACTCCGCTCTCTACAGGCTCAGTGCACTGCTCGTCCTTCAATTTCTCATTTTGTGATCAGACGCCTTGGCTGCTAAGCCAGACTATTCAAGATAATGTGGTTGGGTTCTCTCATCTAGACATTAGTTGGTATGGTACTGTACTTCATTCTTGTGCCCTCGATGAGGATATCGCATTGCTCCCACAAGGTGATCAGACCAGGATTGGTAGCAATGGCATATCGCTTAGTGGTGGGCAAAAACAACGCCTTGTGAGTTAACCATGATTTCCTATAGCACAAAAACTTACTTAAACTAGGCAATCGCGAGAGCTGTCTATGCCAAGAAAGAGGTAAGTCGTTACTATCACATCATTTATAACACCTTTAACTCCGAAGCAGGTGGCTATCTTTGACGATGTATTCAGCGGACTTGATTCAACCACTGAGCGTCACATTTTTGAGCGACTATTTGGACCCAGTGGGCTACTTCGATTATCTTCCACAACAATTATCGTTGCAACACATGCAGGTAAGTTTATTAATTTTTTAGGAGACACACATCATAACAGAACAACAGTCAACCTGCTCCCTTTAGCCGACAACATTGTAGCACTAGACAAATCAGGTACTGTCATTGAACAGGGCAGCTTCGTGGAGCTCAACTCTCGAGATGGATCTTATGTGCATGGTTTCTCTCTTACCGGTGCTGATGCAAAGTCTAAAAATCAAGAAATACAGTCCGATACTACTCTCAACGAAGTAGGCATTTCATCTCCTGACCTGATGGTGGGGGCGCAGGATAAGGCAAGACAAACGGGCGACCTTTCAGTCTATAAGTATTATTTTTCTGCTGCAGGATGGATGCCTATGATAATATTTTGGACTCTGGAGATTACATGGGCTTTCTTAGAGACATTTCCGCCTGTGTGGCTTAAGTGGTGGTCATCTGCGATCGATAACAACGAGCATCCATCTGAGGGAAAGTATCTTGGAATTTATGCCGCCTTGCAGATATCTAATCTAGTCGCACTAGCTGGCCTTGCCATGTAAGTGAAATGTCGTGAAGTTATATTTGTCAGTGGAAGATTCAAATTGACCTATATTGCAGTCACGTCTTCAATATTATGCAAGTCAAAACAGGCGCCAGGTTACATCTCAAAACTCTTACAACGGTGATGGCCGCACCGCTCCTGTTCTTCAGCAGCACAGATACTGGAACCACACTGAACAGATTCTCACAAGACATTCAACTCATCGATGGCGAACTGCCAAACGCCCTGTTCGATGTTGTTGGCCTGGCACTTAGCACTATTGGCCAAGCTATACTCATAGCCAGCGCAAGCTGGTATATCCTAATTAGCTTCCCTTTCCTCACCGCCGTCTTCTACTGTATTCAGAACTACTATTTGCGCACATCTCGACAGCTGAGATTCATGGATCTGGAAGCCAAAAGTCCATTATACACACAGTTCATTGAAACTTTGAGTGGCTTAGCTACGATTAGAGCTTTCGGATGGCAACAAGCAAATCACGAATTGAATAACAAGCTATTGGATTTATCGCAAAGACCGGTCTACCTGCTATACATGATCCAGAGGTGGCTGACTCTGGTTCTGGATTTTATATCCATGGGGTTAGCATTGATCGTTGTAGGCGTCTCCCTCAAGTTGAAGTCTTCGGTGAGTGTTGGTAAGTTGACGCTGCAACTCCAGGTCAATTTATATCATCAACTAAGACACAGAAAACAGGATTCACTGGAGTTGCTCTTGTTAATATTATATCGTTTGGGCAGAATATCAAGTGGGTTGTTATTCAATGGTAAGTATGATTTGAATGTCGCTCATTACCAAATCTAAGATATTATTAGGACTCTCTTAGAAACGGCGATCGGTGCTGTGAGCCGAACAAAGAGTTTCGAGGCAGAAGTGGTGTCCGAAAATCTTCCTAATGAGAAGGAGATACCACCCCCCGAATGGCCTAACACGGGATTGATAGATATCAGGAACCTATCCATCTCATACAATCCAGAATCAGGCAAAAATGCAGTAGAAGACTTCGACCTTACCATCCGGCCCGGCGAAAAAATCGGCATATGCGGCCGTAGCGGGAGTGGCAAGTCCTCTCTTGTGCTCGCTTTGTTCCGCCTGATTGAGATCTCCAGCGGTTCGATATTCATCGATGGCTTAGATATCTCAACAATTCTACGTCAAGAAGTGAGAACCAGACTGAATGCGATACCTCAAGACCCTTACTTTTTATATGGAACGATTAGAACGAACTTGGATCCTTGGGATGCGCAAACAGATGATAAGCTCATCGAAGCGTTGCAGAGGGTGGAACTCTGGAATGTCATTAAAACGAAAGGAGGTCTCGATACAGAAATGGATGTGGATTTCTTGAGCCATGGCCAACGGCAATTATTCTGTTTGGCGAGGGCGATTCTGCGACCTGGAAAAATTGTGGTGTTGGATGAGGCAACCAGCAGGTATAAGCTCTCCGAATGGCTGGCTGTGCGAAATAAGGCTAATTATTTACGACAGTGTGGACCGGGAGACAGATGATTTGATGCAGCGAATAATCCGGGAGGCGTTCGCTCACCACACCATTATTTCTATCGCGCATCGTCTTGACACGATCATAGACTTCGATCGAATTGTGGTACTGAAGAATGGGAAACTAGTCGAATGCGATACCCCACGCAATTTGCTTGCTACCGACTCGGCGTTCAAAGAGCTGTATCACCAAAATAACAGCAAGAAGGAAGGTGCAGGATACTGAGTCTGATACTACAGAAGAGAGTTAAATATTTATCTATAGAGCAAAATACTAGAATAACTATCTTCCTTACATAGGGTATCTTTATCATGTCCCCAAGAGTCGTACTTGCTCCCCTGATTGCCATCCCCGCCTTCACGGTCCCGAAATGTGCACACGCAATTAGACAGCCTTAATGTAAGCTCTATTGATATCAAAAGGAGCCTTGGTGCGAAGTCTCTAGTCCCTACATTTCTTCACATCTATCTTAATCTCGTTCTAATACTTTCGAGTTTCCTCTTTCGTTCAAATATATTATCACAAACATGTTTGGTACTCAGATTTATGTAGAAATTTTGAAAGAGCAGCGGTGAGAGGTCTATTGCCTTCGTGAAATATTCTATAATCGCCCGAATATGCTTGAATAGAATACAATTGTGCCTTTGAATTCCAGCAAAATAACTCCCGAAAGAGGGATGCCACTCTTCGAAAACAAAGCGAGGAATCTTCGATTTCATTTCACCAAATCTCCTCGATGATCGCACAAAACGGATCCGCCACCAATGTCCCTCTCGCAGCCGATAGTGCATCGTCCCACAACCTGCAGAACTTGCTTTCTTCTATTCCATCTACCCAAATCACTGTGGCCAATACAGCTCTCATGTCATCCCAAGTTCTCAAGCCAAGCTCTGCAGCGCTTTCAACTAGATATCCCACAGCCCAATCACGTTCCGCCGGCAGCTTCTCTGCTGCCACACCTGCCACAGTCAACAACCACAAAACAAGAGTATGCTGCTTTCCTGAACACGGAAGGATTTCATCTAGGCTTGACTTGAGCTTGTGCAACAGAGTATTCAGAACTAAGGTGGGGTCAGGGTAGTGATGCTCAAATAGAAAGAACAGAAACATGCATGTGGCGTAACGACAACATGCCGCCATGGGCTCGATAATCGTGCCAGGTGATGGCTTGTGAAGCAGACGCTGAGTGAGCCATGAGTTCCTGCTGTGAATCGCTATCGCCTTCGGAATTGCAAATCGAATACTCTGACTATTTCGCGAGTTTTGCTCGAAGTCGAGCATGTATTGCCGTGCTTCTTGAAGGACATTTAAGGTAACCCTATCCTCAATGAAATCGGCGAAATCCAGCTGGTGAGATGTCGATAACGGATCGGGTAGTGGTGCAGGATCCAATAATGTGTTCTTATATTCATCAGGGAATTGTGGCTCGCCTGTTATGATAAATGTAAACCTGGCAGCAGTCAGTAGTGTTCGAGGTCACATGTATAACTCGTTCGGGAGAGTCTTTCTCGTACCAAAATACTACGGTCGCAGCTGCAGGGCTAGACGCGCGGACTTGTGATAGCCCACCCCTAAGTCTCACCATTCGCTTCACACCTTCAACATGCATCCTCACAGCTATCGCGTTGCGCTTCTCATTCTGCACACGGAATATTAGTACAGCGTAACTAATCTCATGAAATCGTACCTCGAGAGCTGCAAGGCAGGCAATCGCCGCTATTGTTTCATCCGACGTGGCTTTTGTGATGTCCTTCAGTCTGGCTTTCAGGAGTTCAAGACTCGTCGCCGTATACAGACTAGAATTATGGTGGTTCGGCTTTTGCTGTGCTACTCAAAGTCAGTGCAGAGGTCTCAGAAAGCCAGGGTCGGTCAGGATTTGAACTATCCCGCAACGTGAACTAGAGGGGGCTGGTAGAAGTAAAATACATCCTATGAAGGAGGCGACGTACCCCATTCAAGGTCGACTGCAGCAATTTGAAGCATAACATGATGCAGAAATGGGTCGTGTTGAACAAGAGGCCACCAAGCCCCTGCTAGAGGGTTCGTTGCAGGAGTATAGCCAACAGGAACGCATTTTCTTACAACCGCACTAAGATCTAGAAAATCATCAATAGTGGCCAAGCATACCGGCAGGGAATGAGAATTTCCTTACAGTGATGTAGAAGTTTATCAGCACCAGGTAAATCGCTTTTCACATGAGTGTTAAATGGATCAAGGTTTATTAACCCCACGTGTCGTTGGAAAGCGGCGACAACTGTACTTGGTGGATAAATTTGCGCTTTTTGGCCTTTCGGCTGTGATAATGAAGTGCTGTTACTCGCCTGACCAGCCGTCGAACCTAAAGAGGCTTCTTTAGAAGCCAATCGTCTCGACTTCGGGACGGGTACGATGCGGACATATTCACACGCTGTAACACGATTGCTGTAATAAACTTTGCAGTTCTGGCACACTGGGGCCGCCTCGTCGCACTGCAGGTAATGTCAGTAGCTACGCGCTTCGGGAATCTCGGCTTCGTGCACCTTTATCTTGCGGGTCTTGCAAGTCTTGCAACCGAGCTTCGACTTTTTCTTAGCTCGATTAGAGACAGCATTGATGCTAGACATCGTGCATAAAGTTTTTCGGCTTGTAAGTAATTTGATACAAAACTGCGATATGTTTTCATCATCACCAGGGACGTTTTTGCAAAGATCAGAGTGCGGTGATTGCAAAGACACGCTTAGCAAGGGACATTTGACGTCAAACAAGCAACGCTGATTAAAACATGAAGGACAGGGATATTAAATATTGCGTCTTTTTTGCAGATCATCTAACGCAATGAATATCCCCAGAACTCATATAAGGCTAAATCATTTAACATTCCCATAATGTCCTCTCTTATTTCCAAGTACGGAAACTTGAGATCTTAATGTAAATTAAGGTATTGCAAACTCTTATCTATCCTAGCATTGACGAGTCACATAATCACTGCCAAGCTTGATTTCTTGGCATCTTTGGATCCCATCAGCGCACATCAAATGGGTGTTTAGCTCTCACCGTCAATATATTTTCCTATAAAAACATCATCTACAGTGATATTTACCGAAAGGCTATTTTAATATTTACCATATCATGGTTGTGAAAACCTACATACTGTAGGGACGTGATTCTTTGCAGCATATTATGCTGTGGTTGACGCACCCAGTTCAAAGGCCTGGAAGCACGGAAACCTTTCCACTGCGCTGCTTTCTTCAAAGCCTACACACTTCCAACAACTCAGTAACTCTCCTGGATCATATTTTTTCTTGATTGCCAACAGTGTCTCATAATTATCACTCCACCAATCCTCCCTCCAGTCCTTGGTCCATGGGTTTGCTTCATTAAAGTAGGCTCCGCCATCAGGGACCAACTCGTGCATCTTTTCCGCCACTTGATCAAGTAATTTCAGAGATGCTGCCCGCTGAGCAAAGGTGCTATTGTAACTCCAAGCTATCCCGGTGCTAAGATGCCACACACTACCCCGCCAAGCAGTCGTTGACGAGGTGGAGTTGGATGTCCAGGAGTATAAGTACGGTGTTGTGTTGGGGATGTAAGGGCTCAATCCTACTTCAATCATCCAGTTCATTAATGCTATTAGACCCGCTCGTCCTGACTCTGTAGCAAACAATGAATCGGGGATAAGACGTGAATTGAGAATCTGGGGACGAGCAATGCGTGCTACATTCGGAATTACGTACTTGCTGTAGAACACGTACCAGGAACCTAGATTTTCGATGACAACAGTGCCATTGTTACTGAGAGCAAATGAAGACGCAATCTCCATGGATTTTTTGGCGTCCTGAACAGAGAGCAGAGGGGTCACGCATATAAAATTGTTCGCCAGGTAGTGGCCACCCCATCCTTCAGTAGCCCATCTTAGGGAATTATTCACCAGAATCTCAATCCATTCATTCACGTTGGTTGTAGTTTGGGTGTATTTGATTGAGGCGACAATCAGCGGCATACGTGGCTCAACAGCGTGCGTTGCTGACAGAACAATGCCAAATGTTCCACCACCCCCTCCTCGAAGAGCCCAAAACAGATCAGGATTGACGCATGCGTTTGCTGTGCGAAGAACTCCATCTGGAGTGATAACCTTGAACTCGAGTACACGATCTATACCAAGCCCATGAACTACGGAGAGGACCGAGTGACCACCTCCCTGTAGCCAGCCCCCAGTGGTGCCTACTGTAGGTGAGTATCCTCCGATGAATGTCACATTGTGCTCATCTGCAAACCTGTACACTTCATCAAAATTTACGCCTGCGCCCGTGGTAATTGTGTCTCTTGGCTGCATATTGACACATCCTTCGGGCACAAATGCCTTGTCATGGCTGATGTCTCCGAAACGACGCATCCAAAGCGCGAACGTGCCCTTACCACTGTTGCGACCAAAAAAGTCATGACCGCTGTTTTTAATCGACAATCCGATACCCGTCGCACGAGAGAATTGTAATGCTGCGATAACATCTTCCGGGGAATGCACTTCTATGTAGTAATCAGACACGCTTCCCTGATTGCAGCTGATATTCGTGAAAGCTGCTGGATTGGCAGGATTGTTGTAATCCAGCAAACATTGGTTCTCTGAATCAGCAACGCAGATCTCGTCCTGATTATATATGAAGCCATTGTAAGACTCTATACGAAAGGAGGCTGAGGCATAGTTTCGCTGGATCTCCGCACAGGCCGAGGCATTGAATACTGATGGAAGTCCTTCAAAGTGAGAAAAGCATGGAAGGGCAAACGGCTTCGCACGATAGAGATTCCCACCGATTGAATTGTTGAATGAGGTCCATATCCTCTCCTCTATCGCTTTCGCTCGAGGACCAGAAAGCATGACTATGAGCAGCCCATGAAGCAAACCTGAGCGAATCATCTTAGCGAGGATGGCATTCTCTGCCTCAGCTTGAGCAGCATATGTTTCAGGAGGAAATGCAAAAATAAGTATTTTTAAAGATGAATCCGTCTGATCCGTGAGACTGTGTTAGTGTGTCAGCATAATATACGAGTTACTTGAAAGGAAGGTTGGTTCTGCAAGGCTGACAAACCTTCTTATGCCCCTGTTTGTGTCGATCATGGTCCAGTCACAACAATAGGAAATCAGCTTATGATTTAGTCACAAGTAAGTAAATTTCCAGATGATCTGTTAAAAGGTAATTATCACGAAATACCAAGGCTCCTCGATAATAGCCAGCTGTGCAACCTAGGATGGTTGTCCGAAGTTAAATTATTTTAATCTTTAAAGTTACAGCACAACCATTTAATGTATCATCGTCAATCCCCAACTTAAGGCCTTGTATCATCTCTCAGTCTACTTGAAGTAACGACGGAACTTCCAATCTGAATAGAACTGGCACCACCCATGATCTCGAAAACAGCAATATCAGCAGCGAACTCTCTGGATACCCAATTTCGAAGTTCGACGCCTAGCAGAGAATCGACGCCGTATTTGAGAAGTGGCTGGAAGATATCGATATCATGATTTCTCAATGAAGTCGACGAAAAGGAGAGAACAAGGGCAAGCTTAGCGCGCAAGGCTTGGGCTACCAGGAGAGCTGCATCTTGGGGTGAAGCAGCAACAAATCGCGACTTGAGGTTCATCAAATCAGGAGCCTGAGTTGGCGGAGAGGCTATCTCAGAGGGCTTTTGTTCCAGGTATAGATGGTTGAAAAGCGGAGGCAGTCGTTCTTCGTTTGTCTCCTGTTCAGCCACTTGAAGTGCTTTGAGCCCTACCAATATCTGGCTTCTTTCCACTGTCATGTTTTTCGAGATAGCTGATTGTGGCTTAGCGAGACAACAGGAGTCAAGTAAGCGATATAAATGTGCCTTTTCTATTTTGTCGAATTTCCTGGTCGCCATGAGCCGCTCGGTAACATCGATGTTCCGTGCCAACCAGCCTGCGTTGCCGACAATACCGAGATCGAGAGAAAAGCTGTTACGATATCCAAGCGACGTACGAAAACGCGCAAGTGCATCTTGGAATGTATTGCCAGCTGCGTAGTTGCCCTGACCCACTTGCCCAAATATACCACATAGGGAAGACAAGAGAATGAAAAAGTCAAGATCATGTGGCAGCATAGTATGCAGATTCCAGGAACCGTCGATTTTTGGCGAAGTGGCAGATCTCCAAGAGGAGAATGACATGTTCTCAAAGAGAGAATCCTGTTAAAGAGGTTAGTATCAGCAGAGCTCAATATTCTACCAAGACGAAACGAAAGTGTCAACGTACGTCTAAAATCATAGATGCTTGTACACAACCTTTGATAGGCGGCATTTCCGTTGCATACTGTTCAAGGAGAGTCTTAAGCTTTCCCTTATCTGAAATGTCACACAATGGTGTTTTGACCGTCACGCCATCATATTCCAGTTCTCTCAGGAAATTTGTCACGTCATGTCCCCCAGGGCCTGAACGAGAAAGAAGGATGAGATATTGCGCGCCTCGTTCGACCATCCATCTGGCTACCATTTGCCCAATGCCACCGAGCCCACCGGCTATGAGATAGGTTTTATCTTTCTCGAAAGAATTCGCCTCTTTTGGTTGCATAACGACCTGCCTATATCAATACGTCATTCTGGTACATCAAAGCGTAGATGAACTCACTGGAACAAGTGCTTCTTCATTCAGTATCATAGCTACTTTGCTCTGTTTTCTTCTATTTTGAAGCTGTCCGAATGCTTTCCCTGTCTCGCTAACGCTGTAAGTTTCCAATAGCTCTATGTTTTGGAGCCTTCCCTGTTCCAGAAACTTCACTAGCGTCTGAAAATGCGGCAATAATAGCTCTCTTCGTTCAGCAATGAGGCTAGCCATCTCGACCACAAATACAGATATGTTAGGTGTAGAAGTGCGTGTCAAAAAAGCTGAGTTTGTTGTGGCATCCGTTCTCTCAAGCTCTAAGATTCTTCCGTAATTTGCCACGCAACCCCATGAAGCTTCTCGATATTCTATAGATAGAGTGTTGATGACAATGTCGACACCAGCCGGCCGAATTTGTTTAATACCTTGCTCGAAATTCGTTCCTCGACTCGAAAAAATATGGTTATCAAGGATGCCATACTTCTCGGTGAGCATCGATTTTTCTTCGGCTGAGACTACCGTTGCAAAGATTTCGGATAAACCTAAGAGCTTAGCAATTTGGATTGTTGCTTGGCCTATATCGCTAGCGGCAGAGCGGATCAAGATGGATTCCCCCTTTCGAGCTCGTACAAGATCAAGAATATAGGACGCTGTCAGGAAGGAGAAGGGTAAGCAAGCTGCCTCCGCATAAGACATGTTTTCAGGGACTTTTGCGACCCACTCATGATCCAATTGAACATGGGATTTGAATACATTGGTTCCCCATCCGAAAACACGATCGCCAGGTTGAAATTGCTTGCATCCTTCACGAATTTTAATGACCAGACCAGCACATTCATTTGCAAAAGATCCTTGGTCAAATTGGCCTAAAGCATGAAGAGCATTAAATCGATTAAGGCCGATAGCTCGAACCTCGATCTCAATATCCATGGGGCCTAAATCTGGGTTGGTTGTCTCGGGGGAGAAAATGAAGCTGTCTAAAATCCCGGCGGTCTCCATCTCCAGTCTTTTTGGTCCACCGATGGATAATTGCTGTAGGTTTATCATTGGTTGCGAGGGCAAAGACATGCTTGCAAGCGAAAGCTCCTCATTTGGTACGATTCTTCCACTTTCTAGCTTACCATTAAATTCAACAAATGCATTATCGTAAGTTGTACAGACATCATTAGACCAGTCTCTCTCAACTATGGCGCCGAGCTTTTCGAGCTGATGCTCTGCAATATGCGTTGAGATATCAAAGGCAACCGTAATGAAATGGATTCGACTAATTTCATTCCGAAGAACTCTACTCAAGCCATCCACTATCGCAAAATCAGGATGTATTGTTGACCCACCACCTCTGGTAGCCCATACTACGGTCTTGGAAGCCTGGAGCAATTGTTTTAGTGAATTAAATTGCTCAGCAGATATGCTTCTCAAGAATGGCTGGAAAAGTTCCATAGTACAGAGAAATACAGAACTCTCTTCCCTTAGAGTGGCTGCTTGCTGAAGAGATTGGACGCGAGCGACTTGATATCCGCTACTATGCAGATGGTTCTGGATCTTCGTAATATCGAATTGTGCTGAATCGAGTTCCGGTGCTATCATAACAATCCTGTTGTTTACCGTGTGCCCATTTGTTGCTGTTAGAGAGGCTACTGCTGTTGAGAGTATCAAAGAAAACTGACTACAGCTTTGGGTTTCAAAATCGTCAAGTTGAATATCTGTGCCTGAGAATCCTGCATTAGTAAGTAGGTTATTCCATTCCGTGCTCGCCACTAGAGGACCTGACTTTCGGAAGGTTTCTGAGCTCAACCACCATCCAGGAAGCAAACCCATAGAAAATGGAAATCTAGATAACTCAGGCCGGACGAACTCCATCAGGATAAGTTTTCCACCAGGACGGAGAAGAGATCTCGCATGCTTCAAGGTAGTATTGAGGTCCCTCGTCGCATGCAAGACGAGGGATGCGACGATCAAGTCATACGAGCCCGATTCAAAGCCCTGACTGACTGGATCTTTTTCTATATTGAGCGTCAGGAAATCCAGCCTCTGAAAATCCCGGAATTTCTCTTTCGCTTTTTCGAAAAAACCAGACGAAATGTCTGTGAAGTCATAGCGCAGATATCGAAAATGCCTGGGGTCTGACCCCTCCAATGAAGAAAGACCTTCGAGTACCACACGGGTGGTGGCTCCCGTTCCGGCTCCGATCTCGAGAATTTTCATGTCAGCAGTTTTGTGTGCCAGATCTGAAGCAATTTCCTTCAAGCTCGAGAACCAATTGCTGGTTTCGTTGAGCTCTACATACGTATCTGAAAGTAAGTCATCTTGGAAGAGCAGGCTGAGCGGCTCAACCTCACCACTCAATAGCAAAGGCATGCTTTCCCATATTCGCAAGCATAGATGCCCTAGATTGCTCATACTTTTCACCTTAACGCAAATATTCTCGAAGCACTCGGGTTTTTCATCTAGTGCGCTCCATTCTGCTCGAAAATTTGACCCCGAACCCGCCTTGTGCAGGCGATCCTGCTCTCTTATCCACTCGGCATATCTTCCAATAGTTTTGGTTGGAAAGGTATTTATGCCTTCAAGGAGCCGGGCTGTCTTAGATATAGCAAGGTACAGAAAGCAATCGAGCTGTTCAAACTTCTCAATTGGCTCTGGTTGAACTTTTTGCTCTTCTTTTGTAGTATGCGAGTAGCTCTTGATTTGAAAGTAAGGTAATATCGGGCTTCCAGGTGATGTGGTGACACATGGCAGATGGAAAGTCAACATGTGAAATCTCATGGAGTGATGTTGAACCTGCAACTTGTGTGGCTAGAAGCCCTTCAAGCTTTGCGAAGATGCTCTTGTTGATGTAATCAAGGACATAGATATCTCCTTTAGAATGCGACAAGGTATCTACAATTAATGAGCCCGAAGCCTTGAAGGAATTCACCATCTTATTGTCTGTTACGTCTCTCGTATTTTTTCTTCGCGATCCACAGTCGTTCGATGAAAGTTGGAACCTTCAAGTTGTTTGTGCCCGAATGTGGCTGAATGTTAGACGCTAGTAATGCCTGCATAAAAGCATCAAGCATTGCTGGATGAATGATTTGAGAGCTTTGTAAACCCTCTTGAGATACTTTGACTTTCACAAAGGAAGCCCGTTCACCATAGTATATACTTTCAAGAGCTTGAAACCGGGATCCATAATTATACCCCAGTGTCCGCCAATTATTATAAAGCATCTTAGGCGTCATTGACTTTGAACATGCTCTCTCCGTAGAGTTTTGCACTTTCTCGTAGTACAGAAACGTTTCTTCTGGGAATTTATCGTTTATACCATTGATATCTCTACTATATTCGATAGCAACGCTTCCGACACAATGCTCGATCGGGGATGTGTCATGGAATGAATATATTCCAAAGTTATACCAACATGTTTGACCCTGCAACGGGAGTTTGCCATTTTCTGGGCGGAGAGAGATCTGTACTTCAACAGGTTCTTTCGAAGGTATGATCAACGGCGTATGGAACGACGCATCTTTGATCATGTATCCCGAGACGGCATCATCGTCAGAACTGGTGATTTGTTTAGCTGCTTCCATTGCCATGACCAACATACCCGCAGCGGGATATAAGATTTGTCCCTGGATCTTAAAAACATCAGTAGTTAGATCATCATAGAGTATAGTGTCTCCTACCTCATGATCCGCCACCCATGGAAGAGACCTGGTAGATATGAAATTCCTCCATCTTGCATCCAAAGGATTCCAATCCGAAACAGGCTTCCCCAACAGTTCATTATGACTGTGTGCTCCAAACCGAAGGTTCTTGCTGATTCTGCTCTCTAGCCAATAGCTTGTCGAATGGTCAAATGGATATTCAGGAAGATCAGCCAAGACCTGAAGGGTATCCGTTGGTGTTTCTGGATTATTAACAGCAGAGAAGTCAATAGGATACCCGGCGCAATGCAATTCACCCACAGCTCTAAGTAAGGTCTCTGCAGCATGCATTCTGCGGCTCATTACACTGAGATAGGTTGTGCGACCTTGGTTTGAGCACTCTTGGAGAACTTCGCGTAAGGGTCCTCGTAAAGCAGAGTGAGGGCCCACCTCAATCAAGAAATCAACGGATAGGGACTTCCGAATTTTGCGATCAAGACTTATGCTAGCTTTCTGCGCCAATGGCATGCAAAGTGGGGTTGCAGCGTCGACAAAATTGACAGGCGATACAAGATTCTGCACCCAGTAATCTCCCGTCCTTAGCTCCTCTGCAGACACAATTTGGCCGGTTACACTTGATATCATGGCAAGTGGTTGACATGTTATGTCATGTGGAGGTTCGATCCTAGCGATGGACTCTCTGTATTTATTCATAGCAGGTTCCATATGTGGCGAATGATAGGCAACATTGACTTTGAGACGTTGCTTTCGTTCTCCCGCTTCATCGAGCAGGGTGTCTAAGGCGTCAATCTGGCTCTCATCACCAGAAATGGTCAGGCTCGTCTTGCTATTGAAACACGCTATCCACAGACCACGCCTTCCAAATTCTTTGGCTACCTGATCGATGAAAGGCAAAATACGCTGCTCCGATAATGCGACTGCAAGCATAGAACCTCGTGTATGTCCGGATTTACAAAGCACACTCGTGCAAAATCCCCGGAAGTATGCAACTTTCAATGCAGACTCTCTCGATATCATGTTTGCACAGTACCTACGAAAGGTTAGGCTCGACTGTAAAAGTTTACTTTTGCCGACATGAGAGACTTACGCTGCTGCAATCTCACCCGACGAATGGCCAACTACTGCAGCTGGTTGTATGCCAAAACTTCGCAGTAGATCCACCAACGCAACTTGAATAGCAGTGCATAATGGCTGGCTATAACTTGGTAGATTGATATTAGAATCATTCTCATATCTCGCCAGCTCATCTAAATATTGTTAGAAAACTACTTTGCTTTCAGTGGTAACATATACCTTTCAGAGACCAAGAACAGCCTAAAGTCCTCATATATGTTTCTGCTTCCTCTAGGGACTTTCGAAATACCGAATATGTCATAAGCTCAAGACCCATTCGTGGCCACTGGGCTCCCTGGCCTGTGAAGATGAAGCCCAGTCTTGGTGTGCCAGTCTTTGCTAACCGTGGTTTAGATATGTCTATGTGAGATGAGTTTAAATGTAGCCCAATTATTGCATAAGATTTCCACGAAAGCATGCTTCTTCGACAAGCCAGGGTGTACGCAAGGTTCTGAAAGAAGGCATGGTCCCATATTGACGCCTTTTCTATGCGTTTAGACAAAAGTTCCTTGTAAGGTTGTTCCCATCGATAGATCCCATACTCATCAGAACTAGAAAAAACTAATAGAAGTGGAGAAGCAGGTTTTCTAGCCTCAATGTCGCTGAAAGTCTTTCCCTTTTCTATTCTCATGTTGTGTTTGCCATGGCCATTGACTCGATCTAAGACGTCAACTTTTGTGTTATGATGGCCAGTCAAGCTACGAAGCTTCATATAATGATAGGCGTCATCAAGAACTACATGACAGTTGGATCCACCAATACCAAAAAGAATTAACAGAGGCGCGCCTGAGGCCTGAAGTTGGCCACGGAGTTGGACACAGAGGAAACTATATCGCTAATCAGTTTCTAACATTTCTAATTCAGGATTTGATCATCCGTACCTTGATCTTCAAGTAATCTTCTTCGATTCTAATATTTGCCTTCTCGAACCCAGTGTTTGGAGGAATCACTCCTCTCTCGAGGACTAGTATCGTCTTAATCAAACCTGCCAAACCACTACATCCTTCTAAATGGCCAATATTTGCTTTTAGGGCACCGCTGATAAAGTATTAGTTTAAATGCGATATTGTGAGAAGTAGTTTAAAGCTCACATGTATAAGCTCTCCCCGGTTTTCTGCTATTTTTGAATGAGTTACCAATAGCATTAACTTCCACAGCATCACCTAGTTTTGTCCCTGTACCATGAGCTTCAACAAACATGGTTTGGCCAAGCAACAATCCAGCCTTCTTGTACGTCTGTTTGATAAGCGCCTCTTGCGACTTTCGGCTTGGCTGAGCCATGCCATTCGGAGTATGCCCATCCTGGTTGCTACCTGAAGACCGAATCACGGCTCTAATGCAGTCCCCGTCCTTCAAGGCATCTGAAACTCGCTTCAAAACAATAACGGCGTGGCCTTCGCCTCTCGTATAGCCTTTTGCTCTCTGATCGAATACAAATGATCGACCTTCTGGGGACAAGACGTTAAAGCTTGACAGAAGGAGCATCATGTCAGGTGAGAAAATCAAGTTGGAGGCACCAACGATACTCTGGAAAAGGAATCGGTAAGCCGTAGGTCCGAAAACATGAATTATACTTACCATATCTGAGCCTTTGCCGAGAAGATTTTGACACGCGATATCCACGGCAGTCAAAGAGCTCGAGCATGCGGAGTCGAGGCTTAGGCTCTGGCCCGTCAAATTATAGAACCAGCTCAATCTGCTTGATAAGACTGACATTAGGCACCCGGTAGCACCATATTGAAATGGTTGCTCCGGATCTTTGCAATACATCATCTTATAATCATCTGTGAAGTTCCCTACATACACAGATGTATTGGAACCTGAAACTTTCTCTATTGGAAGTCCAGCTTTCATCCATTAGCCAGTACGGCGTTTCATCATAGAGTGACTTAACTTACAGTTTTCAAGTGCTCGGTAAGTCGTCTCTAAAAGAGCACGCTGCTGAGGATCCATAGTTTGAGCCTCTTCCTTGGAAATTGAAAAGAATGGGGCATCGAAAGCTGCAATGTCATCTTGAAGGAAGCAGGCTTTGCTTGTGGTAAACTATAAGAAGAAAGCGTCAAATTACAAGCCTAGGCAGAAGTTTATATTGCGAAGTCAGAACATACTTTATCGAAGTCACGACCGCTTGAACGACTAAATGCGTCTGCCTTCATCCTAGAGCTTGGCATATCTGTACTGACACTCCGTCTTGCAAGCAGCATTTCCCAAAAGAGATCGGAGGAAACAGCACTGTCAGGAAATTCAAACGAGAAGCCGATAACTGCAATACCCTCACGGGCATCACTTTCTCTAAGCTCACATGGTTTCTGATCTTCCAAGCCGAGTTCACCACAGCCTTTCAAAGTAGGTAAGTCCGTATTCACTTCTTGTACACTAGATACCGCCGCGGGCATTATGGCTGCCCTTCGAAAAGCAACTGCCAAAAGACTATGCAAGGGTAAGGTCTGTTTTAGTATACATGAGTCTCTGTGTACCAGACATAAACATTAGTAACGTGATTTTCTGCAAGTCACATGCCGGAGAAGATCCCAACAACCGCTTGCTAGGCTCTTAGCCTTTCCAAGCAAATTTTTGGGGATGCTTGGGTCTCAATCGAGAGTCCCTTTTTCTAGGAGTTACCACCCTTCCTAAGATTTTTGTGGTTTGGCAGTTCAGCAGTGATGTTTAGGCTGAGATGTAATGATCAACCTTGTGAAACAATAAGCGGTGAAATATATCCAATTGGCTCTTGATAAGAAGGCATCAATACAGTCAGAAAATATTCTCAACTCACGCCGCCTCTTTCCAAGTACGTCGTATGATATTTGTGTGGCATGCATGTAAGTCGGGCAAGGTTAACATCCCCTGCTAAAATTATTGGTACCGCAACTAGTGAACAAGTGGAAGCAAAATGAATCACACCCAGATCAACCCTGGTTTGGATCAAGCTGAAACGCGTAGGTGACTTCTCTATATTAGTCCCATAACAGCCATTTTCCTGCTAGTGACACTTTCCTCAACCCTAATTGGCTTGCTCGCTAAATCAAATGACATGTGTTCGTGATTGGGAGGAATAGCAAGGATATAATAAGCGCTGAGAAACTGCCTGAATGGGACCAAAGTGCATCAGAATCCACTTATACAGTAATAGCCCGATTGAGTGCCTAGATCGGGTTACCGACGGCTCTCCTGCCTGTCTTTACTTTCGTTTTTGCTGACTATCTGGTTTGCGCAATCGCCTCAGCCGAGCATCCTCTTCTCGCTGCCTTAATCTGCCGAGTAGGCTGCGGACATGTATACTATAAGACAACGCGCACCAATAAGCCGGATCTATAAGTGGGTCGGCGTATTTCCTACAAGGATTAGCTATGCATATGATGTATCCGGCATTGGCAGGGCCTAGCATCAAGCACGATCTGCCAGGGTTCAGATCGACGGGATAGATAAGGCTGGAATTCGTCTCCCCTCGTTTGTACCAAGCTCCCTGGGGAACTTTTCAAAATAGATTTATTTTAATACCTTCTCATCGCAAAAATCTGAACTCTACTCTCAAGCAAATAAATTCAGCTTCAACAATGCCTATTCGTGTTCTGTGTCTTCATGGTCATGGTTCTAATTGCAAGGTTCGTTACAACGTTGTCCCTAGAATCGCTTCCGTGCCCATGGGCCGTGCCAATGTCGCCGATTGCATTAGCTAACTCTTTTCACAGGTGTTGGAAGCCCAGACGGGTAAAATTTCCATATCCAGTGCCATTCGAGGCTTGTAAAAGTTAATAATATTTCAGCTGCTCTTAGACATGAGCTGGACGATGATTACGAATGGATCTTCGTGAACGGCACCGTACCTGTGCCTATGGCTCCTGGTGAGTCTATCATGGGCAATACTATGAAGGCTCAAAAACAAAAGCTAAGAATGTAAAGAACTTGAGGGCTTTTATGACCCATCTGATGACTACTACGGCTACTTCTCCCTTTCGGACCCAAAGAGCTTGCAGAAGGCTATGAACGACCTTCACGAGTTCATCACTACCGAGGGAGATATTGATATCGTTATGGCTTCTTCCGTCGCTACCAGCTTGATCGGCAACCTACTTCAAAACCTCGAAGCAGAAGGCCAGTCACTTTTCAAAGGCGCTATTTTCTTCTCCGGCATGGCACCTTTGGACTTCGCGACCTGCGAAAATGGAGACCTTCGCTTCCTCGAGCCAGCTGAGAATCACAAACTTATCTCCATCCCAACAGCAAATATCTGGGGATCCCGCGATGAAGTACATGCTCACTCCGCTCCCAGACTCTCCGCATTCTGCTCTGAGGACGCGAATATTAACGTCATCCATACAGCTCGAACTCCAATTCCTGGGGCTGCAGATGAGTTTGATCTTGTTGCTGCTGCGCATGCCATCCGTAAGACTGTCGAAAAGGCTGTTGCTGTGTATTAGGAGTTTGGTTTATTTTGAGTCTCTATTAGGTTGGTTGTATATGTTGCAAAAAGTTTGATTCTCAAAATGCCCATGTTTGCTTAGATAGCCAACTTTTCATTTTGTGGACTTCGACGACTTGGAGATCTTTCTGAGAGCAGTAACATGTTATTTTAAGTTCTAGAATGTACTTCACGTTAAGATTTAATAGGGAAGAATTGCATTAGCTAGCTGCAAGATTAAGTTTCTCTGATAATTGTCAGGCTATGTATCTCTTGTGGGTCATACTTACGGATCTGAATATCAATAGTTAGAACTAGGGTACTTTGGTAATGATATACTCTTGATTTTATGACAACTACTCTTTATGTGTATGAAAGCTTATTTGCTTTTTCTTCCACATCAACCCCACAGCCAGAACCTGTGCACTAGCTATACCTGTAATAATCCATGTCTCAAGCCGAAATGCCCTTCCGAATACGTGCCGAACTTGCACCTGTACAATTGAGTCATATGTCGATAGTAACTCTAAATTCTGGAGTAGATCAGAGATCTGAGATTGTGGTAGCGCTGAACCTAGTGAGGAGCTT